>JAUMHE010000072.1:12156763-12186763 GCA_032359235.1 Enteromius mattozi
ACGCTACACAACCGTGACAATATTAGCAATATATTGTAATATATTGTTCTTTCTGCTATTTTTATAATTTTATATATTTTACATTAAGGTCTGTATCTTTATTCCAGTAACTACATCAATAATTGCATACCAAGATGTTTAATGCTATTATTAATATTGTTATTTGCAATTTTGCATTTAAAAACTCTGTAGTTTTTTTTTATTTTTTTATTTTATAAATAATATGTTCAATGTTACATATAGGGGAGGTTTCCTGGGCAGGGTTTAATCTAGAATAATTTATCTTTGTTTAAAAAAATAGCTGTCTGAAACACAGATTAAGTAAAGATTACTAACTCCTAGACTAACTCCTAAAAAAAACACCTAAAAAAAAAAAAATGTAATTAATCTGATCGATTAATCTGAAACCAACTATTCTAATCTGAATTAGCAGGACAGAGGTTGCCTGTAAAACATGGAAGAAAAACTTAAAATAGTATGGAACTGAGAAGCAAATCCAAGAAAAACAATAGCGGGAAAAAAAGACTGCAATCAACAACAAAAAACAAACTAACTAACAAAAAGTTACTGAACAAGAGAAAACTGCCTATATCAGGTGTCGAATAATAAAAAAGTACTTTCTGTTTCACAGGAATATAAATATGAGGAGGCAAATTGTCTTTGTCATCCATCAATGAAAATTGTTCTGTTGTACAGCAACAGATTGTTGAGCTTTACAAAATATGAAGTCAAGAAAATAGCACATTAAAAAAGCATTAAAGCTAAAGCATTGAACATTTCCACCATTAGGACAAATTAAGCAGTTCCAATCAACAGGAAATGTTACAAATCTGCATACAGTATATCGTCAGTTACTATATTGTCTTAATGCAACATAAGTATAATATAAATATTTCATTTTAATGCATAAAGACTGGAAACACAACGTTAATCTGATGTTAAACCTGCCTCCCTAGGTTTAATTTAAACCCCAATATAGTCCTGAAGTAGCAGATTTATTTTAATCTGGTTTAAATGGCCATTTTAGTCTAGGACTAGGCTTAATCTCTGTCCTGGAAACCGCCCCGTACAGTCATGTAATATGCATATTCTTATTCTAGTGACTAAAATACTTTAATATTTAATTTTTCATTTCATTGACATACACCAAAAGGCAAGATTACCCAAATGACATTAATTATAAATGGCCTCGGTTTGTTGTTGTTGTTTTTTCCCCCCAGATTCTCCATAAAACGGTATAAACAGTATAACAAAATATGTTTTAGAATTGTGGTATATACGGTCATATTTGGTTTGGTGGCCCACAAAACAACACCCTACCCTACTCAATTTTTGGATCCTCTGCAGCCTCAATTTTTGAGCCTCTACAGCCCATTACACTTTTAATAACGCAACCCTGCCTCATTCTCCCTCCCATGATGCACAGCCATCTCACAGGCTACACCTGTGATCTCACTGGCCATAAAAGCGAATAAACAACACGCAGTCCTTCGCTCTGTGCTGAAAGCAGACCGTTCTCATTCTCACTTCTCTCCAGACTTGATGAGGCGTTCTGGCTAGCGCTCTCTCGAGAGAAGCCCTATAAAAGCTGAGCCCCAAACCTTTGCTCCGATACAGGTTTCTGTTGAATTACACAGCAATTTACTTTGCCGTTTACTAGCTTGACTATCAACAATGACGTTTCTCTGCCTTAGTGATCACTGATGAGCTGGCAGGTTGTAAACGGAGACTGGCAGGCCAGACACAGGGCTGTGATAAAATAGAAAAGTTTACACTTGTAGAGGAGTTTAACGTGATGAATTGCAAGGACGAACAACAAAAGTGCAAATTTCCTGGTGTAATTGAAATTAATGTCGCTTAATTTAGATTTTCTGTGCATAACTGCATAAAACAACAGTAAATAAAACAATATCAGAATTTTACAGTTAAAAACTAATTTGAATAAAAGCATCATCTTAGAACTTGAATAATACTTGAATTTGAATAACAGTATCAGTATTTGTATTTGACTGTCAGAGAGACCCTTAAAGGGATAGCTTTTGGATTTCATAAAAAAATAACGTAATTTGTGCTCCGAAGATGAACAAAAGTCTTAAACGACACGAGGGTGAGTAATCAATGATAGAATTTTCTTTTTTGGGTGAACTATCCCTTTAAGAAATTATCAAAAATCTACAGTCAGCCACAAATGAGCCACATTCAAACCACTTTGGCTAACTGAAGAAATACTGGCTTCAAACACCAATTTCAGTGGTTCAAATCTTTTCATGATGAGTGACACATCTACTTATTCACTTCCCTATTTTCTTTGTGTTTGCGCATACTGAAAAAGCTGAGAAAGACAAAAAAAGAAAAAAATAACGAGAGAAAGAACCCTGCATAATAAAGGTATTTCTAATCAAATGCCTGCTTATAAAATCAGAAATTTGTATCAGGTACAATTTAAGGCAGAACGATCTAAACTGCATTTGGACCACTATCTAGTAGGGAATGCATTTATAATGTTCCCAGGAAACATATTTGTGTGTATTCTCTATCTGCACTCCATCAGTACTTAATGTAGCACATCTCAACATCCATGTCACTAAATCATTGGCTTTCTCCACAAAGCGGCTTAAAATGATTATTTCAATACTTCTTCAGGGAGCCCAAAATATACTTAGCAAAGATTTCATTTCTGAAAAAGTCAACTGGGTGGCATCAGTGATGGGTATTACTTAGTGCACTGATACAGTGAGAAGCAAAATGAAGCTAAATTTGATCTGTGGGTAAAATTCAATCATAACAGGAGAAACAATAATGATAGCAGATGGCCTACTTTTAACTCGAACTCAAATGGCATTTAGAAAATGAATCCTGTCTGAATAGTGCTAACAAATGAAGGCAATGAGCACAACTTTAATCCCTTACCTTCATCAAAGTCAGCATCGTCCTCTGTGTGTTGAGGGAAAGGGAAGCAGTTAGTGATCTCCAGCCTGTCCTCCACCACCAGACCCAGCAGCACCCCCTGCACCACCTCACTGCCCTGACCTTCCTCCTGGTAATGCTTGATGATCTTCATCACCACCTGAAACCCAGAAACACAAGCTTGAAGATCTGCTAACACTCACACCTAACGAAACATATTTACAAATTACACATATACAAATATCTTTAAGTAACTAATAATTACATTTCTTTATTATTATTTACTGATACAAAAGTTTGAAATAATTAGGATGATTTTTTTTTGTAAGAAGCTTCTTATGCTACATCTGGAAATACAGTAAAACATCAATAAGTGTCAAATACTGTTAAAAAATAAAAATGTATACTGTTTTCAATTGTACTAAACTTTTTTTTATTTTAATTTGTTACTGTAATGAATTTTCAGCATTCATTTTTTGTAGAAAAAGGTTTTTTTTGTTTTGTTTTTAGAAATTAATTAATTTGGGGTTAGAAAATTAATACTTTCATTCAGCAAAGAGGCATTAAGTTGATAAAGTTGCAGTAAAGACAAGGTTTCTATTGCCAGTATATGCTGTTTAAGTTCGTTTTAACTTTAAAGAATCCTGGTATCATGGTTCACATAAAAATATTAAGCAGCAGAAAAAAAATTTAAGTGCCCCTATTATGAGTTATGAAAGTTCATATTTTGAGTCCCAAACAACAGTTTGACATTCACGCAAGATCAAAAACACTTTCATTAATATCCACTTATTTTTTCCCTTATTCCTTTAATTTTTCAAACCTCTCCAGTGATCAATTTCAATGTTATTTAAAGCATTGTTTGTGTGCTTTTAATGCTCCAAAAGCGGCACCTAGTGGCAAATAATGAACAAGACCAACAAGTGGGCAGGCAATATGCTAATGTTTCATTTTGACATCATATGACTTTTAAAACGACTCCTTTCATTGATTCAGTCAACTTTTTCTTTTGAGAGACAATAACTTTATACGTGGTGCACTTTCAGATTTAAATCTTTGCAGGATGTTTTTGTTCACTTAGAGCTGTGTTACACACTGCATGAAAGGTCATTTTCAAAAATTTATAATAGGGGCACTTTAAATTAATAAGAATCATTATTTAAAAAATGAGCATATTTTAATGATTTCTAAAGGATCATGTAATGCTGGAGACTGGGGTAATGGCTGTTAAAAATTATTTTATATAAAAGGTTTTTTATTAAATAAATCAAACCCTATATGAACCATAAGAGACTTCTTTTAAAAAACAAAACAAAAATATGACCAAACATTTGACTAGCGGTGTGTCTACATATGTTTAAATCCTGAATAGGTTGAATAGTCCATCTGAAAGCATGTTCTGGAACTATAAATGATAAAGGGTGGACAGTGCAAGGGATTCAAAAGGTGCTGAGAGGAATTTGGTAGCAGGTGGATTTGGGACAAAATAGAGCTTAATCTTTAATCCGTAAACTTTAATACAGATCATAACCATTTGGAATTAGAAATGTCCCCTACAGATAACAGATGAGGACAGATAGAGAATGGGAAAATCCGAGAAGGCACAGAAGTGGGGCAGCGGTAATAACAGTGGATGAAATACCACAGGTGAAGAGTAAAGCGTCCCACACGGCAGCGATAAGCTCAATGGCAGAGCGAAGCTCCGCGTTTTTATAGAAAAATCTAATTCATCTTCAGCCGAGCAGAGCAGGGGCTCGAATCTGTCGACAAAGCAGTATCGATCCTTGGGTCCAGCGGGCCTGGCATCTAACACAATTACAGATTTTCAGTTGTGACCAACAGAGGGCACAACCGTATTTAAATCCTAACAACAACAACAAAAAATGTCTCAAAGGTTTCAAATAAAAATAGGTGAGGGATAAACTGCTAAACATGTGCACTGTATTCACTGAAACAGTACTGAAAGGTCAGTGGGACACAAAAGAACAGACATGGTTAACAAGATTTTGGTTCAGAAACCTTTGACATAGGTCCATGCTTAAATCTCCCAATGCTTAACCAGGATTAAGGAACCAATGTGGGGGAAAAAAATCAATACAACACACCATCCATTCATCTTCAAAGCCTGGTCCTCATCCAGAGCTTGTGCTTGGAAGCAATTTCTATAAGAGCTAAAAAGACACTTATAACCAGAATCTAGAGTTCTCATAGTGGAACCTCCAAAACACCTTCCTGCTTTCCTTAACAAAATAAAATTAAATTAAATTAAATATGCATTTCTTCCATTATTTGGATCACTTCAGCATTTAAATTACCCAATTCTGCTCGCTTTCTACTCCACACGGTGCAAACAAAAAGCTGACAGAGCCCACAAGAGTTCACAAATCTATGACTATATCTTCACAGTTCCAATCTCACTTAGAGAATGTACGTAATTATTACAACCTCAAAAATCTGACAGCAAATATTCATGCCCATAATGCCTTAACCGTGAGACAGAGGTATGAATGATTGTAAGCTGGCAGGGGTCTAGAATTCCTGGTTGTCAGTTGATGGCTGTATTGGTGGCTTGCCATCTGATTATCAATAAAACTGACAGTTTCTGAATAAGCGAGCACTTAGGCCATTAGGCAAGACTCCAGCAGGCCAAAGAGCCAGTCGTAACTTTAGTCACATTAAGCCAGGTCTCCTTTGCCTTCAGTATTAATTAGGACCCATGTCTACTCTACAAGACACTACCACAGCTTATCAACTAGTTGTGGATGTTATATATAGACTAGTTCAACTGACACACTTGAGTTGCAGAGGTTGAAACTAATCAGTGAATGAAACTGAACACGTTATGAATAGGCTTTCCATAATACACTAAGCCATAAATGGACAATTAATAATTAAAGCATTAAGAATTCACAATATCATTAGAACAACAGTGTACTGTTTTTTAGTGAGTATGAAGTTCCAAAATACTGACTCTGTACATTTTAAGTATAAATTTGTCCAAAGGCAACATTACGACCATAAAGAAATAACATTGGCAATGCTGTAAATTTAAACACAAGCAAACAAATGGATGGATATGCAATCTATTTATGCTGGTAAACCATAACAGAATCAAACATAGTGGTAGTTCATGAATCACCCCCATGTTTCCACAGATAATAATTACGTAGATCTACCTGATACTGGATAATAGTATATTGTGGCACAAAAGCTTCTGACAGAACACAGTAAAGAAATGGCTAAGATGGAAAATAACGGGTTCACACAGCAAAGCGTACATCAGGATGTGTCAAGTTTCGACAAAGCCCTTGCTCATTGTCTTGGTGGGACAAGGTGACTGGGAGAGCTACAGAGCAAGTGGCATTCACAGGTCGAAAAGAGAGTGATTTCTAACACAAGCCGAAGTCACCAGGGATCCCGAGTGAGAATGAGGCAGGCATTGAGTGCTAGTCCCTGTAGTCCATCTGTCAAGCATGTTGCAACTCAGACACTGCAAAGTCATGAGGAAGAGAAGCAAGACTGTTTGGCAAGGTGCACACCAATCAGCTTCCCTGAAAAAAAAAGTGGACGTATGACCTCAGGCAGATGGACATCTACTTTTTGTCAGAATGAAAACTGTAGAAGCTATATAAAAGCTGCTTTAAAAGATGCATAAAAGTTTAAAGTGACACAAACTGAGTTACAAAATGGTGATGAAATGTTTTTGAAAACAGCTTTCAATCGGAGTGGTGGTAGTCTCCTGTTGGCACTTTGACCTTAGCTGGGAAATGGCACAGCGGGCAATTGTGAGGAATGCTGAAGGACAAATACGAAATCCAGATTCGCTTTACTTCCTGTTGCTTGCCAGAATCTTATTGTGCGCCCTCCGCACCAACTCAGCCATCAATCTTTTACGCTTGCTGTAGAACTGCTCCAGGTTTACGGCGAATCAAGTTCTTCTCTCAGCCTGTTAATCTGCACTTCACAGCCCGCC
This sequence comes from Enteromius mattozi, assembly GCA_032359235.1. NCBI lineage: Eukaryota > Metazoa > Chordata > Actinopteri > Cypriniformes > Cyprinidae > Enteromius > Enteromius mattozi. Next base: position 12,163,644 of record JAUMHE010000072.1, read on the forward strand.
GCCACTGTGCTATCGCCTCGCAGAGGGCCCTCAAGGGCCGTATATAAGCTCCACTCACACTCACCTTCTGTCACCATCTGAATCTGCCAATAGGTTGTTGAGAGAGTGAAATACTGTTTCTACATCTTTTAAAGACACCTAAACACATTAGTCGTAAAAAAGAACTGGAGGAAAGTAACCTGACCCGCCAATACTGTGCAAACTGTGGGTATTTATCCACTGGTATGATGGGAACCAGAAATTTTGATCCTAACACAAAAGGGATTCAAAGCCTTAATCAGATGCATTCTTTCATTTCCTTTAAAATAGGAAAAAGTCAAGGTGACTGTGATACTGAAGACTGGAGTAATAGGCACTGAAAAAAACTTTGCCATCACAAGAATATATTACAGTTTAAAATACATTAAAATAGAACAGTTACTTTCAACTGTAATAAAATGTGGCTTTGTGAGCATAAGAAACATCTTTTTTTTTTTAACTAAATCTTAATTATTATACAATTATTATGGTAACACTTTAGAACAGGGAAAACATTCATTATTAATGAAGAGTTTTTCCTCAAACTCCCATTTTGTTGCTTATCAAAAGTGAGCAAGGTAGTTGTTAAGTTTAGGTATGGGGTAGCTTTAAGAGATCTAAAATATGGTTACACAGAATAAGGCATTAATATGTGCATTATAAGTACTAATAAACAGTCAATATGCTAGTAACATGCATGCTCATATGCAACTAGTTAATAGTGAAAATTGTTTTTTTAAATAAAGCGTTCCCATTTGTTCAGTAGTATATATACATATATTTACACCACTTTGTGTATATCTACACCTGGATGATGAGCAATGTGTGTGCATATACATACAGTGGCGGGCAAAATTATTAGAATACTAGTATTTTCACCAGCTAAAAAGTAAGTGTATGTCAGTAATTTATATCTTTTGCTGCAGTGTGAAATATTAGTTTACATTTCCAAACATTTATTTTGCCATTAATTGTAAATAATCTAATAAGATTTCTGTTAGCAAAGGAGTCTGAGAACAGACAGTGCTCCACACAGGGATCTGATCTGATCATCATCCAGTCTGTCGGGAATGACAAGAAGAAACAGAACAAACTGAGACAGACTCAATCCAGAAGAACTGTGGCAACGTCTCCAAGACGCTTCAAGAAACCTTTTCTTAGACTCCTGTTCTCAGACCCCTTTACAAACAAAACTCTCACTAGATTATTACAAATAATGGCGAAATAAATATTTGGCAATTCAAACTGATATTTCCTATTGACACACTACAGCAAAAGATAGAAGTCACCGACTTAAAACCATTGTTAGCTGCTAAAAAATACTAGTATTCTAATCATTTTGGCCGTCACTGTGTATGTATATATATATATATATATATATATATATAATAAATATGGAAAAAAATATGGATATAAAATGTAGAATACATTAAAATAAAGTAGAATATTCCAAATTCCTGTTTGCTTGGTAGTCAGTGGCACCCATTGATACCTAGTTATTGCTCTTACTCTTAGTGTGCTCAAAAGAAAACTGTCAACCAGCATCACTGTTTGAAAAGATGTAAGGTAGTGCTGAAGTGCATGAAGTAAAGAGCGACACCGTTCATTGATATGATTTCAGTGGACCACTGCTGCCCCCTGTTGACCATCTGCCTCTCACCTGGACGACGGGAGATTTACTCGTACAGTGAAAAAACCCATGACAAGAGCATATCTTATATATATCATATTCTTCATATATATAGTAAATCTACATCTCTCATGCACTAATGTTCTTTGCATAAAAAAAACTGTCGGGGGAATCATAAATCAGAAATGATTTAAACATCGCCCTGCTACTATTCTCATGCATAAGCAGACCTTATTTCACACTGCTTAAAAAGTGCTTAGCTTTTGCCTGAAAGGTCAAAAAAAAAAGAAAAAAAAGAGAGAGTTTCACATAACGGAGAGAGAGAGAGAAAGAGAAAGAGAGAGAGCTGAGAAGATACATATCCCTGGAAGGGATTTGTAGAGCTCTCCATTTAAGCTGCTTACCCACCCTGAAGCAGTTGCCTCTAATCCACCTGCTTTATACATTTAGCTTATTTGTATTCATCTAAAAACTCTGTGAACAGCAGGTCTACAAAATGGAGCACAGCAACAATGCCTGATGCTCAGGTGGCTGAACCGAAAGGGAAAATACAGCAGATGGTTAATATCAGGGTCTTCCTCTATCCCTTCTTAACTTGCTGTTTTGCTCACAGGGGAGGATTAACAAGAAAACTAGCATATCAATAACACCCGCAGATGCGTTTCCAGTGACCTGCATATGCCTTTGCCTTGTGGTATAAAATGTAATGGGATCTGGTGACTTCACTAAGAGCCCAAAAGAAAAAGAAAAAAATAGATTCAGATTATTCAAAACAATGAAGATGGACAGACATTAGAGCTCTCCAGGGGCTCCAAAGACAGACAGCCACTGTCAATTGATATTGTCATTAGTACCCATCATAACCACAATTTGTCACCAAATGACAAACCAAGATTGATTACGGCATCTATTAAAGTTTACATGAATGCGCACAAAGCCTCCTAATTGTTTGTTTCATAGGGATGGGGTTGATTACAAGGGTATGAGAAAGCGACAGCAATAATCAATCATGCTTCAAACTTTTTCACCCTAAAAACATTTAAATGTAATTTTTTGTAACAAGATTATACATCAAACATACTAGTTATTTTACACTATAGCAAGTTAATGCATTTTTTAAAATAGCTGTTTGTTACAGAAAAGAGACCAAAACTGGTCAGTCATTTGGAGTAGGTATTAATTATTTGTTCTTTTTTTTTTAAACACACATTTTTCTATTTTAATGTATTTTAGATTTGTAATATATTCCTGTTTTGGCAAAACTGAATTTTCAGCAGTCTTCAGTGTCACATGATCCTTCAGAAATCATTCCAATATGCTGAATTGTTTCATATAGTTTACTGGAAAAGTATTTATTTGAATTAGAAATCTTTAACATTATATAAGTTTTCTTTCTTGTCACATTCAATTTATGCATCCTTTTTGAATAAAAGTACTACTTGTACGAACTCTACTGTATATTTGCTTAAAGTATATTTCCGCAACTTTTTGGAACACACTTGCATTCAAACGGGATCTAAAAAAACTTTTGACTGTTTTTATTTTCTGGGAAAACACACAAAAGGAGAAAGTGGTATATTACTCTGGATGCATCATCCATGTCTGTACACATTTTTCTGCAGCACAGAGCTAGAAAGACAATAAATGATGATGTCTGCAAATACTGAGCAAAAAACAAAGAGAACAAAACTCCCAGCGATGCATGCATGAGGGGCGAAAGAAAAACCTTAGTCAGTAAAACCGTGGTACAGACAAAACCAAACAAATAAACAAAAAAAAAATAACCTTCAGGAAGCCCAAAATGTTTCCTCAAAAGCATTATTCCAGCTCAGAATGTGCAAGAAGGCACATGAACCGTCAGCATCTTTAAGTTTGAGAATCAAGACACCACAGGGAGTGTTCTGGAAAGCCCACGGGCAAAACAAAAATCATTCAAACAGCTCCAACCAACAGCAAACCGGGAGCTGAGCTTTAGTAAAGCCCCAAAAAAGGCTGTGGGGCAAGTGGATAGAAAATCAATGAAATCACTGATGGCAGCTTTGCTTGAGGCACCTTGACAGGAAACAGCTTTTTTTGTCTGCACTACAGCCTATAAACTAAAAAGGTAGAACACTGAGTGTGACGGCTTTCAAGAAAAAATTATAAATTAACATTTTTGTACATTCACAGCATTCCCTTAGCAGCTGGGACCAAGATAGGAAAGTAAAATGAGCGAGAAGCTTCCATAAGCATCATTGAGTTTAACTAGGTTCAGTGAATTTACTGTGGCCGCACAAACAGATTAACTACAAAAACACAGAAAAAAAAAAGATTTGACTTCTGTTCAAGCCTGTAAAACTGAAGCAACAATCTACAATCTGATAAAACTAATTCTATTAAATTAATTATGCATAAAAAGAAAACAGACATTGCTGTTTACTTGCTTCATAATTATAAATACCAGGGACCCTCAGCTAAACTCAGGGTGACTGTGATCATAATTTAGCCCATGTCTTAATGAGCACATCTTCATTTTCTGATAAAGTCAAAACAAATGACAATTGAAATATCAAGCACAAAATCTTTTCATACTGACTAACAAAGTTGGGACTGTTTTGACTAAAGAGAAAGATGTATGTGTCCATTCATTAATGTAAGACAGATAGTTAGCATCTAACAATAACTTTACAACAGGGAATAAAACAACTATAACCTAAACAGGGATTAGATGGGTGCAACATATGTGTAACCTAGACACATACAACATAAACAATGACTGATGAAATATGAAAGAATATCAATGTCCATGTTTACTGATAACGATGGTCATTCTCTCCGTAGAAATAAAAAAAAATATTAATAATAATTTAATAATAAATAAAATAATAATAATAAATAATATTAATATATAAATAATAATTATTTTATTTTTATTTTTTTTACAAAAAGATCTATTGCCACTTGGTAACATGTATAAACCATTTTCCAGCAAAGTGAACACTTGCATAGCAATATGCCTGCTTAAATTTTTATTATTATTATTATTATTATTAAATTACCATTTGTCAGAGGGGTAAAACGGAAATAAACATTTCTAGTCGTGATGCTATTTACATTCAAATGAAATCAAGACTCTGTAAAGTTGACAACTCTGTATATTTACACTGAAAAGTAAATGTGTACTGTGACCTGTGGAATTAAATTGGATAACTACAAATGAACCCCAAAAATGTATTTAAAGTATTTAATTTATAAAAAAAATAATAATCAAAATTTCTAGCATTCCTGAAATAAACCAGTGCATTTCTCAATTTTCCACTAATTGCATTTGTAACTAGCATTAAAAAAAAAAAAAAAAAAAAATCTTATTTTTATTATTTCTAGGTATCATCACAGCAGCTGCAGTGATCTGCAGGTGAACCAACCGACAGAGACGTTCACTCTCTGTGGGCTCAGCTACAGTGATTCTGTTAAACGGGGTCTTACCAGTCCGTCGATTTGGATTTGTTTGACGGGAGAATCCAGGGTTTTTCCAGACGGTGTTTCTGTACGGGATGCCATCTTCACGCACGCCGGGGATACAAAACCGCTAAAACCTGTGTCTTCTGTTGAACCTGATAGCGACGAATGAATCATTCATTGGACTCGGATCTATTCAGTGCAAGGGTTGAACTGGTTAAAAACAACAACGCAGTTACAAATTAAGAGCAATAACGAACACGTGACAAATGATTTCTTTATTCGCCACATTATTGTGTTTTTGAAATAGTAACTTGCAAAGAAATGAATTGTTCAAAAGAATCGATTCGCGAGGATTCAGACTTCCCTATACTAGAACGTGCAGCTGTAAAAGTGGTCAGAAGAAACAGTGACTGTAGTGAACTGTTCCTAGAGTAAGTTAAATATAAAAATCTGAAAGTCTTTATCTAATAATAATACACTAAACATGTATATTTCAATTTAATTGTTATATATTTGTTTTCTATTATTATTTATTAGAATTCACGAGAATTAGCGAGCTGTTTGCTACCCGGTACCCATTTACTGTAACCACTCTAGTACCATGCTGTTAATGTTTTAGACTGGCGTGAGCTTCGTTGAACCGTTTTGCTAATATTTACACAAATCAAGAGTATCAGTCGTCACGTGTTCGGATTTATTCATATTCTTCTCTTATTCAGTCAAGATAATCTATTTGTTTAAACTGTCTGAGCTTTATGTATCAATAATTTCAACATGAAGATAAAACGTCAGAAACACGCGAAGAAAACCATCAGTTTTTACAAGTACAACTTTTCCTTCAGGGAACCTTTTCAAATATTAATTGATGGGACGTTTTGTCAAGCGGCATTAAAGAATAAAATTCAAATTAAAGAGCAGTTGCCAAAGTATCTGATGGGAGAAGTTCAGCTCTGTACCACAAAGTAAGTTAAGTGAACGCTCTTCTTATTTCTAGGGTTTATGTCAGTCTATTAGTTCTTGTGTAATATCGTTTTTTGTTTTGTTCTGTGCAGCTGCGCACTTAAGGAACTTGAAACCCTTGCAAAAGACCTCTATGGAGCGAAACTCATCTTACAGAGATTTCAGATCCGGAAATGCAAACACACGAAAGATCCAGTTCCTGCATCAGAGTGTTTGTTGTCAATGCTTGGGGAGACAAACCCACATCACTACTTCATTGCAACTCAGGTAAGGACTCTCAACTGGACAAAAAATTATTTTGTAAAAAAAAATGAGATTAATAATAACGCAATAATCATTATTACCAGGATCAAGAGTTGACGACTGCTCTGAAGAAGATTCCTGGGGTTCCTCTGCTCTACATTGTCCTCAACACCATGGTGCTAGAAAAACCCTCTGAGCGTTCGCTGAAGCACGTTGAAGCGGTTCAGCTGGGTGAGTTGGTGAGTCCATCACAACAGTCAAGCATCCAGACTCTGAAAGAGAAGGAGGGCCTCAGCAAAGACAGTAATGACGGGAGAGGCAAAAAACGTAAGAGGAAATCCAGCAATCCCAACCCACTTAGCTGCCTGAAGAAAAAGAAGAAACCCATGCCTCAGCAGCCCAAAAAGACAGATGGAGAGAAAAAGAAGCGGAGTAGACATAGGAAGCGACAGCCTGCTGGGGGAGAGGAAGCGGCAGTCAGCTTCAATCCCACAACTGCCTAGAGACCAGCCTCGCTTCTAGTACCATTCATTTGTTTCTCAGCGTGTTTTATTGTAAAGTTTCCAGACCATGCATTTGTGCCAGCAAACAACTTGTTTTGTCTAATAAACGAGTGTTTCTTTTATTATCAGTACTTGTTTTGTTTTGTTTTGGTCACCGTTTAAGGTTTCAGTATTTAAGGGTAGATTAAATTACATTATATTAGATATGTGCTTTGTGTTTTTATAACGAAAAATGTATGACCAGAGAGAGGGCACAGAAAGCTGTGGTTGGATTTGTGTTGCAATGAGGAATATAGTTACAAACATTTATATCTGTTACTGTAATACACTTCAAATATGTGGTAAAAATTGTTGTAACCCTGGACCACAAGAACAGTCGCAGGTAGCACGGGTGTATTTGTAGCAATAGCCAACCATACATTGTATGATTAAAAATGATCAATTTTTCTTTTATGCCAAAAATCTTTAGGGCTATTAAGTAAAGATCATGTCCCATGAGGATATTTTGTTGATTTCCTGCCATAAATGTATCAAAACTTAATTTTTGATTAGTAGTAAGCATTGCTAAGAACTTTGGACTACTTTAATTTTCTCACTATTTTTTTTCGCACCCTCAGATTCCAGATTTTCAAATAGTTGTATCTCAGCCAAATATTGCCCTATCCTAACAAACTATACATCAATGGAAAGCTTATATATTCAGCTCAATTTTAAGAAAATGGCCTATTTGTTTTATGGTTCACATGTGATTAATAATAATGTAATAATATTTATTATTATAATGTAATAAGGTTTTTTAATAATATTATTTAATAATAATAAAGTTTCAAAGTCAGAATTTTAGATATTTTAAGGGCAGATAGTTTATAAGTAAATGTTTTTTTGTTTTTTTACCACACGAGGGTGATAGAACCTCCATCAGGCTGGCTCCTATGTCCAATAAGTGATCTTGTGAGAACTACATTTATTAATGTTACGTTACATTAATATTGCTTCCCAATGCTTTTGCATGGGAATTTACCACATGCACAATATGTTTTGATGTAGGTAATTTAATTGATTAAACTTTTTGCAGGACAGTAGAATTTAAGTCTGGTGATTCATGCATGGCAGAGGTTCTGAAAAAGAACCGAAAGGCTAGACTCTCTTTTCACTGATGAAGAGAACCTGGTCCCATTCTGTCTCTTTGAATGTCTGTAACGTCAAAGACTTTGTTGGTTTGATCTATTGGGTTTAAATATAGCCTCAATTGTGTCTTCACTATTTTTGTCCCGAGTTGGGATGCATTGCTTATTTGTGCTGGTTGCTTGGGAAACGCAGAGAGGACATGATAGCATGCGGCTCCACATGGCTGCCTGGGTGGTTCACAACCATTGACTTTAGACCTACGAGTAGTTTAAGGATCAACAGTAGCTACTGTGAAAGGAAAAGATATGAATTAATACTAAAATCTGCATCTGCAAAGCTATGACCTGGCAAACGTAATTTGTGATCTGTTCAATCCACAGAGCTTACTATTTACCATCCTGGCACTGCCAAGGACATTCCATAGACTCCAGCTGCCTTCACCAGTACTTCCTGCAAAGCCATAGCAACTCCAGATCAGCACGTCATCTATTCAACTGCATTAAACATTTACAAAGCTTGTGGCAAATCAGAAACACTACAAGCGAGGCTGACGTCAGTCTCTCTACGTCACTCCCTTGCACATAAAAAGACTTATGTCTCATGCAAAGTAAGAGTGTGCGCATGTTTATGGCGTGGCAGGGGGTGAAGGGATGGTGTGCTTTAAGTGTCCATCCCAGAGCGGACTCACCAGTAGTGGACAGTGTGACAGGGAGATAAAACAGTGACAGAGCTGTATCTACAGCTGACAAGAAGCACAGAGAGCTCTCTGCACCTCATCGGCACTTTTAGAAACAATGGAAGTAGTTCTTACCAGACTGAGAGATTTCTCCTGTAAAGAAACTTCTTTTGATCACTGTAAAGCAGCAGTGATGTGCAGGGACCATTCCTCCTCCCAGGAGGTGTGCAGAGGGAAGCGTATGACTGGAGAGGGGGATGCAGGCCCGCTGGACATTGAGACTGCACTGGGCTGGCTGAGGAAGGAGCTGGTAAGATTTGTGTTTACTACATCATTAGCCATTTGGATGCAAATACGTATGAGTCATTTTTGTTTTCCCATGATAACATTTTGACTTCAGCCAAGGCATGGATTCCAGGGCCAGGGGGATTTTTAGGAAAACCAGTTTATGGAAAATATTAAATTCTAATATATATTATGATGTAATATAAATATTTTACCTAGTGTAAATCTTTTTGCAGTTAACTCTTTTGTCATATTTTGCAGTGTTGCACAGTTTATTTTGTTTTTAACCTTTTTCTTATAAAGAACATAAATTCTTATTAATTTAATTACATTTAGTCATTTTGCAGATGCCTTTAATTATTTTAGTTATTTTAATTATTTTTTATTATCCTATATTTTGGCACATTATTTATATTAAAATGGTAATTATCATATTTACAGTTCCAAAGTGTGGGGTCAGCAAGAAGTTTTTTTTTATTGATATTTTTATTCATCAAGGGTCCATCAAAGTGATCGAAATGAACAGTAATAATAATTGTATAATTTTACAAAAGACATCTATTGTAAATAAATGCTGATATTTTGAACTTTATATTCATCAAAATATTCTGAAAAAAATATTAAGCAGCACATCTCTTCTCAACATAAACACATAAATTAATCGGAAATGTTTCTTGAGCAGCAAATGCCATGCCAGGAGGAAAAAAACTATTATTTTAAACTATAGTGTTATTTTCCAATTTTACTTAATTTTGCTGTTTTTATCAAATAAACGGTGTTAACCGGTCAGCATAAGAGACTTATAAGAGTCTCATAATATAAGAAATGTATATTTTCATTGATTTGATTTGATTTTTTCTTCTCCCTGTGTATAGTGGGTGTCCTGGGTGGTCTAAGCATTTCATGCATGTCTATTGTTGTAGACATAGGTCATGTTGTTTTAAACTCGACTAAAATCAAAGGTCAGCTTGCGTCTTTACAATGTTACTCGTCATGAGTAAAAAATTACGACCGTCTCGTCATTAACATTCATGTTGCGACCCTTACAACGTCCCAGGGGTTAAATTCTGAGCAGGCCCATTCTCAGTAGATATATTGCTTGGCATTTACAGCCTCTGTACTCATGGCATGTCATGGCAACCTTTCACACAAAAGACACCACAGAAACCCTTTATGTCTCATCGGTCTATATTCATCACTTCAGAACATCTGTGACTTCAAATCTTAATCTTGAACAATGTCTATTGTCACAATTATCACAATTCCTTTAGCGATATCTTAACTGTAATTGATTTAGAACATGTCTATGACTAAATGTCAAACACACTGTCATTTGGCACATTAATGGATTATGGTTGTTTAAAAGTTGCTTCTGGAGTAGGGTGAATTCAGGTCTTGTTATTCCACATTCTATATTCTGCTCATTAACTAAAAGAGCATTCACATTATTGTTCTTTTCCAGCCTTAACACAGCTCTAATGACTCCTGCAAGTTCCAGTGTTCACTTTCAGTCAGCATTTATACCAATTCACTCAGCTGCCCACATAAGTAATGTTGTTTTGTGTTTTCTCCTATAGGAAATCAGGTTTAAATTGAGTTCCATTAAATGTGCTTTAGTGGAATAGAGAAAAACACATAAACACACTCAAGCAAATGTACTGTTCACTCTTATAAGCAGTTCAGTGCCCGGGAAAGGTTTCACCTGCTTCCAACAATGTTTGTGTCCTTTTCTCTTTGATTTTCTTTGATTAAATCTTTCAAAGCAGGTTCCATTATTAGTCTGCCAGTGTAATTAATGCAGTTTTTGGCGGGAACACTTCTTGTTTCGTTCCTTTCTGCCGTCAGAAACAGGCTCATGAAATGTGCTGGAATGCAGGATATTATTTCCTCTCAATACATCCAATTAGACTGCCATGGCCACCAATAAAAAGAGCAGAAAGAGGAAAAAGACATTTGCATCTGAAAAAGACATTGCCCGTCTAAAATACTTTCAACTCCCGCTGTTGAATACAAGGATAAGAACTTATTCAGCATAGTAACACCTTAACCTTGACCTGATCATTCTGCCATGAATATGTGAATATGTTAGAACTGTAATGTTTGTTCTGGTCACTCTTTTCAGAGTCTTTGAATGTCAGAGCTTTCCCAGTGTCTCACTGTGTTTATTTTCTTGAGGTTTAGTTTAGAAAGATGTTGTGGATAAGGAGCAGTATGTAAATTGAGGTGAAGGATAATTGTTTCTAAACACTTTCCCAGAATAATGGTTGAATGGGGTCTACTGATTTGAATCTTTTTAGGCAAAAAGGTTTTGATGGATTATGATGTGGATATGCAAAGTAGGACCTACGTCAGGTTTAACATTTCGGGCCATTTTTGGTCGCCTTTTCATGTCCAGATTCTTTCCAGATCAATTAGTTTGTCGTCAACTATCTTAAAGGTGTCTTTAACACAAGACTAAATTGATTTTAATTGATTATATTAATATGTAAATTTATACGGTTCAGAAAGTTTTAGTGCTGCTCCCAAACGCGACTGCCGTTTCCTGAAATTTAGCGGGTAAAAAGGGTCCATTAATTGTCAAGGGTGCACATAATTGTTTTCATAGCAGCACACTTTCTATTGGTCAAGGCGGCGTATTGGCGAGACCAAAATTTGACCACAAGCGAAATCTTCGTGACTTCGGCATGATGTCACTTTTCAAAAACCTTATTTGAATACATGGTTAAAACATTTAACTCCCTGCTGAAAAAAACATATAGGTCTGTTTTGAAGCTGGGATGCTGGTTTGAGCTGGTTTAAGCTGGTCCTTTACTGCATGGTCTAGGACCAGCACATGACCAGCTTAAACCAGCAAAGCACCAGCAGCAAGGGACCAGCATAAACCAGCATCCCAGCTTCAAAACATAGGAAACCTAACCAGCATGCTGTTTTTTTCAGCAGGGATATAGCCTACTTGTCAACAAAATCATAGCTAAGCCTATGACTGTGCTATTTGTATGAAGAAAGTTGGTAGATATAGAGATACGGCTGTGATGATGTTCTCTTTCTGCAGTGTGTGTTATTTAGGCTACAACTGAGTTAAATTATTAAAAACGTTTTTATTCAAATTTGATATTGAGCATGTATTTGCTTACATAAAAGTTTATTAACTCTGATGTAGCCTACTCATCTAAAAATACTTGAATAAAAGCGTAAGTAAAAACATTCCTCTGCTTTGTAGATGGAGATGCGCTCTCAGGACCAAGCTTTGATTCGCCAGCTGATGGATCTTCATGACGGCATTCAGGAATTGAAGCAGGAGTGTGCAAAAGCAATCGAAGATGAGGAAGAGGAGGAAGAGGAACCTTGCTGGGACTCTGGGAGTGAGGGTGGGGGGAGCAGCATGTCCTCCTTCTCAGGAGAAATGAGCTTTTACCCTTCTATCTACTCTTTTAGCACATGTATGAGCCCTGCTCCTCTTGGAACTTACCTGCCCAAACGTGCCTTTAGTAGACGCAGCTCTGTTCCCTGAAACCTCCAGTTCAGATCACATGTGCTTAACATGTTCCAATATGCATGTTACATTAGTGTTGAGTCTCACAGAAGAACAAATGAGGAATAACTTATGTGAGAAATTTATTTTCATACAGGATACTGTATTTAAAACAACTGAAGTAACACTGCCTTATGCCCAGAACATGCTATATATAAAGTGAAGTTTTACACTGTGAAAAAACTAGACAAAGTCTTTGGTGATAGACTACTGTTCTACCTGAATGGACTAATAGAGATACATAGAATGCACTGAGGAGGTTTGTTTTACTTAAACAGTGCTTATATATCTGTAAAAGTATTTTCTGTCATATTACAAAACTGAAGTGCCTCTTCAAACTAAGTGTATGACACTGACAGCAAAAGAAAGTTACCAGAACATTGTTTTGAAAGTTGAACAATGAACAACTGGAGTCAGTGGAAAATAAAGAACACTGATAATCTAATTTTTCTGTGACAAGTATCACTAATGATATACTATGACATGCTTTGACATCATATAGTATATAGAACCACAAGTATCATAATAAAAACCTACAAACCTGATCAATGTTGAGATTAATCATTTCATGATGCAATAAGGAGTTTAAATCAAGACATTTTAATAAACAGATGTTTGTTCAAAGCTGAACAAATATCAACACTTGGCTTTTCAGTCATACAGCAGATGATCACACAATCTTATTAGTATAAAGAGCATATATGCCAAATGAATCATGGAAATTGTATTTATGCTAGCATGCAAGTCTCAACTAACCCTCTTAAGGCTAGTTGCCTTTACATCTGGTATTAACATGTTTTGTATCCCAATAGTATTAAATACATTATTAAAAGGATATTTTTAACTGCATTGCTTTTACACAGTTATTCCGATGCAATCATAGAAATCAGAATCTATCCATGACTGATGTGGTTTTATGATATTGTGTTTTGGATGGATTTACACCTGTGGTCAAGTGCAATCGTGATTTGATCACCAAAAAAGTATGTTAATGCCAGGTGTAAAGGGAGGTATATGTAGTTTTGAGTTAAAAACTCAGCACCCAGTTTGACTAATATTTGGTCAAGTTTTCACATACGTGAACATACTTTCAATATTTTTCCCAACAAGACATTTTAACAAAGTGCCAGCAAAGTGCACTCCAGGACAGGAGAGTTATCTGTGTTCCACTCCTCTAGACACATCTGCTCGCCAGGGCATTGTTCTCTCATTAAGCTCTGCTCTGCTCTGCGGGGTCACAGGTGCTCACTGCTGTCAGCGTCCAGGAGCAGAGATCCGTTCTCCCGTCTGAGCCTCTGAATCTCCTTATTGAGTCCCAGCAGAGTCTGAGCCAGCTGACGGTCCTGAGAGCGCATCTCCAGCTGCATGACAATCACACAGCAACAGATCAGACACATTCACATATCTATCTATCTATATCTATCTATCTGTCTGTCTGTCTGTCTGTCTGTCTATCATTCTGTTTCTCGATTCTTCTATCCATCCATGTATCTGTCAATCTGTCTATATCCATCTGTTTTTCTGCTTCTACGTCTATCCATCCATATATCTGTCTATCATTCATCCTTCCATCCATACATCTGTCTGTCTATCATGTAGCCTTACATTTATCTGCTTTTCTGTCCACCCATCCACATGTCTGCTTGTCTACCATACATCCTTTTATCTGTTTTTGTCTGTCCATCCATCCATCCATCCATCTATCCGTTTTTTCTGTCCATCCATCTCTGTGTATCCATCTATCTGTCTATTCATTTGTCCTTCCATTAATCTGTTTTCATGTCCATCCGTCTTTCCATATATCTGTCTTTCAGTAATTCATCCTTCCATCTATGTTTTTTGGTCCATCTCTATCTATCCATCTTAAAATGTAAAAGTATCAGTGTTTTCTAAACTTACCAGTTCTGATCTCAACCAAGTTATGGCTCCATCTATTTTGGCTCTCCGAAGCTCTTCGTTTACTTGTAAACTCTTTCCGATCGGATGAATAGCTGTCTCAGCAGAAGTTCTCGGTTCTGCTGATGTTCTGAAAGCATGTAACAGCTTGTTCTTGATGTTCTCCAGAACCATGATGGACACAGAGTCCTCATACTGAGTGTCAGAGTTCATTGTGATATCCAGTCTAGCACAACTGAGTTCTGGTCCAAATGACCCTCCGAAAGAATTGAGTGCTTTTATACTGCTCCAGTATTTCTTATTGCCTTTCTTCTACCCGACTGAAGCTGCATCCATTCTTTCACATAAGTCTTCCTCCTCCTTTGGCACACTGTCTCTTCTAACTAAATTGCAGAGATCGATACAGAGATTCCGTCCCGGATCTGAAGCATGTTTTTGTGTCTCTCTTGCTCTGGGACCAGCTTGTTTTGTCACTGTTTCTATGGCAATCCGGCCCCTCCACCCCATCCCCGTCAGTAACCCCAATAAGAATGGAGGGACATTGTAGACAAAGACTATTGTTGCATTTGAAGAACTGAAAAGATTCCCCTCCCCTTCTCCTTCATTCTGCTCCTCTAAGCCCCCATTCAAGCATTGTGTGAGAAATAGGGTGTGAGAAAGATCTCAGTCGTGTCTTTGTGAGGCATCACTGTCTCTGTTTTACAGCAAGTTTTTTTTGACCTTTAGACTGGTTTTAGCAGCTGAAAGCTCTCCCTTTCAGCGTTGCAAACAAATGAGCGGTTGGGAAGTCGGACACCGTGTTACTGAACAGTTTGTTGAGAGCGAGAACTTTTTTATCACTTTCGCGGATAAAGACATGGAATTCTCAGAGGAATGGAGAATCCACGTCTTTTTGGCAGGCTGAGAACAATCTTTTCGCTCTCTAGAGAAACAGGAACAGAAGTCTAGTGTTCTGCCTCCTGTTGTGTACAATGACTGCGACAAGGGAATAAGTGAGAAAAAGAAGGAGGGAACGTATTGAACTGACCAAATCCTATCAGCTCTTAAAGGATCTTTTATACATCACCTAAAGAAAGCTGAACGAGAGACACAATTATGTGCACAGTAGAGGAAAAAATGCAAGCACAAATGCATTTCCTTCAATTATCTGTAGATTATGGACTTAATGAGTGCATCAGTAAATGTGATAGATTATGCAAACTAAATATTAACAATTACTGGAAGCGTTGCTTGAAATAATGCAACCTTTATGCTGCGTTCAGTGGACCGCACATAAAAATGAGATTAAGTTTTCTGCCCATATAACAGAGCACGACATGACAATATAAAAGAGGCTGAATGTGCTGCTCGGCATGACAATCTGGAATAAGCCATTTATCTAAGAAAAGACAGCCTCTGTTTCAGTATTGAATGGAAATCCGCACAAAAACATGTTCTTGTGTCTAAGAGTTATAAAGGTTATAAAGATAATAGATGTTTCACTTACTTATAAAACAATTATTTAGTAAACTTTATATTGAGTATACCAAAAACAATAGAATTGTATATAAAAATTATTTTTCTTGAGTTAGTCCGGCAGGTTTACAAATTACTCTGAATTACTTTTTGCAAATAAGCTTTGAAAATAAACAAACCATATGTATGTATATGTATTCATTTGCATGTGTATAGATAGCTATTTTGATTCATTTCGGTGAATCAGAATATTAATGATAAAGGCTTTTACTTAATATTCATCACAACACGCTTCAAACTGATTTTTTTTTTTTTTTTATTAAAATGGCCATTCATATTTACAAAAACTGTTAAAAGCAAAAAATGATCGTTACATTATAAAATGCATGTCATATACAGTAAGAAAATATTACATGGTACATAAGGTTAGCATTTATGATGATATGTAATCACATTTTGGTATAAACAACTCATGTAGTTTTATAATAGCTTAAAAATCAAAACAACTGCAAAAAAGGCAAAAGGCAAAAACAAGGTGTGGGGTTAACCATAAGCATATTTATCTGATGCAGCTCTGTTGTTTGGTGTGATCTGTCCACTCAACTTCATCAGCAGCTTGACGATAAGGCCAGCCTAGAGAAAAACACGAAGACTGTCAAATCGGGTTTCACATTGTCACAGTGAATGTGAAGATGTAAAGACACATACCTGTTTGGTGTGCACAATAAAGTTCTTCTTGTTCTCTAAACTGTGTATTTGGACGTATTGGTCAGCCTGACCCAGCTGCCACATAAATGTCCCATACTCCAAACTAAGATGAAGCACCTGATTAAAAAAACACCACAATGTCACAGAAGATTCAAGGGATAAATTACATGCAAAAGCATCCATCTGTTTGACAGAAAGTGACCAGAATCTCACTTTTGTCTCCATGTTCATTAGATGCAGGCCTTTGGTGTTCACCCCCACATACACTCGGATGACCTTGTGGGTACTGGAGCTTGCCTTGGTGAATACCTGTCCTGTGAAGAAAGCCGCCCCATAGGTGGGGATATCCCAGCAGTTCTGCAGAAAGAGTCTCTGGAGGTGGTGCATTTCTTTACTCACGCCCTCACTGGTGCTCAGACTCTACAGACACAAAATCAGACCAGCCTCGATAAGCATAAGAGTGCAAGAACAATCTTACCAACATTTTGAAAATGACCTGAACTGACGCACTTTGTACTCGTGAAGTATCCTGTTAGTCCAGTGATGTGCTTTGCTCTTGACCTTTGAGATTGGAACTATGGATTTGAGGTTTTCCTCACTGCATTAAACAAGAAATATTCATGTATTTTATTACTAACATGGAAACAGTCATATATATACGATATAGAGAAATTGATTAGGGATTGAGCAACATACTTCAAAAAGCCCTGTTTGTGCTTCTTGCTGTCGTAGTTTCCATAAATGATCTGCAGGAGGAGGCTGGCGAGAGTAATTAGTTTGCTGTCTGATGCTGATAGAAAGCCTTTGAGGAGGCAGTGACGAGCTTCATCAAACAGCATGAGGATAGACTTTGGATCTTCAACCTAAGAGGAAAAATCAATTGAGTTTCACAGCAGGATGTAGAAGGAGACTCCAGCCCAGTCTCACAGCAAATCATACATATTTTACGAGATGGCTAATTCGTACAAATTCATACAATTCGACTTTTGCTAAATCATACGTATTTTACGAGTTGCAAATTCGTATGAATTTGTACGAATGATCTACACCTAAGCCTGCCCTTAAACCTACCCGTCACTGGGGTTTAGGCAAATCGTACAAAATCGTACGAGTGAGGTCGTACGAATTTGAATGAATTGGCATGAATTTGCCACCTCGTATGAATAAGTATGAATTGGTCGTGAGACTGTGTTGGAGACTCCCTTAAACCATTGTTTTAAAGGTGCTGTATGTAGAATTGTAGAATTGTATTGCAGTCCAAATTCAAAGTATTGACATACACGCAGGTTGCCAGATTGATGACACACACAGGAATGAGGGCAGGGGGCGGGTTACCCAGACCAAAACAAACACAGACATTCAGTCCCACAACGCACATTCTCAAAGAAGAATTATCTGACTGTAGCATTATGTTTTATTTCTTATTTTTCAGATGAGTATGTCAATTTAGTATGTTTCTTAAATATCTGCAAAAATCATATTTTTATGCTTTAGTAAAAATCTTTTATACCACACCCTTAAAACATCACGTCCATCAGTTAGACTAAAAACAGATTGACCAAAGATAATGTGGCAGAAACCTTTTTTTCTATTTCTAAGGGTAGCCGGACATCTCTGCGCAGGAAGAGCTGTGGAGTTTCTCTTTGGGGATCTAGAGCGGTGAGATCAGTCACTATCTCGCTCCAGATCCCTAAGTGCTGCAAGGGCTTATGGTATGGCTTCAGCTGTAGAGCTAAAAAACACCACAGGGTTAGATTTGTCTCAATTCAAAAATCAAATAAGAAAGTGAAGGTGATGTGTTTTATCAGGTGCCGTGTCTCACTAAGGTTCTCTGAACAGATCCAGATGGTGAAGTACTGTTGTGTCTCCTGCGATAGTCTCATGCCCTCCATGATCTGCTGAACTGTTGTGTTGTTCCCATGTTTCAGTTCCACAGTCCTATATGATCCATCCATGCGATAAATTCTCAACTTCTCGTACTGAAACACACCAAAACACGCAACTCAGCATCTCCAGGACTGTTTATACAGAACTGCAGCACTGCGGTTTCACACTCACTGGTTTATTGTTGGCTTGCTGAAGGAGTTTCACCGTCTCTTCCCAGTTGTTCTGTTTGCTCTCTTCACATACTTGAAGGGGGGATCGTTTCTGTTGGTCTTCAATGTGCTTAAAATGAAAATAAAAATAATCTAATTAATTTGTTTAGAATTTAGAGTCAGGTGTAGCTGTTGTATTGTAAGAATAGAAAAAATACATTTTAATTAATATATTGGGTCAGAATTATTTATTTTTCATTTAATTCCAAAAATCATTAGGATACTAAAGTAAAGACCATTCCATAAAGATATTTTTTTTAAAGGAATAGTTCACTCAAAAATGTAACCAGCCTGGTTACAAACTTTCTTCCTCTAAATACATTAAATATCTCAAAATATCTTCCTTTGTGTTCGGCAGAACAAAAATATTCATACAGATTTGCAACTAGTAAATGGTGACAGAATTTTCATTTTTGGGTGAACTATTCCTTTAATGTCCTACCATAAATATATTCAAAATGTAATTATTAATTAGTAATATGCATTGATAAGGACTCCACAGCTTTAAAATTTAAATTAATTATCACCCACAGATTCCAGATTTTCAAATATGTCAAAAATGTCCTGTCCTAAGAAACCATACATCAATGGAAAGGTTTTTGTGCTTTCATATGATGTATAAATCTCAATTTAGAAAAATGTAACCTTAAGACTGTTTTTTTGGTCACAATTAGTCTAAATAAGTTCAAATAAAAAAATGATAATGAAATAAAACACAATATGAAAAGATTTATTCATTTTGAGGTTTACAATTAAAGTTCAAAGTGTTTTTAATTGCATTTTGTTCCTATTATTTCATGTTAAAACAATTATATTAATATGATTTATATTATATTTTATTTAAAAGAATAGTGTTTTAAAGGTACAGGTTACCTGAATAGAAAAAGGGAAAATTAGCATAGATGATTAAATATAAAATATGGTATTTCTCACTCTGTCTATCTCCGGGTGTTGCAGAAGGAGCTGTACGATTTCTGCATGACCACCAATGGCTGCAAAGTGTAAAGGAGAGCTCAGCTGGCCGTTCAGCAGATTGGGGTTACAGTTCCCTTTCTCCAAAAGAAGCTTGGTGGCCTCCACTTTTCCATGCCTGAAGAAGAAAACATATCAATTTATATTCTTGAGGCCCTTTTACATCTGGATGTGATGGGTAGAACAGAAGGAAAATGGATCCAAGTGATCTCATGTTTCCAAATGAGAAATAAAGAGGCCTAAACAAACACTTCGTATGTAGTTACTTATTTAAAGAAACAGGAAGCTGATATATACCAGCATGCATAATGAATGGGTGCCCAGTGGTCACTGTCCAGCTGTTTAACCGATAAACCACCATCCAGCAGTTTGGACAGAAGTTCAGTGTCTCCTTCACAGGCACTGCGGTGCAGAGGGAAATCATCCACCCACTGGCGCTCTCTACAGGACACAGAGTGGTGACAAAAACATGATCAGTCCCACAACAGATGTGTATTATTGAATTGTTTTGGTGTGGAATAATGGCTTAATAACACAGAAGAGCAATGGCATTTTAAGTGCATGTACTGACTTGTCTTCTGTGACGCTGGTCATACTGTGCTGCCATTTGTCTCTCTTTGGAATCTGAATTTTGGAATAATCTGGTGCTCCCAAGCCAAAGTAAGGGTTGATGATGACTTTGTCCACCTTAATGCAATCATAAATATTATTATATGTCTCACTAAGGAGCATTTAAATTTTTAACATTTAAAATATCTATTTTGGATTTGAATCCATTTAAAAATGTATTTTATTTGTATTTTAAGTTGAATTTTCTGCAGTCGTTACTCCAGTCTTCAGTGTCATCATTCATCATAATCATTCTAATACCCTGACTTGATGCTCAAGAAAAAAAATACAAACATTAATATATTTATATTATAATACAATTAATATTTTTGTGAAATCAATATACATTTTTTTCTAAATATAATAGAACAGCATTTATTTTAAATAGAAATCTTTTGTAACATTAGAAATATCTTTACTGCCATTTCTGATCAAATGAATTCATCCTTGCTCAATAAAAAGTACTCATTTCTTTCTTATTGACCACAAACTTTTGAACAGTGGTGTACTTGGGTCAGTTCAATTATAAGCATATCGATTCATATTGGTCTATGAATCCGATTCAAAACACAACCTATTGTTTTCTGGCCATAATCATGAAATAGAGTCTCACTCTGTTAGTGTACTGCAGATCTGACCCATAGAGCGGGTTTTCAATGCACAAGTCAGCTTTCTCCAGGGACATCATCTTGCTCTTGATCTCCAAAGCTGTATAGCCCATGTGGAGCAGACTGTCAGTTTGCTTGCTTTCCACTGCATAGGCCGGGTTACTCACATTAGTTTTCACACGGTCTACCGGAGCTGGCCGGAAAAGTGCAGGAATGGCATGAGGCACAGCGTGCTGCTCTGCTAACCACCTGGCACAAACAGAGACAGAACTTTATTGACATGTAATGTAGATAATAATAATAATTCAATAAACATTAGTCTTATAGCTTTGAGAGCATCTGGACGTGTTTAGTATTTCCCTACAGATTTTTGAGAATGAGAATGTCACCTCTACCTTTTAATAACCAAAATGCTACTTTTTATTTTAGAATAATAACAATAGTGGGGCCATCCCACGAAAACGGCGGCTTTTGCATCCCTACGAAATAATCAAAAATAGATTTAATATAACAACAAATAAATGTGCCACTTAAAAACAACAATATTATGTATGCTTTCATCAATATTACGTAAAAATGTCAATTAAAGATTATTTGAAATAATTTAAATATCATTTATGCTGGCTAGGTTAAGGATTTTGGCCCTCACTTGATGATTTTTCCTCTTCAGCAGTACTTTTAATTTGCAAAATTATATAAAAATCACATTTGTATATTTGTAATATTAACATAATATAGTCTAATTGTAAAGCAATGTTTTAGACATAAGTATGCCATATATATATATATCAATTTATTGGTGTCCCCTGATTTCATATCAGCCTTGTTACCCTCATCCAAAAAACCCTTGTAAAATCATTTAAATTAAGTGACATCATTTCTAGGAGGTTATATAATCTCTCAACCAAGATTGCAGCACTTAAAACATATGCATTTTTCTTTCTCACTTCAATAATGTTGTATTTTTGATGATTTGTGAGACTTGAGAGGTGGGAGAAAGGGGACAATTGCTAAGATAATTAATATCTACAAGTAAAATCATTTCAAAGTGTACGATATGTGCCTTTGTGAACTTGACTATTAACTAGCAATTAGCAAATTTATTTGAAATAGTCAAACCTGTTACTTTTTAGTAGCGAACGGGCAACAGAGACATGAAAATTGTCTTTATATGATCATAATATATCTGTAAAGCCCTACCAGCATGACTTTTAGACACTTTGGTGTTCGGGAATGATGTTCAAACTTACTTGTCCAGAGCGAGCAGCATCTTTGAGGTGGTGGAGGAGAAATGGGCACTGGTTTCACTACACACACGCATAATGTCCTGAAGGCAGTAGAAACTGGGGCTCCCAGGGTGATAAACAGACTTGCTGTTGTCTACATTGGAAAACAGACCATATTACATTCAATGTTCAACATTATTAGTACACTGCATGTATTTGTATATGAATATGAATATATACATATATATATATTTAAATACAAAAACAATATTTACAATTTCAATAATAATCATCATTATAATAATTTACTGTATATTAAATCAAATAAATGCAGCTTTGCTGACCATAAGAGACATACACAACTCACTTTAATTTGCATATGACCTTTTCGGGCACCTGTGAGAGTGCTTGCATTCTTACCTTTGACATTGATTGGCACAATAAATAAGGAGGCTTCCTTCCCGTTGCTGTCACCATCTAACTGAAACTTCCTCATGTGCACAACACGTTTCCCTGCAGCAGAGATCATATATGCTTTAGTGGAGCTAATTAAGAGCTGATTATTGTGGCATAGAGCTGAAGGATGAGGTTCTGAAACCAAACACCTCTTGCAAAGACCACTAACCTATTATGCCCTGGTTATTGGATATGGGCTTCGTGGTTTCATCTACATACTCCAGAATTGACTTTGTCCGGTCACTGTCGGACTGAATTTTGGTCCCAAGCAGTACTTTTTTCCGTTTTTTCTCTTTTCCCTCTAGTGGAACTTCAATAAGTAAAATCTATATGGAAAAGCAGATTTAAACATGGACATGTCTTAAAGATGAACTTGAAAACCAATGCTTCACTTATATACCTCACGTACCTCGAAGGCTTTAGCTCGATACTCTTTGGAGTTGAGGCTGGCTGTGTTCTTTGGTCGTATAACAGCTACAAACACTTCCTCTAACTCTTGATTTCCCATCACGTAGCTCCTCTTTAGTTCCAGCTGTCATTAATTCTTTAAAAACCATGCCTGCAGTTAAATAAAGAACATGTATGAGGATCAGCATCAAGCAAAAAAAAGTGATAAGTTATTCTGTTCTTCATTGTTACAAACGGGGTGCTTTGTAATGCTCAAAGAGAATGGTTAAC
>JAUMHE010000072.1:12189263-12193420 GCA_032359235.1 Enteromius mattozi
CTCTTTCCTGACCTGTTTGGACGAAAGGTCACATTAATAAACTGGTAACAAATGCATTTTGTAGATGCCAAAACCATTACATGAAACATTAAATGATGAGAAACATGAGTATTAAACATCTGAAGAAACGTTAAAGCCAAAGAAAGACGTTTCTTACCCAATGTTAAAAGCAGGGGCCCCACCAAAGCTGAAGCCTCCACCAGAGGGAGGATTTATAGCAGGCATGGCAGGACTGGCGGCAGGAGTTGCTGGAGCTGCTGATCCAGCCCCAAAAGCAAACATATTATTGGTGCTCCCTGATGCTCCAAATCCACCAGTGCTTCCAAACTGGAACCCTCCTTCAAAAATAAGTGGGGTAACTGTTATATAGATGCATACAAATAACTAAAGGGTTATTGGCAGGCTTTACTAGGTAGCATGGTGGTTTTTTCAGCCTGAAAATCTCAAGTTTCAACTTATAAAGCCCTACTGATTTTGGTAGTACTTTGAAGGTAAAACGCAGTTAGGACATTGCTAAATGTGTTGTTGACTTTAGAATGACTTGAGATTTCCAGTGAATGTTCTCTTTTAAGCAAATGTAAAAAGTCTCTCTAACCTTGGCCTGTGGTGGAAGCAGTAGATCCAAACGTAGGTGCAGGGTTCGCTTGCTGACCGAATACAGGGGCAGAATTGGGCTTAGCACCGAACGCAGAAGCTGGGGAAGCGGTGGCTGAGAATGAAGGTGCTGCTGACCCAAATGCAGGAGCACTAGGTTGAGACGCACTCTGTCCGAAGATGGGGGTCTGTCCAGAGCCAAAGCCAGATGAAGGTGTGGCAGAACTGAAGACAAATGGAGAAGGGTTGGCAGGTGGAGCTGGAGCTACAAGAGATAAGTGAAATTAGACACATTTGTACAGAATGACATCCAAGAGGTCAAATGCACACTAGACAACAATGGGACATATGGTGGCAAACTAACCAGCAGAGGTTGGGGTGGAGGATGCAGCAGCACCAAATGTGAAAGCAGGGGAGGATGAGTTCGCGCCTGAGCCAAACTGGAAAGGTTGTGCTGGGGAAGGTGCAGCAGAAGGTGCTGCAGGGGGTGCAGGCTGACTATCCTGCGGCTGCTGTCCAAACACGAAAGCCTTTGCCATGGTTTGTTCAGAGGAAGTACTCTGGCCAAACACAAAGGTACTTGAGGGAGCAGGTGTAGGAGCCAGGGAAGAGGTAGTGGGAGTGCCGAAAAGGCTGGGGGTGGAGCTGGAGGAAGCTGGGGTGCTTGAGGAGTTGGCCATGAAGCCAAAAGTGGGCTTTGGAGCAGATGTGTCTGAAAAGCATATAGATGTAGAGTAAAACTGAGGTACTACTAGAACATACGACTAAAGCCATTAGGAGATTAGAAAAGACAACTTTACTCACCTGTCATACTTTGTCCAAAACTAAACGATGGCTTTGGAGGTTCTGCTGACTCAGCAGGTTTCCCAAATGTGAGAGTAGGCTTGGGAAAATCCTTTGGAGGGTCTGGCTCACCGAAAGAGAAGCCCAAGGTTGGTGCCGGTTTGTCAGCTTCCTTGGAAGCACCGAATAAGAATGCAGTGGAGGGTGCAGCGGTATCCTTTTTCTCTTCTGTTTTTCCGAAGGTGAAGGTGGACGTCACCAGCGTTTGCTCTTCCGATGATGCTTCCCCAAACAAGGTTGCAGAAGAGTCATTTACTAAAGCCTTGCCAAAAATAGGAATGACATTTGCTGCCGTTGTTGTGGTGGTGGTTGAAACAGTTTCTGAGGGAGCAGGAGCATCATCTTTCTCAGCTTTGGACTGGGCCACAGAGAAACTAAAGGATGAATTTGAGCTTCCTTTCTCACTGGGTTTAGCTCCAAACAAAAATGCTGAGTTTTCAGAACCAGAAGCTTGAGAGCCAAAATTGATTCCATTGCCGCCACCAAATTTAAATCCTGCACTAGAATCCTGAGACTTATTCTTTTTTTCGAGCGAGTCATCCATAGATGCCCCAAATGTAAAGGCCTTTGATACACCCTCTTTTGTTGCTGCAGATTCTGACGAGGAACTACCAAGTTTGACCCCACTAGAAGCTGAATCCGAGGATAAACCTCCAAATTTGAAGCCCTCTGATTTGGAGGTTGAGTCAGAGGACCCAAATCCAAATTTAAATCCTCCTGTTGTGGAATTAGTATCTGAGAAAGTGCCTCCAAACTTCAGGCCAGCAGAGGTCGAGTCTGTAGAGCCGGTACCAAACTTAAAACCAGATGAACTTGAGTCTGTACTGTTGGACTGAACGCCAAAAGATGAACTAAAACCTGAAAAAGAAATGAGAATTCTGGTCATCAGCCTGCTTCTACTAAACAGAAAACAGCTGCTTCGAAGTCTCCTGACTTATGAAAATATCATTGCAATGCACTTTACCTTTGGACTCTATTTTAGCTCCTGGTTTTGCTGACTGGCAGGCCACACACTGCTGGTCCTCTGCCTTATTCTGAACACAGCACACCTCACACTCCCAGCTCCCCTCAGGTTTCTTGAACTTGTCCCCGAATCCTAACAAAGGCGCAGCAGTGCTTGCAGGTGCAGAGGCTGGAGCCGAGACAACTGCGGCTACAGCTCCTATAATACACCAAGGAGTAAGACATCAGGTATGCAAATATTTTTGATGCAAAAATTAGAAAAGCAAATTAGTTTTATATATTCTCTAGTATTCCATGGATTTTACAGTGCTGTCCATTTTTGTGGGCATTAAAATGTTAACTGAAACTTTACCTGGTTTAGAGCTCTGACAAGCTACACATTTGACATCCTGTGCCTTGTTTTGAACCATGCATACATCACAATCCCAAGACCCTTCTGGCTTTTTAAATTTGTCCCC
This sequence comes from Enteromius mattozi, assembly GCA_032359235.1. Classification (NCBI taxonomy): domain Eukaryota; kingdom Metazoa; phylum Chordata; class Actinopteri; order Cypriniformes; family Cyprinidae; genus Enteromius; species Enteromius mattozi. The sequence continues at coordinate 12,192,122 of JAUMHE010000072.1, forward strand.
AAATCCTAACAGTCCAGTTGCTGAAGAAGCAGTTGTTGTTAATGTGGTGGTTGTAGAAGAGCTGGCAGAGAGAGTGGATGAGACTTCAGAAAGAGCTGGTAGAGTCAGGCTGGATTTCACTCCAGTCCCAGGTTTGGCCGTGTCACAAGCTACACATTTAACTACGTCCGGTTTGTTTCTGACCAAACATGTGTCACAGTCCCAGCTACCAGCTGGAGGAGCAAAGAGGGAACTGATGCTTGCTGGAGCTTCTGTGGGTTTATTCTCCGATTTGGAGGAAGAGTCTGTGTTAGGTTGTGGAGCCAGACAAGCCACACACTTTTTGTCTGAGGACTTGTTTTGCAATAGGCAAGCGCCACAGCTCCATGAACCTGCAGGTGGTCTGAACTTCTCACCAAAACCAAGCGGAGCTGAGGATGTTGATGCAGACAGCAAAGGTTTATCAACGGAGTTCTGAGCAGCAAATGCAAATCCTGTAAACAAGAAAAGCATAAATACATACAAAAAACAATGACTTTCAAAACTTAACATGGAAAAATCAGGAAAAGCAAATCTTACCAGGTCCCTTAAGTATGTCCAATACACTGCCCTGTTTTAAGACCTTGGCTGGTTTGAAGGGTCCTCCAAACTCCTTTTCTTCACTGGCCACTGATTTAACTGCAAAACATGCATTAAAGAAATAAATACAATAACATAACTTTAAATGAAAACGTTCTTTCAAATCAAAACTTACCCGGTGCTAATGTTGGAACAATTTTCCCATTGGAAAAAGAGGGGCCTGTTTTCATAGTAGGCGCACTGAACGTGAATCCAGACTGCAATGAAGAATCCTTATCATTAAAGATCCTTGCTTAGTATTAAATGCAAAGGATGAATGAATAAATAAGACTTACAGATGGAGAGAAAGATGGAGGACTAGCAGCTGTTGCCTTGACGATAGGCGAAGAGAACGTGAAGGGAACAGATGGTGGTGTGGATGGCGCAGCTGGCTCCTGATTAAACAAATAAAAACGATGTGTTACAAATACTTTTCCACCATAACTGCTATGAAACTGTGTCAGTTTGATAAGTTAAGTTAAGACTACATCAGAGCACACAATTCTAACACTGGGTCCTAACTACATGCGTTGCCACAACACGCAATAAAAGTTTCCTTGTCAATCAGAGCTTTTGTCCTAAATAGCCACGACTGTGACACGCAAAACTTCTAATTCTGTGATGTCATGGCTGGAGCAACATACAAACTATATGACAGACAGTAGGGCTAGGCGATTTATTCATGCGCACTTCATCAGTAAA
>JAUMHE010000072.1:12201386-12265459 GCA_032359235.1 Enteromius mattozi
AGGGTTCTGTGCTTACCATCTTTATAGTTACTGTAGTTACAACTTTACAGTTCAAGACCATGTGAAGGCCTAGCAATATAATGAGAAAAAATACCTGTGTAATAGTGGAATACCTGAGCAAGAATTGGTGATCAGTCAGAATCAGAGATTTAATGAGGCAAATAAAAAAGGACAAAAAACACTGCCTGCATGTGAGTATGTATATTAGGATTATTATGGTCCAGTATGTGGCACAATTACATCTAATAGGTTCCCAGGCTCCCTAAAAATACTAACCACAGAAACTGATTAGGCGTATTATGTAAACAAACATTAAGTTTAATCTCTGTGTTGGACACATTTAACCACACAGAAACCATTAATTTTGCTACTTGTATAGACATATTTTCACATTTGCCCCATCTATAACAATTTTGCCACTAAATAAATAAAATAAAAAATTGGGTTGCCAATAGTTAGAAAACAGTGTTTAGTTTCAAGTATGAATTTATTTATTAATTCTAATGAAATATACTAGTGACTAATATTTAACTGTACAAATTAACTGTTGACGCCACTTTTGTTCTAATAATCAGTTACTCGTATAAAGCAGTGTTTTATTTTTGAAAGCACAGAGCCAAGGCAACATAACAGGTTACGTGACCTCTGGAACGGGGTCAGATTTATTGTAGCAACGAATCATAGCAACGCAGAGAGTCCATGACGACGATGGTCGCGAGATCGTGGATCATGTGTTGGAATGCGACTGTGTTCACACAGATCAAATAGTTTCGGAGCCGCATTGAAAGCTCGCACTGTCCTGCGCGATAAACATGGGATGTGGGAGCTCCAAAATCACGGTGGTCGAACCCGTGAAACCGAGCCTTCTGAACGGAAATGAGGTGAGCTGTAATCTTTTTGTTATTTGATCTATGATGATTCAAATATTAATTAATAAACGGAATATTTGTGAGTCAGAAGTGGTTGTAACATATGACGAAAACTGATGAAGAGATATGTTGTTCCCACAACTGTGATATTTAATAGTCAGGTGAATCAGATGAATAATTAAACGAAATGAAATGCTTAAACCAACCAAAGCTGGTTTGCTGGTCTTAGCTGATTTTAACTGGTTTCCCAGTCTCAGATCCCTATAAACCCAGCCAACAGATCAGGTAAACAGGACCAGCAAACAATTTAGGCTGTCAGTGTTTTGTTATATGCAGACTTACATCTGACTAACTTTGCTTTTATTTTGTAGACTGAAACTCTGGAGTTTGTTGTACAGGGAGGCTCTCGCGGTGACTCTGCCGTGTCCAAAATGACCACAGACAGCGGGGTCAGTCTAGACGCAGCGGAGCCAACAGCTCTACCTGGATCTGTACCTAGAATGCTGCCACCGCTGCGAGGTTAGATAGAAATTCTAGGACAACTTAATGTTATTTGCCTTTAAAGGAGCTAACTGCGGGCCAACTTTGAGGCCTTTAATCAGAGATAAAGGAAAACTGAAATGGAATAACAACATAAAACAGAATGTAGTATATAATAATAATATTAATATATAACTATATTCATTATTTTAACCTACACATCATGTGAAATTTAGCCCAGAGTCCTGGACTGGCCCAGCAAAGTGAAGAGAGGCCCGGGTCCAGTGAGATCCTGGAGCAGCTGCTTGTTCAAGGAATCATTCCAGCTCAACCAAGACAGGGAGGAAGTGGGGAAGCCTACAACATCATGGTGAGGGCTGATGTCAATGGTTAAATATAAAAAGTGTTATGATTTCTCAAATACTACATTTTTTCACATTACAAAGTCTGTAAAAATAGGAATCTGTGTTTATATGAAGGAATTGTATATATTGATTGTTCATGGACGTTTCACCTATATTTTCAATTACACATTCTCAGAAATAAAGGTTCAAAAGCTGTCACTGGGGCAGTACTGTAAAAAAGGGTCCATTTTGGTACCTTAAAGTTACATAGAATACTTGTATACTCTAGAATACTTGAATCTGATTAGTCAGACTCAATCGTGACTTTCTGCAGTCAAATATTTTTGTGTAATGAGCTTTAAACTGCACATATGACTGTTGTCGAAGTCTATTATGCTAGTTACGTGTCTTATTTTTCTCACGCAATAAAATTATTTCTTTTTAAATTTTAATTTTAGAATATAAAAAGTACTTCATAAATTCTAAATTCTTCTAATTTTAGATTTCTTCTAATTCTAGATTTTTAAAACTTTTCAAAGGAGTCTCTTCTGCTAACCAAACTTGCTTTTATTTGACCCAAAGTACAGCAAAAACAGTAACATTTTGAAATATTTTTATTATTTTATATTTTGAAAACAGCGGAGTAGAATTTTTTACAGTTTCCTTGATGAATAGAAAGTTCAGAAGAACAGCATTTATCTGAAATAGAAATGTTTAGTAACATTATAAATGTCTTTATCAGCAGTTGAAAGCACACTTGCCAAATGAAAGCATTATTTCTATAATTATAGCAATTAAGCTTATTAGAAGGATTTCAGAATGATCTTGACGCTGAAGAGTAATGATGCTGAAAATTTAGGTTTGATCACAAGAATAAATTTTAAAATATATTCAGATAGAAAGTGGTTACTTTAAATAGTAATAATGTTTCACAATATTACTGTTTTTGATGTATTTTGGATCAAATAAATGCAGGTTTAGTAAGCAGAAGATACATAAAACATATTCCTGTTCAAAAACTTTTGACTGGTTGTGTATAATGTATATTTATTATTTGGTAAGTTGCATTGCAGTATATGTGATCATATGTTTGGCCAATAATTATTCCAAAATGAACCCCTTGACTCATTCATATTTCGTTGTTGTCCTGATCACACTTTTTGGAGTTTATTTGAATCTTTAATCTAGTATTTAATCCACTCAAATCTTTAGTTGACTATTTTTTATAAAATCTGCAATTTAACTTTCATATTGTGCATAAATGATAATTTCTGATCCACTGGGACAAACATTTATAATTTCTGTTAGATGGATGATGCTGAGAAGCCAAAGAGAAGACCTCCCGCTCGGCTAGAGTCGCTGAAAGTCCGCAAAGAACAAGAAGTCACCACAAAGGAAGACATTGAGATGAAGATGAGACAGGTGGAGGAGAGGAGAAAGGTGAAGCAGAACCAAATGACACTTATCACTCATTCAGTTTTGCATGTAAAATCTCTTAGCTAATATTCAGTGTTTTTTTTCCACATTGTAGTAGCATTAGTATGTGGTGAAACATTATGATTTATGGTTAAATCATCCATTTTAGGAGAAGGAGGAAGACCTGAAACGCAGGATGAGGATTAAATCAGCACGGCCACGTGTGGCTGCCCCAGTGACCGCAGACGGGGAACTCGACCCCTTGGAACTGCTCCATTCTGAACAGCTTCCTGTCCCAAACAGAACCACACAGCTACAATCAATGGAGCCAGTCAATGGAGAGTCTGAAGACCAAAGACTTAATGATTCCCCAGAACTGGAAAATGACTCCACCTTCCAACAGACTGAAGACACAGACGAGGGATTTTAAACCTGCTGCTTGTGTGTGCGTTTCAGAATGAATCTACAAGCAGCTTGATCTAGTGAGATTTCCTAATGTACATTCTTAGAGTTGCACATGCACTTTACATATTATTCTCATTATTAGTCTTCTTTATATTAATGCAGGGTACGGCTCAGATCAAATTCATTTTCATGGAAATATGTGCCTAATAAGTGCAAACAGGTTAATGCAGTCATTATGTAGGTAGTAGAACAATGATTATATAGGTTAACAATTCAGCATGATATATGTACGTTGCCAATGAGATATTTCTTTCATAATGCTTATAAGAATTTTAATAGCATTATTCTTTTTTAAAAATTTGGGGTCAGTAAGATTTTTAAATGTTTTTGTATAAGAGTCTTGTGCTCAGGAAGGCTGCATTTATTTGATCAAAAATACAGTAAATACAACATTGTACAAATATTATTAGAAATAATAATTATTTTATGACATTTTATAACTCTTTTCTGTCTTATTCTTTCATATTTTAAAGAATAGTTTATTTCCGTGATGACAAAACCGAACTTCTGAATCTTCAGTGTCACATAATTATTCAGAATTTTATTTTTTATTTGTTTTGTTTTGTTTTATTTTTTTCTGAAGTGACATTTCCTGTTATAAGTCACTCCCTTTAGAATCTTTAGATTATTACAGTTCAAAAAAACATAATTTACTTGAAATAGAAGTGTTTTATAACATTATAAATATCTATACAGTGCAATTTTTAATCAATTTAATGCATCCTTGCCAAATGAAAGTATTAATTTCTTACTAACCCCAAACTTTGTGTACAGTTTATCATATAAACTACTTTTATAAACAATCAATTATTACAATAATCTGTGAGATATTTTGTCTAAAAATCAATCTATTCTTTTAAACACTCAGTTGAAATTGTGTACCTTCCACTGAAGGGAAATGGCTGTCCACAAGGTGGCGCTACTTAGCTTATGCAGTAAGGCTGAAACAGGGAATTGTTTTGTCTTGGGGACAGTGGAAATTCGAGATGGTTCTCTGATGTTTCCTTGCATGTTAGTATGTCTCTTTGTAATTATGATGGTGTAACTATCCTAAGTAACTAGGCCTCTTGCAATTAGCTAATTATATAAAACTAGATACCTTTAAAAATGTCTTGTCATCTGTTGATGTGTGTGTGTGTGTGTGTGTGTGCTGTTACAGCTGCCAGTGATTTGTCTGCCTGCACTGCCATTCCGACAGGTCCCACCTGTTACATTTGAAAATGCCCCCTCTATCAAAGCAGTAATGCCTCACTATTCAAACTGGCCCTTGTCAGACAGGCTTTTATGATGCCATATGAAAATCAGCCTCACAGACTTAAACATTAAAACATACGTACCACACAACTATTTCACCTGACTTTATCCAAATAAACAAAGCATACGGTTATAGAGGGTTTGCAACCCTAACCTTTTATGACTTGTATGTGTGGCTTTCGAAGCCGTTCAGCTGTTCGGTAGAACCAGTGACCTCTGAAGGCCGTAAATGTGTGTTTGTGTGAGTGAGTGACTGTGTGTGACAGGTGGATTGTGTTGAGGGCTCTCCAAAATCTCTCGTTCTTTTTGTTTGTCCTAGGGAGAGAGCTTTAGGTCTATTGTAAACTATTCCCTCTGTGTAAGCCTAACCTGAAAAGGAGAAGAAATAACAAGACAGGTTATATATCCATTAACTTTATGGATGCAAGAATAAGGGTTAAAGTTAAGAGCAATGAATTCAAAATATCAACAAAAACTATAAAACAATAATAATAAAAACACTTCAGTGTGGAAAAACATTTGTGTGAAGTTACATCCAATTTTACAACTTTCTTGCCATGACAACATAACACCTAAGACACTAAAACTGTCAAAACGATAATAATTTTACAGTTTTTGCATAAGAATGAAGTGCTTTTATAAAATTATGAGGTTCACACTTCTGCTTGTAAATCCTTCAATTTGGCCCCTTTGACTTCCATTGTAATTTTTGCTCTTTTTTTAAAATCAATTATTTTGGTGGTAATAAACATTATTTCACAAATGCTGTTAATAGAGCTTTGTTGATTGAACCCAGACTATTCCTTTCAGTTGAAAGTTTATGAAATTGACTTCCAATCAAGTTATGCAAATGGATGCCCATAAAACTATACAGGGAAAAAGACCAAGTCAATGTCTTGTAAGGTAAACATAGACAGCTCCTGAAAGAAGATAGGCCTCCTTTTGTAACTGTGCTGAAACACAAAGCCATCTCCCTCACTAAGCCTCCACTCGCAGCTTAATGAGCGCGTGGCCCAGCATCAATAAATTAGTTGATTCATGGATGCTCTCGATCGAGTTGCTACCTGACAGTTTTTATATAAAGCCTCAATTATCCATCCACGGGCGTCAGGATCTCCACATGGCTTGGCCGGTCACACCACACAGACTAGATCTCGGGTTGCAAGCTTCCACAAAAACTCCATCACCCGAGTGCTTTGGAAGTTGTATGGACTAAATGAGAAGGCTGTTTAATAATTTACCTGGTGACATATCACGTTCCTCCCAATTATATGGAGACCTAGAAAATCATCTGTTCTTTTTGTCCTAAAGGAGATTGGGATGGTCTGACATTAGCAGTTGTAATTGTTGTGAAGATGTGCCTTTCACATATGTCAAAGAATGTTAGAATGCTATACTATACTTTTAATTAATTATTAACTGATTTTAATTTGACGCTGCAATAAATAGCAGCAGTGCCCTGAAGTATGAACTAGAGACAAATTTATGTTACAATAACGCTGAAAACATGGTAAAGTCAGTTTAATTAAATGGTAACTGAACACAAAATAAAAAAAACATAACAAAATACAATATAATAATTATAAAAATGGCAATCAAAAATGCACAAAAAAGTGTGAAAAGAAATGAAAGGTGTTGACCACACAAAATGAGTTCTGCAAATATTCATTGAGGGACGCAGGAAACATGCCCAGACGCTTAGTCTGTTTTTAGTTTCAATGAAACAGCATCTGAAACGCGTCCATTCTCCAGCACATCTGTTTATGTTCTTCACCTGAAGAACTATTTTACCTCTCTTACCCACCACCTGCCAAGTTGTCCTAACGAACAAGATCAGCCTGATAAGATATGCTGGGTTTGCTTCTGTGCTTATCTACAGATAGCTATGTATGTCTATTATTGGTGACCAAAGCGGTGTTGGAAACATTATGTTTTGGTTGGCAACATTTTACAACATTTTAAATACTCTAAATGAATGAAATCGCATTCAGTTCCATACTGACTTTTTCGATACATTCATATTGTCTTTTTGCCATATTAGCTAGTTAAAATGCTATACAATACACAAACACACATATGTGTGTGTGTGTGTGTGTTTATTTACTCAAAATAAATTAAATAAATTTCCAAACAAATAAAGATGAATGGTTTCATAAAAAATGTACTTTATTTAAATTTAAGTCATTTTTTACATTTTCTTATGCACTGGGTCATATGGAGTGCAGTGTTAACCCAATTTGTGTCAGCCATTACAGCCATTTTTGAATTCAGCAAGTAAGTTTCAGTAACAGATTTGTAACAGATCTGGTACTATAATGCTTAGTTATTGCCTGAAGCCATATTATTGTTAGGTCTCAAAACTGCCAATGTTTCCTGCTGGGGGAAACAGCTTAAACAAGCATAAGCTGTTTATCGAGCACAGTCTGGTCTGTAGGCTGGTTTCATAGGGTTTTCAGACAGCATTCAGCTGGTCTTTTAGAGTTTTAGGGCACTTTCCAGCTGGTTTTGTTAGGAAACCAGCTTGGCAAGGCTGGGAGACCAGTTAAAAACATATTGTTAGTTTAATCTGCTTTTTCAAAGCAAGGTTACTGTTAGAAAATGTGGCGTTTTAGAGTATTTCTTTCCTGTCACACACAAATTTACGTGCATTTACTGAAACAACAACTGTATGAAATGTCTACAGTTCTTGGACAAAGGCACACAGATGCCCGTTGTGCGCAGTCCAGCTGTTGTTCAAGCGCGTGTAGTGGGCGTGGGGTCAAGCGTGCTCGTACCTCCCTCAAAGTGATCTGGGTGTGGTTTAACCGGGTGCTTTTAGGAATGGGTCACACGCACTTTTTAGAAGTCACGTCAGTTTGGAAGAGGAGTTCGACCCACCTGATGATCCTTGGCTCAATCCGCTCCACATTACTTACCACATTAATCTACCTCTGACATTAAACCCATCTGCGCGCGTGCGTTTTATATTTCTCAGAAAATCGCTTTTTGTAACTTCTAGTGAATATTTTAACGGGATATTAAAGGAGTGGAACGGTCATTATCAGTCCTAAATTGCACTATCGTCTTCCCCTTTTTTTATTTTTTTTTTGCACTTGAGCATTTTTTGTGAGGATGCATACCACCCAAAAGGACACCACTTACACCAAGATATTTGTCGGTGGTCTTCCGTATCATACGACGGATTCCAGTCTAAGGAAATATTTTGAAGTGTTTGGCGAAATAGAAGAAGCTGTGGTGATTACCGACAGACAGACTGGAAAGTCCAGGGGTTATGGATTTGTAAGTATTCCCATCATGACTGTCAAACGTAAACTTTGCTACAAACATTTTGCGCGACGGCTGTGTGACAGAGTGACACAACACATTTAAATGGCAACTCTCCAGTTGTTTTCTAATCAAATCGTGCTTGATGGCTCAAATAACTTTTATTTCTTTAGTAAGTAAGTGTCCGCTAAAAGTTTAAGTTACACTTTTAAATGGTTTTATTCTATCAGCATGCGTTTCTTTTACACGCTGATATTAAAACCTGTGTTGTAAAAGAGACCGTTCACCTCACTCATTCACTTACCCTCATGTTGTCATGCCGAACACGAAACTTGAATAACCTAGTTCCCATTCACTTTCATTTCATGTTAAAATAAAAAAAGATAATTGAAAGTGAAATGACTGAGATAGTCTTGTTTCCTAAAATCTCCTTTTTGTCCAAAGAAAGTCTTGCGTGTTTGAAGCGCCATCATTTTTGATGCCTTTAAATCTAAAATACTCGAAGTATAAATTCAAGCTGCTTGTTAATAGTCAGAATATGAATAATTCCTGACCGAACAAAGTGCACAATTGAAGTCTAAAACAGGCCCTTGTTGGCTCAGCTGTCGAGTTTGACTAGAAGCACCCTGATAAGAGTTCCTCAGTGACTGAGTAAACAAGCCAGCTTGTAAAGTTTTGACAGTCCACACAGCAGAAGTTAAGGGACCCTAGTGGATTTCAAAACAAACCTGTTGCCTGCTTGACGAGGACATCCAAAATAGAGCGTAGAAAGCATTGAGTGACCTCTGTCTTTACTGATTTTGTTAGCCAGACATCTTAAAAACGAATAAACACCAAATAACATGCACCATCTTGTGTTTAAAGCCTCATTTAAGGGTTTGTTTAAAGGAATTAAGTAAAGTCTGCAATTGCTTTCTCTGGTTATTCAGTACCAAACAGGGCCATGGAAGCTTGTTTTTGTATTTATGGTACCAGAATTAGCATATCCCTTTAGTTTTAGAAATCCATTTGTTTCTTTAATCCGTATTTCTTATGCACCACATTTCTCTTGTTTGTTCTGTTTCAAACTAGGTGACTATGGCAGACCGCTCCGCTGCAGACAGAGCCTGTAAGGACCCCAACCCCATCATCGACGGCAGGAAAGCCAACGTAAACCTGGCTTATCTCGGAGCCAAGCCACGGGTGATGCAACCAGGTGAGGCTTCTGTGTGTGAGCAAAGACATAAGATAATGAGAAGAAGCCGTTGATTACCAGATGCATCGCTCTTTTATCGACATAATGACTCTCAATAAACCCTACGAGGATTGACTAACCAAGCGCAGATACATTTATGTTCCAACAAAAGCAAAGGCATTTTTCAGTTCTGTAGATTTGTACATGCGCTGATGTTTACCTATGGTTTTCAGGCCTTAATTAATGGTAAACAGTGATTGTAAAGGAGATCAGAGATGTAATGATGTGATTAACTGTAAGCTATTGTACTTCATGTATACAGTCCCATTGACTTGGCAAACTTCAAACAAAACAGTAGTTCCACTAATGTTTAACTTCATCTACAGACATCTTTAGTAGGATTACATCGTTACTAATTGAGTAAAAATTCTCAAAACCTTGTTAATTTGCTATTTATTTATTTATTGTGCAGGTTTCACCTTCGGTGTCCCTCAGATTCACCCTGCTTTCATCCAAAGACCATATGGGTGAGTAACAGCAAAGTCAGATTATGTATGTGTACAGTGGTAGTCTTAAACATCAAACCAGTTTTAGGACCAGATTATGAGCTCACAGAGGCATCATAAACAAATGTATATTTATACATTGATAATAGAGAAGACATGCTTAATTACTGAAGCTTATTTAATACTTTGATATAATTAGATTGATGTTGAGAGTGTGTATATGTGTGTGCGTGTATGTGAGTAAGAAGATCTTTTACACTGGACACTATAGCCTGACTCAATGTTGTCTATCTTTCTCTGGTCCGACAGGCTCGATTTGGGTTAAGATAACTGGTGATTTGAGGAATAGCTCTGAGAGCTTTGTGCAGATCTGTAGCTACAGTACCTGTAGACTCAAACACACACAAACAAGCTCGAAAATGGTGATTACAGATGCATGTATGTTGGTTTTATTTTGGTTTGGACTTTCACTTTAATAGTACATAGAGCTGTGTGTGCCTTTTTACCGTTATGAAGTGGTGTTGATAGCTTAACTGTGTGCTTTTTTTTAATTTAATGGAAAAAAGGCTGGTTTTGGGGTGCTGAATTTCCATGTTGTGGAGGAGTGATAACTTTGCCACGGAGCAAAGTGTGATTTTTACTTTGCTTCCTTTTATTTTCTTCACGTTTTTTATTGCTGGAGCTTGTGTTTTTGATCATTTATTTTTTTATTTTAATTTCTTTTCACTTTTTTTTGTGTTTTCTGGTGTCTTGTTATTGGAGTGAGTGCCATTTTGTTTTGTGTGCCGTTGTTGATCCCTCTTCACGCCAACCCAACAGCCCGACTACAAACTTGCACGTTGCGGTTTTATTTTGCTCACTGATTGGGAGTCCTGTCACACTCACAACACAGAGACTATGACACATACTCACCCTTTACCGTTCTCTCCCATCTCCATTGTGTCTGTTCATTTCTCCTTATTTTCCATGTCTCTCTCTGTCTCTTGACTGTCATCTCTTTACTCTAGCCCTATAAGGCATGCTGCAGTGGATCCAGAGTCTCTAGAGTCCTGCCGTTTCTCTTTCAGTGATGATCTCCTTGTAAATTCCCTGTTGACCATTTCTGTAGGAAAACGAAACTAACCAGAAAGTTTAAAGGGATGGTTTACCCAAACAAGAAATTAAAAATATACTTATTTACTCAGCCGCTTATTGTTCCTGTATATTTTTTTTACTCAGTCAAATGCAAAAAGAGATGGAAAACAGCTTGTCTGAGATGTTCTTTTCCATACAGCAAAAGTGGATCATTTTTATATAGCCAAGCTCTAAAAAGAACAAAAAAGTGCTATAAAAGCCTCACAGCGATTGTGCTATATTCCGAGTCTTTTGAAGCCATACGATGGCTTTGTGTGATGAAAAGACATTTAAGTAGCTATTTGCCAAAAGTGATCTGCAAAACTGGCATATTTAAGCATTGACACCAAATGTTGTGTCTTTTCTGTAAATAACTTAAATTCTGGTCTGTTCCTCACACAGAATTATTAAATATGTTCCAAAGATTTAAAGTACACCATGTATATTTACTATATGGAAATGAATAGCTTGGATTTCACATCTTAGGAAAGAGAATACAGGTACGGAATGACATAAGGGTGAGTAAATGATCATAGACTTGGTATTAGCCTATTTATGGGTTTATTACTTTTTTTTTTTTCTTTTCCTTTTTTTTTTTTTTGAACTGTCCTGACTACCAGCTCGTGTAAGTTTGCTGTTCAGAAGTTTGAGGTTGGTCAGTTTTTTATGTTTTGATAGAGATCTCTGAAGTTCACCAAGGCTGCATTTATTTGACCAAATTTTATAATATTAGTGTAGCCTATTTATTATTTTAAACTAACTGTTTTCTTTATAATATGTTTTATTTTATTATTTGAATTTTCAGCATTCATTACTACAGTCTTCAGTGTCACACGATCTTTCAGAAATCATTCTAATATGCTGATTAGTTGTTCACGAAACATTTCTTCTTATTATTATTATTAATGTTGAAAACCGTTGTGCTGCTTAGTATTTTGTAAAAACCATGATATACATTTTTTTTGATTCTTTGATTAGAAAGTAAAAAAACTAAACTGAAATCAAAATTTTAAATTTTTTTTATTTCTTCAAAAGAAAAAAAAATTCTTACTTTTGAACTGTAGTGTATATCATGCCAAAGATAAAGACAAAGAAACAACAGTTTACAGAGGCAACTTTACTGTAAGATCAGCAGGCATATTAAAACAACTGGCAGGCGTTCAGTGTCGTCATTTAATCTGTGGAGGATTCCACATCGTGTGCGTATGCGTGTGGGTGAGCGTGTGTCTGTTTGTGACATGCATGCATGTGTTTGCAGTGTTGTGAGCCCTCTGCTGTGACAAACAAATGTCTGGATGCCACAGCCCCCTGAGCGAGCCTTCGTCACATGGCCCCGTGCGGCGTTAAGGAAAACAAGCTTCACCATTGTTTTGCACAAAGGCTGTAGTGCTGACACTGCAGTCGCATGAAGCTTTCTCTCGCTCTTTAACACTCTCTCTTTCTCTTTCTCCCTCTCTCTCTGTCTCTCTCCGGTCACTGTCACAAACTCATTCTCGGCTTGGGGGGTTGGGCCGCTCCTGACGTTTAGCTTTGAGATAAACTTAACAAGGCCCAACATGTGCCACATTGATGGCACCTCTCGTCTAGCACCAGTGCATTGTGTTAAGGCATTTTTTGACAGTGTTGTCAGGAAACTGTGTGTCAAATGAACAGTGGCATCATTCTTTGACCTTGGAAAGCAGTTGGAAAAGGTTGCTCAGGGGCCCAACACAACCAAACGGTGTTGGTAGTCAAATTGGGACGGTGTAACATATGGGTCAGGTTTGAAATTTGCAAAGTCATGCCTGTTCTGCAACTTTCTTTGTAGAGATTCTCATGAGCTCAGCATTAAATATGCCATTATCACACATAGTATGTAAAAACAGCCTAACCAGATCAAGGCTAATTTGCCTAATGAATTCTCGTCTCCCTGATCTTCATTGCACAGCTGAGATCTTCACAGATGACAACAGGTGTCTTCTAGATCTGTGAAACTCAAGTCTGAAGTTGACCTTTATTTGGAGACAAACCTCAATGTTCCTGGCCTGCAGTGCTCTAGATGGGTAAACTTATGTGCACTGTTGAGCGGTTATTTTAATCTCTGTTTGAGAGAACCTGATAGTTCTTTGTATAAATCATTGACTATTTGGGCTCATAGAACAAAAAAGGCTGATCAGATGCATAGATTTTCCTAAGGGCTCACTAGACAAAACCGATAAAGGAGGTAAAATCTTTGTGCATTTGGAAAACAGCACTCTAGTGTGGAATGACCGAAGAAGCAGAAAATAGCATCCAGCCCTCCCTGTCACTCACACTAAAAGAGCTGCACTGACTGTGGTCTTGAGTCAGCTACATTTTATTTAACTCAAAAGTGGTTGCGCAAGGTTTCTGTCATTTCTCTGTAACTTGGTACTGCTTTTAGACAGACAGCTTGTTAGGTAGTATGAATCCCAATGCACTAGCAACTTGCAGGCCAGCCTAATATTAGACTATGTTGTGATAGACATGAACAGAGCAATAGTATTACATTAGATGATTGCTTTTGTTTGCTACTAACTTTACTGCTTAAGCTATCCTTTACACAGTCTAGAGTCAAAAACATCTTAGTGAACAGCTATAGTTCTTTAGCAAACCGCCCAGCAATGCCCTAACAACTACACATTGTGACTTCTGCCTGGACAAACTCTATATTTTGTAAACACATTTTGGTGCAATCTTAAAATATATTGATTTTTTTATTTTTTATTTTATTGGTAACATTCTCATATCTTATTACTTCAATTACTAATGTTACATTAATTAATGAATTCATTTAATTGAAACTGTGCTCCCATAAAAGTAAAAATAAATGCTCAAAAGATCCAGGGCAAATATTGTCCCTTAACTGATCATTTATGTAAATCACAGAATAAATGTCTGTGAGATGTCTGTTCACAATCTGTTTTTTATTTAAATGAGTGAATAGTCACCGGTGTGTGGTGATGTTTTTGTTGTGGTGCCTGTGTAGGTTGAATGTGAACTTCTCAATGTTTGAAGCTGAGTGTATTTTCACTGTGTTTGACTCTTATGGTAGTCTATATTAACACAATCCCTGCTGTCACCTCAGGCTGGCAAGGCATCTATGAAAGATTTCATAGGAGCATCTTTGCCCTTTGACCTGAGTGAGAAAAAGGAAGGTTTTGTTTCATACCTCCCATTTATGGCATTATGTGAGTGGTTGTGTGTTTTGAGTTGATGTTGGTGATACATACTGTTGCCCTTTTTTGTTTTCTTGACGCCTGTGGTATGCTTATTTTCTTTAATTTGGGGCAGAGGTTTTTGGGGGTGGACAGGGGTTGAGGTTTGATTGTTATAATGGTGTGCTACAAATAGGGTTGCCACGATAGAACCATTCTCTCACTTTTTCAAGGCATCTAACCAACTCAAATTCTAGTCATAAACACCATCTTAACTAAAAAGCCTCATGGTGGAAATTCCTATTCTTTTTGTGCAGGTCAAAGCAGATGTCCCAACAGCCACAGATCCACGGATTTCTTTAAAGTCAAATTTCAATGTAAACGCGATTCAGTGTTTTATGAGACTCTCCAACCCTAAATTCTCACAGATGTGACTGACTTTTACAATATAGTTGTATAGCCTTATTAAATCATATTTAGTGTGTTACAGGCATTTCAGTGCATTCTGTCACCCCTCAACTAATTACAAAAGTTCTCACCCGTCTGTTTAGTGCAGACAGTAAATGTGAAAAGCGCTCTGAAAGTGCAACGGGGTACGTAATGAAAGGCAGAATGGGCTCATTGTTCCTGATTGCTTATTTAATCAAAACTCCCCTCTGTGTGTGCTGTCCAGCCTGAGGCTCATTGTCTAAGTGCGGAGGGGGAAACAGCCAGCAACGTCCCTTTTTGAAAACTGTCCAGCTGTCAAAGTAGCCCTGACATATTCACAATGCTCCCCTCATCTCCTCTTCGCCTCTCCTGGGTCCTGCCTTCCCCCATTTCATAGGACGGACAGAGGGGTGTTAAACGCATGTGACTTTTAGCAGAGATGATTCACATAAATGATCTGTTAACTTAGGATATTAAAAGGATGTTAAATTATTTTCTCCTGTCACAAATTAGATTGTAATTTGGGACAATTGTAAAGTGTAAACAATGAGGGGCTATCAAAACATTGATCTCTTTGTTTGAGAATTCTGACCGGCCTGACATAGCAACAGTGGCTCAGCCAATGGCATGAGCTTGGGGGCGGGGCATCTGAGTTTTTTTTGACCAATAGCTGATGGCAATAATGTTAAATTGAGTGGAACTTGGATTTCCTGTCTGTCTGTTTTTTTTTTTGTTGTTGTTTTTTTTAATATTTAAAAAAATAAAAGCACTTGCTATCAAACCTATACATATCTATATATAGCAACTATAGACACGTATAGGTAGATGCCCTATTAGTGGCTGTTTCTATGAGCCAGTAAGTCATCCGCCATATTGGAACAGTCAAAGACCGTCTTTGAACACTCGAGAGCAAGCTGCCTGTGTGTCTGCAGCTATAGCTATAGGCATGTATCTACAGTAGTCAACATTTGAAAAAAGTTTGTGAAAGTTCAAGAACGCATTTTGGTTTTAGCTTTTATGACAACTTTGAATGTGTTTTGATCAACTTCACATGTTGACTAGTATATATCTGCAATAGACTTCAGCAGATGATTTTGCTAAATGAACACAGTACAAGACACAACATTTAAAAGGTACTATACACTCAACAGATATTTAAAAACGCAAAAAGTTTTTCACAACCAGCAATATTGTGGCATCCTGCAACCCAATGAGTTTTATTGGGACTGGCCAATGGAGGTTGGAGGTGGTTGTTTGACCACTGATGGGCAGTGTTCAATTGGATTTACATTGCCCCTTTAAATATTAGAGGGTGATTTATTATATTTTTATGTTAAAATTGTTTAGCCAATGACACATGGCTGAATTTTTGGAAAAACCTGTCTGAAGGCAGTTATTATTTGGTACCGCAAATGACACGGAAATTACAGTTGTACAGAGAGATGTCTATTTTGGCAACCTTATACTTCTAATAATCACTAGCAGGCATTTCCTTGGTGTTACTGAATTGTGGAAATGGGGTGCTTGGCTGCGCTGTGGTTGTGGTTCTGTATTTGATGTGTCCATAATGCAATGCTAACATGCTGTCGTGTTTGTCTCTCGCAGGATCCCCACTCACTACGTGTACCCGCAGGCCTTCATGCAGCCCAGTGTGGTCATCCCTCACATCCAGCCAGCGGCGACCTCCGCCACCGCATCCTCGCCTTACATCGACTACACCGGTGCAGCCTACGCACAATATGCCAGTGCCGCAACTGCTGCAGCCGCCGCAGCCTACGAGCAGTACCCATATGCTGCCTCTCCTGCAGCAACTGGCTACGTAGCTACTGCCGGATACGGCTATGCCATGCAGCAGCCACTGGCCACTGCCGCACCGGGGTCTGCAGCTGCAGCCGCGGCCTTCGGTCAATACCAGCCCCAGCAGCTGCAAGCCGAACGGATGCAATAGCAACCAAAGAGACGGACGGGAGATGCGCAGGGAATCGACGCCCAGCGACTGCTACTAGAAGATGAAGAGGATGGTAACGAAAATAGTTGCTGGTTGTGGGTTGATTGCAAGAGGAGGAAGACGACGAGCATACAGGAGGGGGATAGTAATTAATAGAGAGATTATTAGTGAGATGGGAACTCCATTGCTTTCCAACTTGCTGTGATTAACGAAAAAACAAAACAAAACCAAACAAACAAAAAAAAAAAGATCGCAGGAAAGGACGGAATCTAGCTTTTTACTATTATCATTATGTTATCTTTATTACTATAATTAATATTAGAGTAGGATATTTATTGCGAAAGGAGGTATGCAGCGACTAATCACTGTGGTATAGGTGCGTTGTAGACGAAACCTTAAGTCCCGATGCTGTCATTTAATGTAGGCGACCGTTTTTCCGAAGGACACTTGGAAATGTCCCACATTGTTTTGATTCTAGGGCCCCTTACCTTTATATTTATTCTCATTTTGAGGGCTCTTTTTGTTCTGTCTTCTCAAGTGCATTTTTTTTTTGATCATCAGGGAAATGGAGCATTTTTTCAGCGAATTAGAAACGACAAACTCTGCCAATCAGGGATAGTAGATCTAACTGTGGCGAAATGGAGAAAGATCCAGTGTTAGCATGTTTTATGTGTTGTGAACTATCTTTTTATCTATCTGATGCTGAATGTCCCCCCTTTCTCTGACTCCTGTATTGACCTCCTGACCTATGCAAAGCAAACAGGCCGCCAGGGGACAAAACAAAGTGCAGGAACAGGAGAGATTTTCTTTTGCTCCCCCACAATGGGCATCGAACAATTTGAAGGCACTCTCGAAAAGACAAAAAGACTGAGATGTATTGTATTATATGCTTACAAAACACACAGACTAACATGAACACAGTTACACAGAAATTTAAGTGTTAATGTCTGTCTGTGGGCGAGGGAGGACGCATACACACACACACACACACACACACACAAACATGACTACGTAGGGTAAAAAAAGCATGGGGCATTGCTCAGTACTAGTACTAGAATCAGGGAGCAATTGCTGTATTGGAAGGAACAGGCACTGATACACACAGACAGTCGGATTGCTCTGGAAAGATCACTGGTGCTCGTTTATTGAGCTGTCGCAGATTCATCCCTGGACCCCGCTCCTGCTCCGGGTCTGTCAACTCTTCTTATCCTCTTAGAGAGGGTCCAGAAGCTTGAGGACAGACCTGTGCATCCTCCCAATATCAGCGACGGATCTTTATCTGGAACACGACGAGGATCTGTGATAAGGGAGAGGGAGTTCCCGCAAGCTTTTCACCCTATACCAACGAACTGCTATCGGCCTGGTCTTTATGTTCACTAAGAAATATGTCTGAGCACCAGCACACGTAATAAGGTCTATGTATTTCAATGAGCAACTCTTTACAGAACAGCACTATAGCGAAAGGATCCGAAGCCGTACGTACGAGGGTTCTTTGTGTGCCTTACATTTGTAATGCTATTTAAAGACATCTGCTATTTAAGATATTTATTTTGAGTTGACTTATGTTGCGCTCTAAGATCACTGACTTAGAAGCGGTACTGTATGGATATAATGTATTCATCTCATGGCATATTATTATTATTATTATTATTATTATAAGTTATTGAGTAGGCTTAGTTGTAGTATTATTAACATACTCAACCAAAAATGTTGGTGTAGGACTTATTTAAGATACAATTCTGTATGTGCACTGTACAATTCTTTTTTTTTTTTTCTTTTTTTTTCTCTCTCTTTATACATTTGGAATTTTAGAACATGACATTAAATATCGGCTAGTGTAATGCCTATCGTATGACATTTATTTTATTGCAGGCCTGTTGTTTCAGGCATGTTCTCTCCATTTGTCATATCCAGAACTGTTTAAAAGACTTAAAAAAAAAGAAAAAAAAAGGACAAAGGAAAAAAAAAAAAAAAAGACCTGGCGAAACCTAAGGGACATGCTGCTTCATACACTAGAATGTATTGTCAATGTTGAGGATGGATGCTGTGCTTCTATTGCTTTAAATATGCATCAGATGGGCTATTTTACACTGTTGAGAATTTTTATACTTGAACTCTTTCTTACAAGGGAAAATATGAAAAAAGAAGAATAACAACACACGAAAAACAAGGACTTTTTTCATTGTCACTGGATTTGGGCATGTAAAGTGTTAATGACTATTTAAATACGAACGTTCTGTAGGTATTTAAGCCTTATTTCAGATTTTCAACACTATTTACTCTAAATGGAAATAAAAGGTTGTATATTTAAACCTCAAATGCTTTGTTCATTGCACAGGCCTGATTTTTGTCACTGTTTCCATTGGGAAACAGCTTTTGCATTTCATTGGGTTGCCTGGATGGTGCGCTCATGGTTTGGGATTGTTATATTGTGTAACTTATTCATTGTATTTCAAAAGCACACATCCTAGGTCATTGCTACATCATTGAGTCATCTCAGTTCAAACTTACAGGGTGCATTGCTAAATATTTCAATGGCTTATGTTTTGTTTCTTATGGTTTTGTTTAGACAGGCGGTAGCTTTTCCACTGCAGTGATGAAGAACAAGCTGTTGTGTGTTTCTCGTGGATGAAGGTGTCGTGAAAAAGAAGCAGATATTCTCAGCAAGCCAAAAGTATAAACACACAGGCTGTCACTTCTCCTCGCCACACAGCGCGATGCTTATTTATGACCTTGTTTATGCTGTTTGTGAGGTGACAAATTTAACTGACCTCATCTCTGCCTGTCCAGACATTGCTCAATAATGGAGCTGGTAGAGGAATCTTCTGGGTTCATTACAAGTTAAGCCCAGTCGACAGTTTTTGTGACTGTTAATAATATTGATTAGCGCAAGGAATAATTTGGACTCGCCAAAAAAAAAAAATCACTGATGTTTTAGAGGATTTTAAAGCAGAAATGTAAAGCCTTTCTTTCATTAAAACACAACATGTGTAGCATAATGTTGATTACCACACTTTGCGCACACACACACACACACACAAACTAAGTTTCTAACGTGGAAGTAACGGGGCTAACTCTAACTTTTTCATAAAAAAATTAAGTTGTGAGAATTGAATTGGGCCATTTTTAGAAGATAATTTTTATTATTTTATAAAAGCACTTATATAAATTTTTCTGTCAAACGTGTATTTACCTGTGTATTTGATCGGTAAAGATGTTTAAAACTTCCCATAGTTTTTTCTTCACTCTAAAAGCATGTTAACTTGAAAACTTCAACTCTACATCATGTGGCTGTCACACTGAAACAGTGAGCCCCATTCACTTCCACTGTAAGTGCACAACTAACCAGTTTTTGTGAAAGAAAATGAGCGGTGAGTTAAAAAAAAGGTGGTAATCAACATAACCCCACAAGTACTGTCAAGCTTCATTTGTACTGAACTGCAAATATTCCTTTAGAGATAGTTCTGTTTAAGTCATTTGGGAAATTTATTCTGTTTTGCACCATTGCAACACGATTCAAACTAGCCCTGCATGTTTAAACGAGAGAAGAGAGACATGTTGAATAAACATACATGATTAAGTGTTGATTTCAGATGGCTGTTAAATAATGAATGTGTTTGTGTAAACACATGTCGCCAGAATCACTAAATATAATTTAATATGACTACTCAGGTGATGGTATAAGCAAATTTTTGTATGTGTGTTGTTTGTGAACCTCGTACGAGATAGATTGAGCAATGTTTGAGCCAAATCGCTGTGTCATGGATCTGAGATCCACCATGTTGACCTAGTTGTACCCAGTCTTCTAATGTTCAAGACAGAGCACTTTGGGTAATGACCATAAACCGACCCTAAAGTCCAATCCAGGGTGACATCCCATGTAATTCAACCCTACATTTAAATATAAACCTCACGGATGTTTTATCTGTACTTAAAGCCAAATTAACCCACCACCTGTATTCCTCTCAATGCCGTTTCGCATATTGGAGACCCGCAGTGGCTCAGTGAATTATTTAGGGCCTTTCTTATCAATAAGAAATGCCAAAGGGCCACATCTGTGCACTTGGTGCTTCTCGAGGATGTTCTATTTCTGAACGGCGTGTAACCTGACGCTTGCTCGTGTTTCAGTACCACTGTGACACAGCAGCGGCGGAAACTTTCCACCACACCATCACCAGGGGTGCCTGTCTAACGTCAGCCATGATAGCAGAGCACTGCGGGAAGAAAACAGCACCTGGAACTGATGCAGAATAAAGGCACTGATACCGACTGACACGCAGATCACTTCATAATCTCTTGTAGTGTCAAAAGTGCAGTGAAGTAAACATGTATATAGATAAGCAGTATAGATAAGTAGTTGCTCAATAGGTAATGATTGAATCAACTAATGAACAAAAGTAACAAAATGATCATCAGTGTGGTTTATGTATGCGTATATTTATTTATTTCTACATTTTGTTTTATAGTGCAGTAGTATTCACTGACAAATATGGATGTTTAAAAGTCTTCTTACAAATGATTGTTATCATTGTATTCATATTGGCTTGCTACATTTATGTTTAAATAAAATGTATATTAATATATTAATATTTTTATATTTAGTATTTGCAGATATTCAATTATATTTTTGATATTTAATATTTTCTATAAAATTTAGATTGCTACAATAATTATCAAAAGAGTGAATATTTTACTATCTGACCTGATGTGATATTTAGGGTTTACATTTTTTATGCATGTACACAAAAGTATGTTATTATTTTAATACTTTTAATACATTTTTGGAATTTAATGACACTTGTAATGAAACTATTCACATATAGATAGAAATACACCTTCTGAAATTCTTTTAGTGTCATTCAGTCTCATATTTACTGAATAGGTGGTTCTTTCTTTTAGTGTGTATTATTGCCGTTCACGGTGGCACTATCAAGATGTCCTTACAAACCTTCTCAGTCTATCTGTCTCAGTGCTCTATCTAGGCATCTTGATGTAACCTTTCTCTGATTCATCCTTCCCAAATACGGAAGTCCCGGAAGCGGCTGCCCAAAGCTCATTTGAGTGACAGCAGGAGAGCGCCGGGGACGCAAGGACCAGACCTCCATAGCCGAAACACATCTCGCTTTTTCTAAGGAAAACGTGAGAGTAAACCCCGGATCCCCTTGCCAGAGGTAATATTTGGGTAAGACCGTGACTCCGTCTCTGTCGTGTTATGATTGCTGGTCGTTAGCGGGACGTTTTGGGTCGCGCTCTGAGCGGGTGGGAGGTTCTCATGGAAACGTGCGCGTTTTTGTGTTTGGAGACACGCGCACTCGCTGTGCTGGCAGGAATTTGGTTTGAACGAGCACGATTTTGAAGTTGCTGCAGTGGTGTGTTGGTGTCAGAGGGCAGGGTGCCTTATCTTTTCACTAATTGCACGATCTGTCAGTTGTCATATCAGCGAGTGCAGGCGTCTGCTGCCTGTGGGATAGAGATGACGAGACAGGCTAGGTACTTTAGCTCTGTTATTAGACATGCGCTACGTCTCATGTGATGCTGTCTGGTAGCAATTCTTATATGTTAATATTATCATAATAAATCAGTAGGGTGACATAGCCTACTCCCCTTGTGGGCTTGTATGTTGGCTAGGAGTTAATATTCCTTTAATAAATCTATTCCTTTATAAAGTGTTTTCATAATTTTAAATAGTATTGTGTATATATAGCCTACATATTATGTCCCATTACCATTTATTCAAGCTCACTAAATGATGAGGATTTCAGAGCTTTGTTTCAAGAAAGCATTTGTGCAATTGTGTTATTTACTGCAAAATATCATTATTTTGTATATGTAAAAAATATTATAAAACCACAATGTATTATTGAAATATATTTTAAATACTACAAGCAATGTTTCTAATGCTTGCGCTATATTAAACATGTATATGTATGTTTTAATACAAATGGTAGATGCATTGGGGTCATGATTTTGTTTAAACCAGAATCAGAATTAGATTTGTTGCTATGTATGCTTACATAAACAAACAGTAATTTTGAGAAGTACACAAAAATTAAAATATAAACATGTATGGACACAGTAGACAAAATAGCCTAAATATTGTCAAACCAAAATGTATTCTTTAATGTGTCTCAAATTATATTACACTTTATTTGCTGTAGTTAAGAAAAATTATTGAGCTGTGAAATTTACACAATTAGATAATACCAATTTAGGTCAGCCCATTACTGAGCAAAGCATTGTTTTGTTTAGTCTGTGGTGTAAAATGGTTGCATTAGCAATTAAAGACAAAAACATGGTCAGGTCAAAGTGGTTTTTACTGATAGTCCACTGTATGAAGAATTTCTGTGTATAATATGTCACAGTTTACTTTATTTTGCTATCCTCACTTACATGTGTGAACTATAGTGTCTTGCACCCACTAGTACATTTTTTTTAAACTTCGGTTTGGTACTATACATGTACAAAATCATCTATTTACAGACACGCAAGGGAATGTTAATAGCAAAGGTAAAATTCAGTAGTAGTTTTCACCAGGATGTCGCAACTCCCACCTTTTTGAGAGATAGTCATTACATTTTGTCCCTCTCTTTATAAAACATTGCTAGACCCCTGGTTATTCAAACACGGTAAGTGATATAAATGATGTAGATGTCCAAACCATATTTTTTTCCACTACAGAATACAGACAGCCAATGAATACAGTTTTAGTATCTTAGTGTCCCTATAATTTCTTGAGAAGCAGAGGTAAAAGTGTCCATATATATATTTATATTTATTTATTTATTTGACACACAGTCAGGGTGTTATTGAAAGAATGTCACATTGGCGTTCAAGGCATATGCTTTGAAATGTTTATTAGCACATGAGCTCAGACCATCAGTCACCTTCTCTCCCCTGTATCCGGGTAAAGCATTGCTCTGCGTTTAGAGTCTGAGAATAGACATTCAGAAATAGATAAGAGTGCCTAGTAACTGCATCACTCCTGAAATATAAGTTCAGCGTTCATCATGTTTAATGGCAGACTAACCAGGCATAGGCCACCAGGGTTCAAGCAATATTATTTTATTTTATTAAAATATACTTTATTTTATTTAAAGTAATTTTTTAGCCTATAAAGTCATGAAGCCCTTGGTGAGATGATCTCTACTTAAGCTGGAGGTTTTTGTGCCCTGTGTTTTAGAAATTACTTTGTCTGTGTCACAAGATCAGGGCTTATTCTTCCTCTCTGAAAAGCCCAGCTGAGGCCCAGGTCAGGCATTTGGCAGGGCCTAGAGAATTCTCTAGAGAGATAACAAGATGACGTGAGCGTTTCCACACTGGGTCACTATTAATTACTGCTGATGTGTGTCACAGAGAGTTGCTCTTTTAGAAGCTACATGTTAAACGCAGCAAATACGGCTCTTTTGTTGTCTGTTCTCTCTTTAATGTGCAGGTGAATGAATCAGTGCGGTGTGCTGCTAGTCCTCACTGCTATTGTATTATGATTGATTGTGTGAAGGTGGTCCGGTTAAAAGTTATTGTTTGCCAGATTGTGCTCAATTGCATGTTTGATTTCTGCTATATCAGACATTTCTTTTACACCACTGTTTTTTGAGTGACACATATAACGATTTTTTTAAGCAATTGTTTAAATGTGTGTACACAAAGGGAATCTGCAATATAATCCTTTATATATTCACATTTATTTCACTTTATTTCACTTCTTGTAAACCCACCAATGCATTCAAATTCCTTTCTTTAATAAATAATAAAAGAATAGTATTGAGTATGATAATCAATTTTGCTGTCTTAATAGGTAACGGTGATCACAAAGAAGTTACTGACAGAGTGATTATTATTGTTCAGTGATATGAACAAGATTGGATGATCAAATACCACTTCTTTCCTGAAATAAAAATGATGAGAATGACAGGCTGTTTATTAGAATTCAAATAGCAGCATGAGATTTCATTAAAAAAAAAAGAAATTTCATATATGCACATATGCAGATTTTAACCAAAACAGTAAATATTTCACAGAGTTTTTAAGGAACATTGTTAATGACTAAAGCTCAACATTATTAATGAAAGCTGAATAAAGCAGGCCTAATGACTGATTTAATGTATTTTTTTTATTCATAACGACTAAATGACTAATAATGACTAAAACATTTCAAATATAGAATTTGTATTCTATTCTATATTTGACATTCCTCCATCAGGTGCTCAGATGGAGGATGAAACATGTCAATATAAGAGCAATATTTATGGTTTGCACTGTATTCTGGTTATTTGGGCATGAGAAACATGTTATATAATGAGTTATAGTTTGATAAACTGCTGATTTTGGACTGTTGACAGCACAGTTTGTGGCCTCCTCTTGACGCTGTCATAACTGAATGAAATGTTACATTCCTGTTAGCAGATGAGCATTGAGGTGTGGTCATGTGGACGGCTGCCAGTGAACTCTCCACGCCTTCGTGTACTCACAGTGTGTGTGTGTGTACTAGATTTGCAGAAAGCCAATATTAGCTACTTTATCACTTATTCTAGTATATATTATTGTAATAATATTATTTTGTATATTTTTAATAGTGGCTGTTATGATGGCACCACTGCAGACTGCAAGAGAGTCAATAAAACACTCCTCATAATTAATGTTGTGATGTTTCTCTGGGATACGTGCTGTCGTTTGACCCGATACAGAGAGCAGACAGAGTTTAATTGAACAGACTGGTACTCAGGTCATGAAGTCCCAACAAATCAAACCGCTTTCGTAGGCCATGACGGCCATTTAGCACAGACCAAGAGTTTGCTCTGTTTCTCCAGGACCGTTGACATGGAAGCACTGGTTGAGCGTCTGGAGCAGGCAGTAATTCGTCTGGAGGCGGTGGCTGTCAAACTGCAGAACTGTCCTGGGGGTTTGGTCAACGGAGACATCAGCAGCGTTATCAACGGAGGTATCATAAGCACAGCAGATCCTGAATTATTCAATATATTAATAGTTTCTGTTTATAAAGCATAAAATGCTGTTGTGGTCTGTTTTGATGAGTCCGCAGAGTCTGTAAGGAGAAGACCTCTGACTTTTAGGGGATTTTTTCTTCATGAGAAAAATATTCTCATAGGAACAGAGTGGCATTAGCCTTGGCAAACCACACATCGACAAAGTCATAAAAATATATAATGGATAAGGATGTCAGTGAAAGGGATTTCTGAACTCTCTCTTCTGCTTCCTCCAGTCTCAAATTTATGTGTGTTATTCAATGTTTTAGTGTTTTTTTTAGTGATAGATTATATTTAGTTTGACCAATTTTGTTCTACTTGAGATATTGGTTCTTATTAGCAGCATCATTACTAATAATGACAATAACATTAATACTAATCATAATAATACTAACAATAATTGTAATATTAATTCTTATTTTCACCAATACAATTTCTGTTGCAGTTATTTTCTTTTAGTCATTATTTTGTGTCAAATATCTTAAAAACAACAAATAAATAAATACACAGAATATACTGAAGTCTGTAAACTGGATCTGCATATCATGCATTAAATCTAAACCCATCAGCTTGTCTCATAAAAAAAAATATATAAGTTGAACTCTATCATATTGCATTGTCAAAAATCTCAGCAATGAATGCCATTTCAAAGCATCTTCTGTCAGATGTGTTGCTTGTTCTGTTTATTTTGTTGAATTAATGCTGTTTATTAGATTCTGTTGAACAAATTCTGTTTTGTTGATGTCTCTCTTTGATTTTAAGGTGAATCTGAAAGCATGGAGGCGTTCGACCATTTGCTGAGTGGTTCAGTGTCTGAATATTTGAGGACCAGCACAGCTATTGGTGGAGAAGTGGCTAAGCATGTAAGTGCAAGCGTTTGTGAATATCAGTGTCAATGTGGATTTTAGAGAGAGACAGGAATTCTAAAAGAAGATGAGCAGAGGTAGATAATATTAGAGTGAAGTCATTGTCCTAAGAGCTCTTAGTTTATAGTACAAATGACTGCACAGACTCACAGACGTCTAACCGTCAGCCCAACAGTCCAGCTGCTGAGGGAGCTCACAGCTGTTGATTTCCAGGTTCACATAACTCTGCTATATTTGACAATTGGTTTTGTGCTCTTCTCTTTCCCTGCAGCCTTGTTAAATCCATTCGCATCATAACAAATGGAATATGTTTTATTATAAGCTGAACGCAGGTGTTTGAAAAATGGAAAAAGTAAAGAAGAACAGCTTTTGTTTGCAAAAAGTGTATTTACAGAGAAACTTGGCATGTTTAAACCGCTTTCCTGCAATGAAGTGCTGTATTAATGTTGTGTTAGACTGGAAAATTACTGTTTTGATGTATTATTATTTTATTAGGAAGGTTATATTAACTATTGGATTGTTATAAAATTATACAAATTATTAAAAAAGTGTAATAAAAAAGGAAAATAAATAAATAAAAGTCTTACAGTGTTTTTCAAAATACACTATTCAGAAGTTGAGGTTGGTAAGATTTATGTTGATCAAGGGTGTTGACCAAAAATACAGTAAAAATAAATAAGGTAACCAATTTATAGCGTAAAATTTATGCTTAAGATTAATGTGAAAACTGATACATTTTTTTCAGGATACTTTGATACTTTTGAACATAAATCTCAAAAGAATAGCATTTTTATATAATAATTTGTACAGTTATAAAGGTCTTAATTGTCTTTTTTTATTATTTAATGCATCCCTGCTGAATAAAAGTATCTTTTTTTTCACGTTAATAATTTCTTTCAAATATCAAAACTTATAGGTCATTCTTTTTGCTTATAAATTTTGAGATGAGCTAATAAATATGAACTCATCAGTCTCTTGACCAAAGTAATGGAAAAAAAAATTATAATAACATAAGCATTTAACTAAAATGTCCTGGTCATTATCTTCATCTGAATATGTGTGCATTTGCTCCATAAGAGCCCTTAGCATCAATCATTTGTCAGCAAGTGCTTGTGTCCCATCTGTCCTAACACAAGGTACTTTTCAAGTTGACGGCCTGCAAACAATAACTGAAATGTTAGGGCATCTTTTTGACTGACAGTACATAACGGTCTGTATGGTTTACATTTCATGTCCAGTCACTACCGATTGGTAACTAAAGAGCTGCTTGAGAAACGAGGCGCTGGACAATGTACTTAGTGTACACAGAGGCACAGTGGCTCATTCTAGTGATGGAATGTAATATTATGAAAAGAGGGAGAGAGGACGGGTGAAAAGAGCAGAAAGAAAGTGGGAGAGGGATGTATGTGTCCTCTTTGTTAACACTGGAATCCTCCTCAAGCTCAACTCAGAGAGGAAACATTTCTCTTTTGGTCTAATAAGAGATGAGAAATGGCTCTTTGACAGTGTGTGAGATTGTGTGCGGGATCCTTCGCTCAGTGAAAAAAGAGACTGGCTGCGCTAAATGTTTGTGGGAACTTATCATGTTCTGTAGGTCTGTGTGGATGTGGTCTTTTGGGGGGTTTTCAAACCTTTAATGCCAACAACGTCCAGATATGATGATCCCCTAAGGACTCTCTTCCTAAAATATAAAGTGCATATAAATACAACTGTACATTTTCACGCATATAAACCCATTTATAGTGTGTAAAAAAAACTAGTCATGTTCAAAAGTACTTCTGTCGAAAAGAAAGAAAAACGTACCAAATCCAAACCTTGAAAGATGTGTAACACTGTGTATTATAATATATAATTTATAAATATATTTTTTTCCTTTACCCAATGGAAAATCTTCCGTTTAATATATTGTATTAAAATGTACAATCAAAAAAACAGTATGAAACATGATTTGTTTATATTATGTGACACTGTTGTTGTTGTGTTTTGATTTAGTCAAGATTGGCGTCAAACCTCTTAGAAGAGTTTTAGAAAGAGATTGCAAACAATATCCCTTTCTCCCCTGCCACACACTGCTGGTCTGAACCACAGCCTGATTGATTTAACCGGGAGTCATGCAGAGGGGACCTTTTGAACCTGAAAGTGTGGGAATTACTGATGATAAATCCCGTGAAGTGTCTTTACCTCGAAAGGCAACGTTCACCAATCTAAGTTTCTCATCAGTGCTGAAAGAGATGGGCTGGGAGAGGGTTTTATCTCCTATAGTCAGCTCCTTTTAAGGTAAAACAGACCTCTGGCTTTCCCCATGTTCTGCAAGAGGAAGTCTTTTCCTAAATGTAGGATTTGCCTCAATTTGTGTGTGTGTGTGTGTGTGTGTGTGGAGCAGAGGGATTAGGTTTTACTTCATTTAGGTGTTTCTCTAACTTTGGTACGTTGTCCTCAAGGTTGAATTTTATATAACAGATGTTTTTTTGTTATATAAAGATCGCATTAAACTTCCCTACTTCATTCATTTATCCTTTATGGATGTTGTCTTATCATTGTCCTAGAACCAGACTTTAAACACTAAAATTCATTATAAAAATATTTTCACATTCCAAATAATATGATCAATAATATGGTTAATTTGAAAACAGACTGAAATAAAAAAATGATTATCTTTAATTGATTTTCAAAATGTTTTGTTTGAATATTATATTAAAGAAAGCAAATAATGTATCACTTGTGAGCAGAATATTTTAATATATTTACATTAATATGTTTTATATATTATTATTTACATTTCACATATGAAATGAATGTTATTGTGAGCTTTTTAATTCAAACATTTCCTTAGTAAAATTATGCAATATGCAAAATCATAATTTAATAGTTAAATACATAAAATGCTAGGCATTTTATTGCAAAAGTGTTCATAATGTTAGTTCCTCCAAAAGATGCTATACTATTACAAATATATAAAAAAAATTAATTTGTTGTTACTTGAGTTTTTATTTTTTTACAACAGGCGGAGATGGTGAGCAATGCCCTTCAGGTCCAGCGAGCTTTCCTCAAAATGGCCATGACATATAAGGAGCCGGCAAAGGTATAACCAAACCACTATTATATCTGCATATGATTTTTTTTTTTTTACATTTAAACTACATACGTTTCACAATCATGAAGTAATCCACGGGTGTCCAGTCCTGCTCTTGGATGGCCGCTGCCCTGTAGAGTTTAGCTCCAATCTCAGTTAAACAAACCTGAATCTGAAGCTAATCAAGGTCTTCGTGTTGAGGCAAGTTGGAGCTAAACTCTGCAGGACAGTGGCCCTCCACGACCGAGTTTGGACACCCCTGGCCTGAAGGAACCACTACATCAGACTAGAGAGACGTCTGTTATTTCTCTGGAAATGGCATTTTGATTAAAGAGTCCAAAAAATTCAAAAATAAAAAGTGAAAAAACTGGATAAATTGGATACATTTTCACAATGAGATCAGTGCACTGAATGTATCTAGAAAACAGTTAGGGTGCACTTTAATTCCACATTGACTGTAAAGATCACCAAAAGTGAGATATCTGATGTTATTTACCCTCATGTTTCAGATTTAAGTGTTATTTTTCTTATGGGCAAAATGAAAACAAGTCTTTTTTCAGGTAGATATTTTCCAAACAGATGAAATAATGGACCTGAACCTCAGGGTTTTTTTTTTTTAATCACACAAAGCTACTCTATCCTTAAAAGACTTGAAATCTTACCATTTTAATGTTTCTGTAATGAATACATTTTGGGTGAGCTGTTCCTGTAAATTAATAGTTCCAAAAAGAAACATTTGCTGAACATTTTCTCACCCTCAGGGCATCCAAGATGTAGATGAGTTTGTTTCTTCATCAGAGCAGATTTCGAGAAATGTATTTTTATTCCATCACTCACTCAACAATGGATCCACTGCAGTGAATGGGTGCCATCAGAGTCCCACTCTAGTCCATCAATGAATTTCTTGTGATGCAAAAATTTGTGTTTAAAAATATCAATTCTTTTAAACGTTTTTAAAATTAAAATGTCACTTCTGACTAAAATACAAAAAAGTCTAGAATCCATAATAGCGTATCCTGCATTGAAAAAGTCAATCCTCTGTTGTCCTCTATCATCAATATCCACCAACATATTTGTTTAAAACTGTTTTGTAGTGTTTCACTTGCTAACAACTTCTGAATCTGACAACGTTTTCACTGGAGAAAGCAATATTATGACTAGAGGACTGTTTTTATTAGTTGTTTGGAATCTGATTCTGACGGCACCCATTCACTGTCTAGGATCCATTGGTAAACAATTAAAAAAATCTGTTCCGATGAAGAATCAAACTCATCTACATCTTGAATGTCCTGAGAGTGAGTAAATTTACACAAAGTTTTAATTTTGGGGTGAACTGTTCCTTTAAGGATGATATAAATCCAGTGCTTTTCAACTTAAAAGCTCTGTTCTGCTGTGATGCCGACTTCTTACTCTCCTCCATACTATTCTGAGCGATGTGGTCAGCCATGCGACTACGGTTTCTGTTCACATAGGGATTACCTCTCCCGTTTTAAAAAATGCCAATGCGACACATTCCCAATGCATTCACACAGTAGCCAGGGGGAAGTGCAGGGGGCCAGTGTGATGTCATGTCATCGGACTTTGGTTCACATTGCCCAAACAGGAAGAAGATCTTAGGCCAAAGGGTACTGGACGAAAGTAGGATGGAGAATCAAACACTGGTGCTCTAGCTGGACTGTTTGTGATATTTAGTATGTTTTCTGTCATTTATTTTCGTGGTTCCTGTTTCATTTGAACACACATTCAATATTTACTGCGCTCAATGTGATTTACACAACTGAGGGCCAAATCTCTGATCTGTATGTGACAAACTAATGGCCATTAACAGAAATTCCCATGAGATAAGAACGTTTGTGCAACAGGCATAAATTATATCTTACATCATGCGACTTGTTGTATATTAAATTGATATAAAAAATAGACTATAGACTTGCATTGAGGAATAACAACCTAGCATAATCTTGCATTGTAGCAGATATAACTAGCAAATAAATAAAATCAAATAGCCACAACTGCATTGATCAAATGCATTGGTGAGGGGAGGGGGGTATTTCTGCAAATGGATTCCCACAAATCTGAATGGAAAAACACTCAACCTGAATTAGATATGCTAAGAAAAGACTGGCAGCTATCTCTGCAGTACTGTGCACGCACTCGCACCAGCTCAGCTTCACAATTATTCACAAAAGCAGTTTTTTGTTCATGGATATATAAATACATCCCACAAACATTCTCTCACTCACACACACTATGTTTAGCCATTGTTCCTCTCCATCAGTAGTGTGAAGTGCGTGAAGCTCCCAGGAGGGATGCTGGACAGTTGCCCTAAACCTCTGGCTTTCCTCTCTCTCTGTATATGTGTGTGTGGGACTGTGCTTGCATTCTGTGGCTTTTTATGGGCATGTTCTATATTTGAGCCGGTGTGTGTCTGTGGCCCAGGTCACGTGACAGGCCTGTCGCTCGGTGAGGAGTGTTTGTGTGGCCTGTAGACCGCAGCTGTTTCTCTCTAATTCCTCTTATAACAGAGTTGTTCACAGTCAAAATGCATCGCACCGTGACTGACCAAGAAATCTTAAATTATGGTTATTTGAAATAAATTATAGCTTCCATAGTTCATAAAGTAAATATGTGTCCAATTATTTATCTAGAATGTTATTTTATTCCATTAAATTACAACTGATTTTTTTTTCCAGAGTTATACAGCTACTATCTATCCAATTATTATTTTATTGTATTAATTTATTTAAATTAAATGTTAAATTATTTAAATACATTTAAATTTATATTTTAAAATCATGTTATACATAACATATGTGTGCATATATTTATTATGTATATGTAATTACAAACATGTTATGTTTATATATTAAATTATATAAAGAATGGAAGAATATGAATATATAAATTACAAAACAAAAACTAAAAACTTTTATTTTGGATGTGATTATTTGATTATTTGTGATTAATTTGACAACACACACACACACACACACACACACATATATATATATATGCATGTAAGTATACACATACATCACACACATACTAGTATATTTCAGTGTGAAGCAGTGCTTGCCGTGTAATTCATAATCTGTCGAGAACGCTCTTAGCTCTGGCTCCATTCATAGTTTAGAGATAGGCTGGCTATTTCTGTCCTTCTCCGTGCCTAAGCATGATGGGAAGGGAAGTTCAGAATGATGCTGGAAAGGTACTTGCACTTCGGACAGTGCCTTAACAAGGGCTGTAATGTCCCAGTATTGATGAAAGAGGCGCCTTTGTTCACAGAAATGAAAATCATGCACATGTTGTTATGGGAGGAATTTATGTAAATACGGTTTTCCTCTCTCTCTTTCTCTCCCCCTCGCTCTTTATCGCTTTTTGCCACACTCACACACACACAAACTCAAGCCACCACAACCCTCGACAGTTTGACCTTGTTGACACCAAAAACTAATGATGAGTCACATTCAGCCACAAAACGTAAATATAGATGAATAAATACATAGTGTGCCAACATATACTGTCTAAACACACACCGTCTGCCTTGTTTGTTTATCTCTAACTTATTTGATGAGGTTGAAGTCAAGTCAGCTGTGATTTCTTGTGATTTGCACATGAACACAAGTTCAGCCTGAGCTGATGAGTCTGACTGAAAACAAGAGGCGGTATTTTTAGTCCAGAGAAATCAGTCGTCTTCATTCTCCCACCAAGTTCTTGTGAAATGGACTGAAATGGTGGACATGGCAACTGCTTGAACACAAGCATAAATATAAAAACGTTAATTTAACAAAGGAAACAGTGTGTTCCCTCTCCCCCTTGTTCAGAGGTAAACTGTAAACATCAGTACAGGACAGGGCCTTACAAGGCGAGGGGGATCTCCCCATCACGGGCTGGAATGCTGAGTGGGAGGGAGGTGAAGCTCGCTGGACGTTTCACTGGAAAAAACGGTCCCACTATTAAAAGTCCGCTTGGGTGCCTCAGGCTCTGTGGTTTTCTCTGTGCTCGCAGAAAAGGCCTAATGAAATCAAAATTGGAGTAGCTTTTGTTTGTTTAGTTTTAAGATGTGCGTGCTAATAGATGTACACAGATGTACACAGTCTTTAGGTACGGTCACATTTATGCTTGTTAGGCAGATTTTTGTAGGCAAAATCAAGTCATTCCAATGGGGAACTACATTGGGAATTACACATTACGGGGCTGAAAGCTTTTCCTAAAGATTTCACAGTGGTTTTGAGTTAGCCATGCAGCAAACAATCATCAGAAAGGTGTTTGATTTGTCACTTCTTTCCCTTTAGACTACAGGGACAGTTCACAGAGTTGCATACATTGTGACTCTATTGCCGAAAGACAATAGTGCCCATGAAAATTTGATGATTCAGGTTGGCATAGCCTACAGATTTTACAAACAGATGCTCTCTAGAATGATAAATGTTCCTATTTCAATATCAGATGCAGCTGACTAGTATATTGCTTTTACTATTTACTGCTAGAAATGCTAACATCCCACATGCAACACTTTAATATGTGCACTGATATTTTAGTATTCATTGACATTTTAAATGAGCTTTTATTATTATATTTTTTATTATTTATATTTTATTTCTTCATTATGCACACGCACAAACACATACACACACAAATGTGTGTGTGCTGCCCAACGTTTAATAGGAAATGCATAGATTTCCTTCTTGTTTAGATGTAAGCATCCAGTCTTTAATAGAAGAGGTTGAAACTCTACAATTGTATACAGCACAAAATCTCCTTTTGTTCATCTTTGAAATATAATATGAAGACTGGGCTCAGAGTTAATTTAATTATTAGACTAAGTTGATTGAATTCTAAAAGTAAGGGATAGATATGTTATGAATGGATGTTTTTTCATAGTTGACGTTGTTTTAAATGAAATTAGTAAAGTGGTAAATTACTGCATTTTAGTATTTTATTGCAAGATAGTTATCACTATTAGTGTTGATCATACATCTTCAGAAGTAATCGTAAGTAGGCTACATTTTGTTTAATGTTATATTATGGTCTGTTTTTTGCACAGAACTGTTGTTCCACAAATGAATCTTAACTTTTGGTTTATAGCTTCCCTGCTTTATTCCCAATCAGACAGAGATGGCTGACTTCCTCAGACCCATCTCCGACCAGATCCAGGAGGTCCAGAATTTCCGGGAGAAGAACCGCGGCAGCAACTTGTTCAACCACCTGTCTGCCGTGAGCGAGAGCATCCCCGCTCTGGGCTGGGTGGCTGTGGTGAGCACTTCTCTTGCCTTACTCTTCCCGTGGACAGTGTGGTGCATGTAGGCACCAAATACCTTTATACAAGTACCTGGTTTGACTCATTTGAGTCGTCACTGTTAATAATGCACATTCAGAATTAGTCATGGCTTGATGCTGGTGATAAAAGCCCACCAAATAAACTTCAAACAATATCACATCCATCTATTACGCATATTTTCTTTGATTCTGACAACCGGACGACCACACACAAACCATCTGAGTCATCAGTAAGGGGACCACCAAACTGATATTTGAATTTTGTATTTACTTTCTATTATGTAAACTCTTCTGATGTCCTCATGCTGTGGATGGCTGTATCTAATCACTGCAATGTGAATTTGGACAAAGACAGATCTGGATTCTATCATTTTTTGCTTTAAACAACCGCTGATGTTTACAACAAAGGTTCAGAGCCTCTGTTTTAGTGCTTTCCTTGAAATTGATCCTTTTTTCTATGCTTATTGTTTATTTTTATGACTACATAAGCTTCTTTGACCATCTTTTGGCCCTTTGTTGTCTTGCTCTGTCACAGTGTCAGAAACCAGGGCCGTATGTGAAGGAGATGAACGATGCTGCAATGTTCTACACAAACAGAGTCCTGAAAGATTACAAAGACACGTTAGTACATTAGCTTTTTTATTTATTTATTTAGCTCATATCAGGCCAGTTTATGTTCATGTGAAACCCTTACATGGTATTGTGATAATGATTACCAAAGTCATTTATAATGCTACGATCTTCAAGTAATACCATGATATTATTGTACTTTGGTACCAGTTTGGTACTTTTTGTTAATGTACTTACAGTAAATATCCCTCACAATAATGTTGTACATGAAAATGATTTATTTGTTCACTTAAACAATGCCATTGAACTTTTTTTTGTGTGTGTGCGTGTCTCTGCTGACCCCCAGTGACCCCCGTCATGTTGAGTGGGTTCGTTCCTATCTGAGCATCTGGACTGATCTTCAGACCTACATAAAAGAGCATCACACCACTGGACTCGTCTGGAACAAGACTGTAAGTGAGACTTTCAGTGGAAAATTAATCAGCTTTTTACATATTCAAATATGATGTGAATATTCTTTTTCAGATTGTACAATTAGAACAGCTCAAAACTATACATTAATAAGGAAATCTGTCATTTTAAGACATAAACATTTGCAATGTTAGATATTGTTTCCATTTCAAATTAGGAAAATCTGTAACTGCAATATGGAAAAGCATACTTGCTATTTTTAGTCATACAGAGCCTGGTTTAATGCAGATTAATTTCAGATGATTAACAGCTATATTGTGCATATAATACAGTTATATTTACGCATGTCTGCCTTGCAAATTAATCTCTTCCAGTATATTTGTACTATACCGCTTATAGCCATCAGTCGATATTGCATACACTGCCCTCCAAAAGTTTGGAAACGCCCTAGAAAAGTGAGGTTTTGGACAATATTGGCATGAATCCTTTTAAACTTGTGATAATTTTGCACTGATAAGGGACAACACAAACTACAAAAACATATTTTATTCAGCCCAGTCTCACAGCAATTCGTACATATTTTACGAGGTGGCTAATTCTTATAAATTTGTACGAGTGTACAAACCTAAACCTAAACCTACCCGGCACTGAGTTTTAGACAAATTGTACAAAATCGTACGAGTGAGGTCATATGAATTAGTACGATTTTTCCACCTTGCTTGCGAGAGACTGTTGATTTTATTACATTTATTACATGAAAATACTGATTCATTAAAATATCCAGCATTAGTAGCTATTACAGCTCTGTATAATCTGGGTGTCTGAGCTGTCAGTTTATTCAAACATTGACTTAATATATTACTCCAAGCCTTCTGAAGGATTGAACAAAGATGATTCACACTGGTTGGACACTTCTTACGGACATCATGGTCCAGTTCCTCCCATAGTAGCTCAACTTTGACATGTATACATTGCCATTATTATCTAATCAAAATGAAAATTATTATTCTGGTCTTCAATGATAATGTCAAGTTTAATGTACAGTATTTGCACGAAAAAATGCTAAGGATTTATGCTGATATCATCCAAATCCACACTTTGCCACGGGTGTTTCCAAACTTTTGGAGGGCAGTGTATTTAATTGTTCATGCTGATTAACCCTATAATTTTACATTTAGATCACATTTTCTGTCATCTAGACCTACTGCTTGCTTAAAGTTAATCTTTAAAAAAACACTAAGAATTTAATAACTCTGTTAAATGTAACATTTAGCAAATGTTGTACAAAATGATACCTAAATTGAAAACAATTATTTTGAGTTTATTCTATGAATGGAGTCTATGTACACTATTCTTCAAAAGTTCGGAAGGAAATTCAGTTAGGATACATTCGATTGATCAAGTAATGACAGTAATGATGTTACAAAAGAATAACCCTTAAAACATATGTAATGTTTTCACAAAAATATTTGTTATATCTACATTGATCAGCTTTGCCAGCTCAGGAATAAATTACATTTTAAAATATATTAAAATAGAAAACAGTAATGTTTAATCATATTTCACAATATTACAGTTTTTACTGTATTTTTGATCAAATATATGCAGCGCATAAGAGACTTCTTTTAGAAATGGTAGAACGGTAGTGTATAAAGCAATTTTTTTCTTTTACTTGCCTGATAATATGCAGCAATGTCTCAGGTTACAAAGAGTTTTTTTCTCCTACTTACATAAAACCGCTTCATACTACTTTTATGCCTTTGAAAGAATACACAGTTGTCCTTTTAAGTAGTTGTGGGACTTTTGGAGATGTTAAATCTTGTCTGTCACGGGGTGAAATAGTGTGTGTGTGTGTGTCAAACAGAAACCTGAGAGCTCTCAGTGCCTGTGTGTCAGCTGTCCCTCCTGCCGTGACGGCTCTGAGTGTATGTGGAGGACTGTATGATGTGGACAGGTGGTCATCTGGGGTTTTTTGTGTTGGGGGGGTTTACCATAGAAATGCCCCCAACAAAAGCCTAGTGTGTCTCTGGCTTACACACCTGCTCTCACACACACTCCTCGTAATTCAACCTCGCTCCTCATGTATTCCACATTATCCCTATCCTTTGAATTCATTTACTTCTGTATATCCTCACACATCAGACACAATCAAACTCCTGCATCACTATGTATTTTTCTGTTGTGCTTCTTCACTTCCTCTAACAGCTGAAGTACCTTGGGGTCAGAGTTTGGGTTGCCCAACTTTTTAACCTATGCTGAACATCAGCACGAGCATTGGGATTAGAAGTGTGTGTGTTTGTACAAGACCGAAAAAGATGAGTGTGCAACAGTTGTTTAAGCCAGTTTAAGTGTTGAAGTGGGAACCGTGTGCAACTGTCAATGGCAGCTGTGCTGACAATATAAAACAGGCGTAAGTGTGCCGTCAGGGTCACACAATAGCCAACTGTGCCACACTGATCTGTTCTTTTACTTTAAATGTTGTTAAATAAGATTATCCCAGTTGTGCCAGAAACACATGGACTGATATGAACTGCTTTCAAAAGATTATTGCATTAACCATATAGCAATATATTTTCCTAAAGAGACATTTGGTAACACTTTACAATAAGGTGTCATTTGTTAACATTAGTTAATGTGTTAACTAACATGAACAAACAATAAACAATACTTTATTACACTTTTTATTAATCTTTTTTTAATGATAGTTAACAAACATACAGTAATTCATTGTTGTTTATGTTGGGTCACAGTAAATGAACTAATGTTAACAAACTGCTTTTTATAATGATATTTAAAAATGGATTAGTAAATGCTGAAATTAACATTAATTAATAAATGCTGTAGAAATATTGCTTTTCTTAGTTCATGTTATCCAGTGTAGTTAAGTAATTAACCTTTCACTGCGTATTTTGATTTATATTATTTCTTTAATATTATAGTGTCATAAATGTATAAGTTGTGAGGATAAAGACTTAAACACACCTACTCATTGTTAATCAGTTACCATTTTTCTTATAATTGTAATAATCATTTGATATATGTAATTATTAATACAACTAAAAGTTAAAGCCAATAAAATAAAAAATTGTTTTCTTTTTAAATTCACTACCATTCTACCTTTTTGATTCCAAAAAATGCCCAACAATGCTTCATATATTTGATCAAAAATACAGTAAAAACTGTAATATTGTGACATACACCTCAACAAAACTAATTACAATAAGACTATCAAACTCATTTCATGCATTTACATCTTCAGAATATCAGAATACAAAGTCTTAAATGTTATGGGAATTATTAATTTAATTATTACAGTATTGCATTTTTTTGCCAGTGCTTTGAAAATCCTTCAGGCTCATTCTCCAAATAATGCTCTACAAACATTTTTTTTTAATAAATTGTGTGCATTATAAATATAAAATATAAACGTATGTTATTATTATTTTTTTTTTAAGGGAGGTCACCTTGGTTTTTGAACTTTTAATCCGCAACACTACAAACTCAATCCATTGCCTCTTACGCCCCCCACTGGATAGAACGACCATTGCAGTGTATTCATCAACATCATGGTTACAATGTTTTTAACCTTTTTATAAAGGTGTTACGTGAGGCTGTGGATTTACAGCAATACATGAATACTGTGTTTTTAGTTTAGTTTTGAACGTTTTTCCCATTCTGGAATGAGCATATCAGTTTGCAGCTGCTCAGGGACTAACTCTGATGTTCTTCCACAGGGTCCTGTAGCCTCTCCTTCACTGTTCAGTAATCCTTCTGATGGTCCTTGCCCCCCTCCTCCTCCTCCACCACCACCAGGTCCTCCTCCGATGTTCATGGAAGACAGCCCCAAACCCGAGGACACAGCAGCCCAGCAATCAGCTCTGTTTGCACAGCTCAACCAGGGAGAGGCCATCACTAAAGGTGGGCAGGAGAACACTGTCAGACTAAAAAATAGTAGACATTATCCATCAAAACTTGCGTGTTCTGCCTCCAGGTCTGAAGCATGTGTCTGAAGAACAGAAGACCCATAAGAACCCCGACCTGCGCTCTCAGGGAGGAAGGACACATCAGGGATCTCCAGCCAAAAGCCAGAACCCCAGCTCGTCTGCATGTGCATCTGCCAAAAAACATTCCCCTGTGCTGGAGCTGGAAGGAAAGAAGTGGAGGGTGGTAGGTGCCTACATTACATCAACTGGCATGTGTCTGAATGTGTCCAGCGGTGAATCATACTACTCGTAATCGTTCTGCTACGTTTGGCAAAATTTCAAAAAAATAAATAAAAAAACATCCCACAATGCAACTTGATATGATTAAGTCAATGTCATTAACTAATTTAGTTATACCTTGGAAATAAAAATGCAAATGAACAATTTAGCAAATAAATTTAAAATGTCATTTAAATTTTTTTTATTCAGTTCACTTGTAAAATAACTTGGTTATTTTACAAAAGTGTTGGTTTGCACATTTTATTTTCAAAACTAAATGCTGCTCGGTAAATTAAACACGCAATATGTTAAGCTGTGTGACAATAATGTAGACTACTACTGTTAATACTGTATCGTAATAGAGTTCTTATTGATTTACATGCTTTTTTATTGTTATTAAGCACAGTGGCTGTTATTATGTTATATTATATAATATTATTAATACTGTATTGTATATAATGCAAAATATATGACAAAATATCACTACTAGTAATAAAACTATTATTGGCTATTATTGTATGTTTTTTTATTATAGCTATAATTGTTTTTATTAATATTATAACATCAGAGCCTAAATGTTTTATATCAAAGAATCATTCTCAGTTGCATATGAAGTGGAATAGATTCATTAAGATAGGGATCATCAAAAAATAATCATCATCTCCAAAAAAGTGGGTTGAATTAATATAGAATATAAATATAAAAAACATATAAAATGGTAACACTTGCCACACACTTGTAAACTAAGCTGCCCTGCACTTGTAGTGAGACTCTATTGATTTAACCTGCTTCCAGCATGTGTTTAGTGGATCTATTGTGTGCGTTTGTCCTGTAGGAGCACCAGGAGAAGTCTCATGACCTGGTGATAGAGGAGACCGAGCTCAGACAGGTGGTTTATGTCTTTAGCTGTAGCAACTCCACACTCCAGATCAAAGGCAAAGTCAACTCCATCATAGTGGGTAAGAGGAGCTCCTCATAACACCAGCTGCTCTTATCTCAGCACCGCACACCACTCCTGCCTAATGTCTGTCTCTCTTCTCACAGATAACTGTAAGAAGCTCGGACTCGTGTTTGACAATGTTGTGGGCATCGTAGAGATCATCAACTCCAGAGACATTCAGCTTCAGGTTAGATGTATATGTTGGTGCATAAGTTGAAGTGTTTTGATCTGTGAGTGATCTGCCATCAGGGTTGTTATTGTAAAAGAGAATGTGTTAGTATAATGTATGTGCATGAATTATGGTCATAACTGACAGAATCAATAAAGAATATGGTAGTTATACAGCAAATTATGCTTTTATAGAAAGAAAAACTAATAAGTTTTACATTATATTTGTCAACATATATATTTTTCAGAAGTTTTTGATCATTCTGATGTATTTTGTTGCCTGTGAATAACACATAACTTGTTTTTGGCTTTCCAGGTAATGGGAAAAGTTCCTACTATTTCCATTAACAAGACTGAGGGTTGCCATGTCTACTTGAGCAAGAATTCACTTGACTGTGAGATTGTCAGTGCCAAGAGCTCTGAGATGAACGTTCTCGTTCCTGAAGGAGAAGATGATTACGTAAGTTTTATTTACACTAGAGCTAGCATAACCTTTCATTTTAACAAATAACTTTCTTGATACGTTATGTCATGTACCAAAATTACAATGTTCTATTTTAGAGATTTGACTTGCTTTACATTCAAATATGAGAGAAAATCTATCATCAGCCTTAAAGATTAAAGCAGTGTTTATTCATTATTTGACTAATATCTTGTTGTGTATTCAACAGAGGGAGTTTCCAATCCCGGAGCAGTTTAAAACGGTTTGGGATGGCTCCAGCCTTGTGACAGAGCCCACAAAGATTGCTGGTTGATTTATTTCTAGCTCGTCATCGCTTTCCTCCTACCCAGAATTCTTCAAGCACTTTCACTGTATCACACTGTTAGCGGAGACAGAAGAATTCATACATTGTGAGGTTGTGAGAGTTGTAGATTTAGGCTCAGAAAATTCAGATTAAGAGCAAAATATGGACAAAAGTTCCATTTCAACAAATGGAGATGGAGATGTTTAACTAAGCAGCAATAAAAATACATAATATACATATATTATTTATTATACATTAAAAGTAACTATACATGATGGCACCATTGTGTGTGAATAAGGGAATTTTGTTTTAGTCAGCAACTCAAAGTACTAAGTTAAAATAATGAACCGGTAAGCGATCACATTTTTACTTATTCCTATAACAACATATATTTTACTTTTTTTAAAAAAAATCAATCATTTATTAATGTATGGATTTTGTTTGTTTTTGTCTTTTTTGACAAATTTTGAGTACACTCTCAGAAATAAAGGTACAAAAGTTGTCACTGGGGCGGTACCTTTTCAAAAAGGTACACTTTTGTACCTATTAGGTTTAAATATGTACACTTTATGTACTAATATGTACCTTTAAGGTACTAAACTGAACCCTTTAGGTACAAACATGTACCTTTTAAAAAAGTACCACCCCAGTGACAGCTTTTGTACCTTTATTTCTGAGAGTGTACTTATGTTGATGTCATAAATTCTCATGTTAAATACAATTTGGTCTGTGTAGTAATATAATAAAACGTGAGCAAATATTTTACAAAATATGACTATATTTAGCTATAACTTGTTTTTATAGAGAAACAAGTTCATATTTAAGTCACATTTTACATTTCCCCAGTTTTTCTTCTGCAAAAAAAAAAAAAAACATGTTTATTTGGCAAGGTAAACTTATAAATTCAGGCTTTGGACGCAGAATATGTGCAATCATGAGCAGAGGAGAAACATCAACAGATATTTTACAATCAAACCTCTTTTTATTCTATGAGTGTGATAAATGTTTGTTCTGCGAATGAATGAGTGCCTTTGGGGGTGTTTTTATAAGATTTTATATTATTTTAATATAGTTCAAATATTGCTTAATTTCATCGCTCTATATTTCATTTATAATCTCAGACTACTTAATTTTTGGTAGTCAAATGTTTGTATTGACAGGCACCAATTTATTCAGCACCAACAGGATAGTAATGCCGTGCTGTTAATAACATTAAGTAAATATCAAACTTCATATCCAAAATAGTTTCCTAGCTGTTCTCACTTTGCACTCACATATTTACATTGCTTGCAAATTTATATGCTTTAAATGTTTCTTCAACTGGAAGGTCTTGAACACTTCAGCTCATTTTGAATGTATGCCAACATGTGTTAATATGTAGCATTCTTCAGTCCATAAAAGGGAATCGTGTTACATTTGCTTGGTCAGTAAACAGTTGACAGTTAACTAAACAATGTAATGCACATTTATAAGTGATGCTTAAACAAAGTAGAATGTGTACACTGTATTAAATCACATGCCTTAAATTGTAATTTACCAAAGTATTTTCACGTTACCATATCAGTTTAATCGAATAAAGTAATTGTGAACTCACTACAGTTATTTGTATTATTATTATTATTATTGGGCTTTTTTTTTTTTTACCATCTTCTGATTAAGCTTCAGAAATTAGAGCTGTCAAAGTCAAAATGTGCATATAAGGTATTAATTACATTTAGTATACTTTTTTTACAATTTCTTTAGTGGATTTCTTTTTAACAGTAACAACAAACACCAATCTGCAAAAAAATGTTTAAATGTTATTTTAGTCCAAGAAAAATATAATACAGTTCATTCACTATAAAAATGGTTATTTAATTTAGTTGTACTTCTAATATCTCACTTAATATTATTCACACACCGTATAAGTGGGTTTTTATACATGAAACTGCCTTTATATTTTAGGAAGTGGTCTCTTGCAAGGGGATCATTACATTTGGGAGTCTATGGCATTTATTATAAATGCATGAAAAATCAGTGAATTTGTCAGGACATGGC
This sequence comes from Enteromius mattozi, assembly GCA_032359235.1. Taxonomy (NCBI): domain Eukaryota; kingdom Metazoa; phylum Chordata; class Actinopteri; order Cypriniformes; family Cyprinidae; genus Enteromius; species Enteromius mattozi. The sequence goes on from JAUMHE010000072.1 coordinate 12,245,078, forward strand.
TCTTTAATGAAACTCATAGATTCTGTCCCTGACAGCAACTTTAAACAGAGCAGCAATGGGGAATGGCTTGGCAAACGAGAACAGAATGTGAATTGCTCCATGCTAGTAATTTAAAGCAATACAAAACATAAATTTATTTAAAATGATAGAGATTTTAAACTCAAATATACTCAGCTAGTATAAATGTTTAATGTGACACATGTCATGTCCTACTTTAAAATACACAGATTCTACAAGCACAGCTGAAGTAATGCACCAAACACAGACAGTAAAAGCTTTATGGTGCCATCTGCTGGCAAGCAATGAGTCTTTATAAAATATTACACAGCAAACATCATTTTTGGAGTTTATTGGTACTTGTACAAATTGTACACTTTTATTTTTTTAATTGAATGTTCATTTAAATGTTCAAATATTTTAATTAATTACAACTTTTAAAAAAACCAAGAGCTTCAAATTAAAAAAAGAAGAAGAAGAAAATCAATAAAAAACAAACAAACACTGTTCTGTGTTCTTGTGGTATTCAGCATCTGTTTCTGGCTAATGCTTGATGACCATGTTTCCTTCTGAGTCTTGGGTGAAAAGCATCTCTGGCTCTAGATCTGACGATTCCTCTTTTTCTAAAGAAGCAGCAGATGGACTATTCCTGTAATCTTTGCCCACAGATAAATTGCTCTGGTCTCTTAGTGGGCTCCTTAAGTGCTGGTCACGATGAGCAATCACACAGAAGCCCTCCGAGTCCTGAGTGAACAATGTAGAAACGGTTTCTCCAGCCATCTCTGTGTTTGCAAGCTCCTTCCCTGATTTTTTTGGGGAAAAAGTGTATTTCTCCTTTAACCTGCACTTAGCTGGACTGGAAATTAGGTGGTGTTTAGAAGGCGATGTTGGAGCGTTTTTAATAGGTGATGCAGGCCAGCTATTCTCTTTCCCAATCCGTTTTATTGGTGATGCTTTATTTTTGTGCCAAGACTGCTCCTGATTTTTATTGGTATTCACAGAAGCACTCACTCTTTTATGGTTTTCATTGACAGGCCTAGAAGTTAAGATAGACCCCTTAACTGAGGCCTTCTGATGTCGTAAATCATGCTTGTCCGTGTGTTTAGGACCTGGAGACTTAAGGAAATGCCTATGTGCATCTTCAGAGGACTTCCAGACCATCATATCATAATGGGACTCCTCATGAAGGAAAGTCTCGGTTTCAGGAACTGTATGCTTTGGATATTCATTTGAAGCTTCTTTATTCCAATATTCTTGTGTCTCTAAGACATTTTCTGTATAATGGACAACATGTCTCTTTTTTTGAGGTGGTTCTTCTTCCTCTGGCTCAGTTCCACGTATTAAATGGAGAAAAGACTGTTCTTTTTTGTCCTTGGCTAACAATCTTTCAAAATCGTCATCACAGTGCACCTCAGATATTTGACTGGTTGACTCTGTAGATGTGAAATCATGTTTCCGTTTCGCCCCGGTGTGTGCCTCTGTGTGCATGGAACTGGACATCCCAGAATGAGCTGCACTTGGGTTAAGGCAAACAAATACCAGTCAGAAAAGGACAAAATGTAATTATTATTAGGCTTTAAAATATCACATTACAGCATGAAACAACAATTTTTTTTACCTCTGGATGAGGGTGAAAAGAAGGTTGATATAGTGCTTTGTCTAGTGACAGGCATGTTAAGTTTGGTCTGAGTGAAGTTGAGGGCGACCGCCACACTGTATCCCCCTGATCTCGCAAGTGGGTTCAGTAATTTGGATATTGGACGGGTCAGCTGTTTCTGAAAAGAAAAAAAAAGTAAAAGCTAAACTGACCTGAGATCACCTCATCAGACCTGTAGTGCTTTTTTTTTCTTCTTACGAAGACAAAATAAAAAACCTTTTCAATGCACTTAAGTTAAAATTTGGTCTAAATATATTTAAATGGAATGCAGTTGTTGTTACCTGTTGTTTCTTCTCTTTTAACTCTTTGGTGTCGAGCCATATCCCACACTCTTCTTCTTTAGCTAACGCTGCAGGTTTCACTTTGTTGTTCTTAGTGGATTTCATTCTGTTTACAAACCTCACACGCTCAAATAACCAGTCTCTCTTTATATACGGGATAAGCAATTCCCTGAAGCACTCACAGTCTCATAATGAACAAAGCTAGCAATCAATATTATCATTTACAATGTTATATTTTAGTAATTTACATAACGTTACATTTTCTCGAGCTCCTCTGTTCGCTGTAGCTGTGTGTAGTCGTTCCCGCGCGCGAAATCAAAGACACTCTCGGGTTGCCAAGTATTTTCGTGAATGTCCGACAAATCAGTTCTGTTAGATTAATAGCATTGGTTATAACAATGAAGGTCATCGTCTTACCATTATGTATGATATACTATATAATGAGTATATTATATAGTGAGTGAATGAAGTGCGATGTATTTATTAGTGTGGAAATGTTAAAAGGACTTGGCAACCCGCCACCTTGAAACTTTTGTATAAATTTGACCGTTTTCTTCTAATATTAAATTGGTAAAATAATGATTCCTATTACTTGAGATTAAATGGTATATTCTTTGCGTAAACAAGTTTTGTAATGAATAATAAGTCGGGATAGTGGAAAATACAGGACGTTACGAAATCATCCGGCGACGTCACGTCAGCTTGCTACAGTGGGTGACGTCAATATAAGGGTGAGTGAATTCTCATTTTCCTGGTGCGTTTTTACTAAAAATGCTTTTAAGGGTGTAATAATATGTCATCTCATAACCACGTTAACCATTAGACGTATATAAGGTGTGAATTAACGAGAGACATCAATGACTCGTGTACTCTTACACCGGATTGAAAGCAATATTTTAGCTAGCTAGCTATGCTAACATCGCTGTGTATTTGTCAGGAAGTAAACAAAACAAAATTAGCGATTGTATTTTATACTCCGTTTGGGATTCACAATACCTTGCATCAGTCAGTTCATTAAATGTCTAAAATCTAATAAATACCACATACTGTTTGTCTGTCTATGAGTTTCATTTGTATTTCCTTGTCCACGGTGTGTCTGTAAACATACTGAGATCAGATCAGTCGGGGTTTGATATGCAGCCAGCTGTCTATACCGTTTATTCCACTGAGAATATCGCTGACCCGTGGTTAAATCAAACATAATGATCTGATTCTCGCTTCAATTGTTTTGTAGCTCATCATGTTTCATGGAATACCTGCCTCTGGAGTGATGGGAGGAGGTGAGTGAAAGAACCTGCTCAATCATGAGCCTCTAGAAAAATCTTCTTTTATTCGTGCACATATTTTCATTAGTCTCATATCCAATTTTATTTATGTTCTGCCTTTCTGCTTTATCTTAACCAGCACCTGCCAACAAGCCAGAACTGTATGAGGTAATAATGTTATATTGTGCACATCATGGACTCATTTGTCATTATTCCTCTGTGTTTAAATTACACCGCCTTTGTCTTTTACAGGAAGTGAAATTGTACAAAAATGCCAGAGAGAGGGAAAAGTAAGTTAATTAGCATAATATTTGTCAGCAATGGCTGTTTTTTTATTTATCTTTATTTATTAATTTATCTTATTGATTTTTTTGTCACAATAAGGATGATGCAGAATGGCGATTATGTGATTGGGTTGCAATTAATGTCTTTTTATTGTGTTTTGAAAGGTATGACAACATGGCAGAGTTGTTTGCTGTGGTCAAAACACTTCAGGCCCTGGAAAAAGCCTACATTAAGGATTGTGTGACTCCAAACGAGTTAGTGACTTCATTTGTTCATGCAAAATATTCTGAATTAGGGTGAGGTCACATTTACAGGTTGTGAGTAAAATCCACATGATTTGAAATTCCATGTGATATGAAATATTTCTGCAAACTGTTTTTCCCAACACTGGTCATGTAAAAATGGCCGCTTTGTTTTAAAGTGATTTCTGTGTGACCTATGTTTCATACATCACTGATCTATAACAATAGACAATGGACCTTTTTATGTGACCACACCCTTATTTACATCTATTCATATAATAAATATTTGCTTTGTTTTTTGCAGATACACAGGAGCTTGCTCAAGATTGCTTGTCCAGTACAAGGCTGCTTTCAAACAAGTCCAGGGATCGGATGTGGGCTCCATTGATGACTTTTGTCGAAAATACAGGGTATAGCATATTTTGCTTATAAATTATTGTATTTAATGTTCTTTTGTATCTTTGGTTATAAAATAATAAGTCCAGTGCATTGTATGTGGATCAGGTTTTTATATTTTTTCCCCCTGTGTGTTTCTGACAGCTGGACTGTCCACTGGCTATGGAAAGAATCAAAGAGGATCGACCAATCACCATTAAGGATGACAAGGGCAACTTGAATCGCTGCATTGCAGACATAGTTTCTGTATGTATCTTCAATACTTTGTATAGTGATTTTACACAGCCTAGAATGAATAGCTTCTTGAGTTAATGCCAGAACGCCCCGGTGTCCATTGACTGAGCACAGAGGATACCTTCTTGTTCCAACAGTTCCATTAAATAGATTTATTTAATCAGACTAGAAGATATAATGCTATATGAAATCTGTCCCAGGGATCCACAGTGTGATGCATTTAGCAGTCATAGTAACTGGCAAAATTTGCTCCGTTACCCTTTTACATTTTTGTTTTCTCTCATGCAGCTCTTTATCACAGTGATGGACAAACTTCGACTTGAGATTCGTGCCATGGATGAGGTACTTATTTCACAGAATACATCAACTTAATTAGATTTACAGTGTTATTTACAGACAATTTAATCTTGATTTGAATTACTGTTTAACTGAGGATATTGTTTTATAGATCCAGCCTGATCTGAGAGAGCTCATGGAGACCATGAATAGAATGAGCAACATGCCTCCAGATTCAGAGGCCAAAGACAAAGTCAGCCTCTGGTAAGCCTTTTACTGCAGAAATACAATACCATTCAAAGTTAAAAAACGTGACAGTAAAGACATTTATAATTTTGCAAAAGATTTCCATCTCAAATAAAATACGTTTTTTTTTGGTTTCATTCACGAAAATCCTGGAAAAAAAATATTAGTGTTTAAAAAAATTAAGCAGCACAAATGTTTAATATTGATAATAATAGGAAATGTTTGTTAAGCACCAAATCTGCATATTAGAATGATTCCTAAAGAATTATGTGACACTGAAAACTGGAGTAATTTTTGTAAATCACATTTAGAATGTATTAAATAAAATGTCTTCTCTGCCAAAATCTAAAATCAAAACTAAATCAAACTGCCCGGAAAACAAACTCCGTTTCCCTGCACTTTGAAAGCAATGCTCACGGTGTTGTTCTTCCTCATAGGTTAACCACACTAAGCAGCATGTCTGCATCTGATGAGCTGGATGACTCCCAGGTTCGCCAGATGCTGTTTGACCTGGAGTCTGCCTACAACGCCTTTAATCGTTTCTTACACTCTTCTTAAATATTCCTTCCCTCTGTGAGCTCTTTCTTCCCTCTCTGAACTCTTTTTCCACCAGCGTTTTTTTTTTTTTTTTAATCAATTGTTTCATTTTCCCTATTTTGCCCATGTCTCTTGTAGGAATGTAGAAACATTAAATCCAATTAGATTACTGCTTACAAAGACTTATGTTGTTCAGTAATACAATCACAATTATATTATACACAGATTTGAAATTTAAGAGTAGTAGATTTGTTTAATAAAAAGAGATTTTTCTATCACATGGTAGTGTTCTCTAGAATGGCAATAGCGAATACAGTAGCCAACAGAGATGCAGTGAGGAGGAGTATATTATAGGCAAAAGATGCTTGCCTCTATAAATACATGTTGAATGAGCATATGGATTGATAGTTTATGGATCTCGTAATATCTTCTAGAACAAGGTATGATACTGTATTCTCAGTACTGCATTTTATTTTAAATGGATGTTTTCCCTAGTTACACACTTTACTTACTTTTTTAAATTGATGTTTTCCAGTATTTAAACGAGACGATGTTAAATGCACTCATTCATTTACAGTACTTTAACATTTGTTTGTTGATAACTTGACTTTTATAAAAGCTTGATTAAGAACTTACTCTTTCCTTGGCATGGTGTTGGTCTAGCTCAATATGTAATAAGGCATATTTATTAAATGACCTATGTAAATAAAATAGTTTTGAAATAAACCACATAATGCTTTGAAAAAATATTTTGCCAATCTCTGTTATTATACAGTAAACCATTTCATTTGGATGAATGTACGTTAGCCAACAACAGCACACAGTAACACCTGATATATCATATATATATATGCACCATGTTAATTACATTCAAACTGAAGCAAAATGGGCAGAGGGTTCCTAAACACTGTACTAAGGGTTGTTTTTAATTGCATTTTTTGGGGCGACTTTTTCACGAATCCACAACGCGTTAAAGTTGGCCATTCGCGGTGCTGACCAAGCAAAAGCTGTTTTTTTCGCAATCCACTTATGTGTAGGTAACACTTTATACCTAAGTATATAAGTGACAATCCATATTACCGCACTTTTAGCAAACACTCGGCTCCTTTAAGAGATTGCGTCCTATGTATCGTCTCCATGGCGACGAACAATTACAAACCCAAGCGAAGCGTAACTTTGTACCAGGCCAGGATTCTCTATGAGCAACCACAGATATTAATGGTGAAATATAAACGACACACACACATTTGCTGTCAGCAGGTCGGGATTACAATTTATATAACTCCGTTTAAATGTTTGGACGGTCAATAGTGATTAAGATTAACGCGTGATAAATTCGTGTTTAGATTTATTATTCGGCATACGTATCGTTTAGGAAAAGTTTACTTACTAGTTAGTGGATTGAATTCACAAGATCTTGTTTTTAGTTTTAGTTGATTACATCTGCAATATTTAGTTGCAATCCTGCATTCCTCCAGCAGACAGGATTTTATTCCTGCCATGGTCAAAACACACTCAGATTCATTTTAGGTGGTAAAACAGCAAATCGACGGAATGAACATCACAGAGGTGGAAGATCACATTACCTTGAAGTATGAAATCAAGAGAAGACTTGGGAAAGGGGTAAGGTGTTCATTTACTATCATTGTGCGTTTTAAAAGTGCTTAGATAAACTTATAAAATCTTGCATAGTTAGGCTATATAATAGCCACACAGGTAATTTATTTGTTATGTTTATTGTGTTCGTGCATTAGACAACCAGCCTACTTTAGACTATCCTAAATAAAATGATGAAATCCAACTGAATCATACTGAAACAGGAATCATGGGGCTATTGTTTCAATCATGCATTGTTTTGCACAATAGTGATCATATTCTGTACTGTAGTTGCCGAGTACTAACCCTGTGATATATGTAACTTAGTTTAATTGGGTGCAGTCAAGGTCTGTTGTTTCTGTTTAATCTGTAAATGAGACAAGAAGTCACTTTTGAGTGGATATATAATCTACAAAATGAATGAAAGAATGAAGCATTCATATAGCTCTTTGTGTACTGCTATATACCCAAAGCACTTTACAATCATGTGAGGGGGTCTAACATAAAATATATGCAAATAACCAACAACCCTTTGGATTGAAAATGGCAGTCAGTAAACAAAAGTTCTGTGGACTACATGATCTCTCCTCTGTCACTCCAGTAAATAAATGGAAACTGCAGACAGCACAAATGACTTAAATGAGGGTTTCGTGGCAACCCTTCCCTGACAACTGGCCATAAAGTCTTCAATCAGCTATAATTTTATTACGGTGTACTTTCTAATCTGTTTCACAGGCGTATGGAATTGTGTGGAAGGCCGTGGACAGAAAAACAGGAGAGACTGTTGCAGTGAAGAAAATCTTTGATGCCTTCAGGAATCAAACAGATGCTCAGGTTAGAGACAAGTAAAATGGAGAGGTGGGGAATGAGGAATGGTCTGAAATAGCAACAACATATATTAAATTATACAATACTGTACTATTATAGTACTCTTTTACAGTATGTAACAGGTAAACTGAATTTTATTTATTCAGTTATTCAAATTCAGATCAGTAATCTTTTTTTTTTTTTATCTGTATCAAATGCATAATTTTCTGCTTTTCTGCATTTTTATAGAGAACCTTCAGAGAAATTATGTTCCTGCAGGTAAGAATATTGCTCTTTAATCAAACCTTGGAATCCATATTTACACTACTGCTCATAAGTTTTGCATCATAGATGCAGTAAAACAGTAATTTTGTTAAATATTAAGCTTTTACAATTTAAAATAATTGTTTTCAGTTGTAATATATATATATATATATATATATATATATATATATATGTGTGTGTGTGTGTGTGTATTTCTGTGTCAGAAATTATTTTAATTGGCACGCAATGAAATATATTATTCTCTGTGTTAAAATCAGTTGTTATGCTCATATTTTGTTCTGCTTATTTGAAATAGAAATTTTTTGTAACATTACAAATTTCTTTACTGTCACTTTTGGTCAACTTATAGCATCCATTTCTTACTGAATAAAAGTATTAATTTCTTTTGAGAATAAAATCACAATAGAATCAATAGATCAAGCACATTAATCAAACATCCTTCTTTTTTTCTCTCTTGCAGGAGTTTGGGGATCATCCTAATATAATTAAATTACTGAATGTCATCAGAGCCCAAAACGACAAAGACATTTACCTTGTGTTTGAATTCATGGGTAAGAGACCATTTGCGTGGTCTTTCCTGGAGCCTTTTGCACATATTTGTCAGTATTCTGCACACCATTATATTCCAATTTAGTGTACTTAATGGCAATATTCATAATTCCAAGTTACTGTTATTGACATGATGTCATTTTGTTCACGATGTCTATACTATATTCACACCGACATTTCTTTGCAGACACAGACCTACATGCAGTAATAAAGAAAGGAAGTCTTTTAAAAGACATTCATAAGCGTTATGTTATGTACCAGCTTCTGAAAGCAACAAAATACCTTCATTCAGGCAATGTCATTCATAGGGACCAAAAGGTATGTCACTTTTAACATCTCTTCATGCTTAAAGAATTAATTTAAACCATTTCTGGTTTAAGTAATTTCTTTATTTTTGCTTCCTAAAGCCATCCAACATCTTGCTAGACTCAGACTGCTTTCTGAAACTGTGTGACTTTGGCTTGGCAAGATCCCTGTATCAGATCCAAGAGGATGCTGTGAATCCTGCCTTGACAGAGTATGTGGCAACACGATGGTACAGGGCCCCTGAAATTCTCCTGGGATCCAGTAGGTGCGTGGCCCCCAAAATAAATAGTTTTAAACATTTTATAATGTATTAACCATAATATATAGTATATTATGATAATGGGTCCTATGTTTCCTGCAGGTACACAAAAGGTGTGGACATGTGGAGCATAGGTTGCATTCTGGGAGAGATGCTCCTGGGCAAGCCTCTTTTCCCCGGGACGTCTACCATTAATCAAATTGAAAAAATCATGAGTGTTATTCCACATCCTTCTACAGAGGGTGAGTTCATATTTTACATGCAACTTGCTCTTTCAGGCAACAACTAAATAAACCAGCCACAAAGAATTAATGCTTGCTAATAGTACTGTATATAATTTTTCGTAGATGTGTTGGCTATCAGATCAGAGTATGGGGCTTCTGTGATTCAGAGAATGCTGCTTAGGTATGTAATGTTAATATTAAACGGTTTGTCTTCATTGTTCATTCTTTGGTTATTTAGTTGATCTTGAATGATGACTCTGCTGACGTAACATTTGATGCAAACGTGTGTTTAGACCGCAGGTGCTATTAGATGAAATTCTGCCAGCATCAGTGCCACCTGACGCCCTTGATTTAGTGCAGCGCCTGCTGGTTTTCAATCCAGACAAGAGGCTCAGTGCAGAGGAAGCTCTGCAGCACCCTTATGTGTCCAAGTGAGTTTGCTTTTAGTTACTTAATGTTTTTAAATAGTAATGTAAGTGGACATGAAATCAAAATTGACCATATTTTTCTAATAAACAGATTTTGACACAGTGTATTTGATCATCATTGCACTATATTTAAAAAAAGAAAAAAGATAACTATTAATGAATGGCTATTAAAGGGCTAGATTACTTTATAATTCTGTGATTACTTACTCTTATGTCATTCCTATAAAACCTATAAGACCTTCATTCATCTTTTGAACCCAAATGAAGATATTTTGATGAAATCCAAGAGCTCTCTGACCCTGCATTGACAGCAACACAACTGAAATGTTCCCAGGCCTATAGAAACAAAGTATAGACATGGTTAAAATAGTCCATGTGACATCAGTGGTTCAAATGTAATGTTATGCAGCTATGATAATAGTTTTATAAGTCATAATGATAAATGGCTTTCTTGAAATTATTGCATTGTTGTTATATGAATAAATTAATTACTATATATAAATGAATAATAACGTTAAAAAAAATCCTTCTTCTTTCTATTTATCATGCAAGGTTTCATAACCCAGCCAGAGAGCCTAGTTTGGTCTATGATGTCATTTTGCCAGTGGATGATGACGTCCAACTCTCTGTTTCTCAGTACAGAAACAAACTCTATGAGGTGAGTTCTTGTTTTCACAGATTTATTTTTGAACGACTTTGTCTCGTGCTTTGCTTTGCACAGTCATCGTGTTGTGAGTGTAAACAGTCATATGATTTATGTGTTATGGTAACAAATCTTGTGTCACAGTGACAGAAATAGTTCCTTCTGAACACAAACTGAGCGTAAAATAATCCTTCACTGAAGATTAAAAGTTTGGGTTCAGTATGATTTTTATTTTTAAGAAAATAAACAGTAGATAGAAAGTTATTTTACACTCACTTTTTTATTTTATACTGTACTTTTTATTGAAATAAATGCAGCCTAAAAATCATTAAAAACATCAGAAAATTTTCATCGACCCCAGCTTTTGAATGGTAGTATTTTTACAGTAATAATATATTAGCAAATGCTTAAAAAAACAACTTTCCTTTTCATCTTTCCAATACCTGCTGTTAAAGATGATCCTGGAAAAAAGGGCCAGCCGGCAGATGCATAAACAACCTCATTTCACACAGAAATCAGAGAAGACTGCAGAAGTGAATGGGGACAGTGGAATGGACAAAAGCAATGAAACAGGTGCTGGATCTCCAAGAGAAGGCAAGCGTGTCGTGGATGGAGATCATGACAGGAAATCTCCTAATGACAAGAAGTGCTCTAATGGAACTGGAGCAGCTGTTGCGAAACCTCTCAGTAGGCCTGAGCAAACACGCTTGGCTCCTGAAAGCACCAGCTCAGCAGTGAGCCCCACTGCGGTCAAAACCTCTTATAACCCCATCACACACATGCCTAGTGAGTTCTGTTTAATTAGTGCTTGTACAATAACATTCTATTATCACACTTATATGAGGCTTTGGTCACTGATGGCCCTGGTTTCAACTTTAATGGTTTCAATAGACTGCAACTATACTATTTAGCATTTACCCTAGTTTGGAGTTTCTTTTGTTCCTTGTTTAATTTTTGAAATAAAATTATATTTTTGTTCAGCAAGGTGCATTAAATAGATCAAAAGTGACAGTAAAACCATTTATAACATTACAAATATTGTTATTTCAAATAAATGCTGTTCTTATAAACTTAGGTTATGAGAGAATTCCGAGGAAAAAAGCTTTACCTTTTATGTAAAAATGTAAGCAACACAATTATATTTAACATTGATAATAAAACATAAAACATATAGCAAACATTATGATATTGATGAAAACACCAAATTAGAATGATTTCTGAAGGATCATCTACCACTGAATACTGGAGTAAATTACATTTTTAAAATATATTAAATTAGAAACAGTTATTTAAAATTATAATAATATTTCTCAATGTTACTGTTTATTGTATTTGTGACAAAATATATGCAGCTTTGGTAAACATAAGAGACCTTTTTAAAAAATCTTGCAGACGACAAACTTAGGCCATAAAAGGTATTATCCATTTATTTTCCAGATGGTTTAGTCAAACTGCACCACTACCCAGCTCATTCTCAGCGGATTGGGAGAAATCAAGATACTGGAGGTGTACTGCCTGTAGATGGTGCTAGTGGGCCTGTGGTACGTCCTACTGTTTCATTTTCTATATAAAAGCTGTTGTCTATTCAACATGTAAAGACATTTAAGTGGTAATATGATGCAAACATCATAAAATGCTTAATTTGTTAATTCCTTCCAATCAGGGTATAGACCAGCGAGGTCGCTCTGCCCCTGTGGCACGTACAAACTCTTTCTCTCTCACACTAGCACAGCCCCAAAATAATCCCCTGCTTCGCAAGGATGAACCCATTGTTTCCCCTGGGTTATGTGTCACCTCTGCTCGCTTGGTGAGTGAGCTTTTGTTTTTTAGGGGGGCAAAAATGTTTTAGAAAATCACAGCTACCATCGTTATTGTTTCCAGTTTGCATAAAACCCATGTGACCAGTGTGACTCTTGTTTACTGTGACCTGGGAACATTCAGTCTGCCTATACGATCTATTGGTTGAGGTTGTGTATGTCACAAGATAGAAAGCAGTGCCATCAGGAAGTCTGCCATCTGTTCTAGTGTGTGCATTCTTCCTTTTTATGCTAGAGTCTTTTTGTACCTTAGATCATTACTTTTAATAAATGGTATGTCTGAAATGTTTTAGGTTTTTCCTCATTATGATATCTTAATTTCCCACTGTACAGAACCAGCGCTTTAATTCTCATTCACGTGATGCCAAGCTTCCTCCAAGGTTCAGCAAGAAGGTTTTCCAGGGCAATTCGAATGTTTCTGCAGCCGGCGATCCTCGCGCCAAACTAGGCAGTTATTCTCAGGCGTATGGGACTATCAGCAAAAGCGGACTGGACAATCTACTTAGGAATTGCCACTAAGGTGTAACGTGTGAGATCAGTGGAGAAATTTAAGAGGCAATCATATGCCACCGGAATCTCCCAGATCAAATAGAAATAGTGGATTTCACATGACAAGATAATTATCATCATCATCACATGCTCTGAAGATTATCACCATTGTAGAAATCCCCGATTAGTGCTGCCAGTAACATTTTTTCTGATCAGTTTAAATTCAAGTGTAAACTTGTTTGTAAATATGTGGTGAAAACGTTTATTAAATGTTTAGAGAACATCTTTGTATGTGTCCATGTTCTTGTCTTAAGAAACTTTAAAAACCATTACAAAACAACCACAAACTTAAGGGAAGTGGTTCTAAACCATTTTCATTAGGCCTATATATTAGATTATTTTAATTTAACTTAATCTGAACCGTTTTATTTTATTTTATGGTCCCTTATTAGTTTGATGATGCCCCAGTTGTTAACCACTAGGCTACTTTTTTATATTTATATTTAGGGGACATATTTATTTTTCCCCAAATGGACCAAATTTCACATTATTTTAAAAGATAACATGCTGAGCATCAAGCCGCTCATTTCCATAAATCATTTGCCTGTTTTGTTTCATGCATTTGAATGATGCAAACAACGAATTACCCCATTACATTAATATTTATTTAATTCATATACTACATGTCATTGAGAGGACCTTGTTAAACATAAAATTAGTTGCCTAGAAAAGCATTTAAGTTAATGTAATTTTAAATCCATTTCTCACTGTGAACACTCTGAGAACCCCTGAACGCTGGAAATTGGCATTTTCTTTCTGCTCCATACATCTGTTCTATATTTTAAATATATATTTGACTCATGTAGATATTTGTAGAACATTCTAGCAATTACGTAATGGGAAAGTGCATTAAAGTCCTATCTGTACAGTGCGAAGATGTTTCTCTAGAATCATGTGACTTCTCGTGAACGTCACACGGTCAGGCTGTGACAGAGTCGCGGTGGGCGTGGCTAACGGATTCAGATCAGACAAGCTTTACTGCAGCCAACGTCAACACAAACCAACAAACAAGGACTATTTCTGCTGTTATTTAATAAACAAACGTTGCATTTTGCTGTGTGTCTCCTAAACGGAAGGGTAAGTCTTAATTTTCAGTTTCTTTTTATTTCTGAGCAAGTATTGTTGAATAACGCAGGTGGATGGACATGGCGCTCGTGTTGTCATGGTGTTGTTTGGTGCGACAGATTACGGTTCATGTTTTCACACTAATAAATGTTTAAAGCCAGCTCTGTCAACGCACATTTCTGGGTTTTTTTTTCGTTCTGTAACGTTAAACTGTTACGATTTACATTATATGTTACAACAAATGTGGCCGGTTGGTTCATATATCAACGACATGCGCAGCGGCCCCGTTTTAACGTCACCAGCGACAGATTAACAGATTTATTGTTGGGTTAACCTAACGTTACTCTAGTTTTGATTGAGCTAATAAAACGGCTTACTTGTGTGTAGAAATAAGTTTAGGGTTTTTAATGGTTTAACGTGTCATAAAGTTGTTGCTGAAAGGGGGAAAGTATGCTATTTCAATGTAATTTACAGTGTCCCTAATGCCTCATTAAAACGGCTTCTTTAAACCTCTTGAGTTTGTGTTAAATCTTAGGTAATTCAAGACATAAAGCCTTTGTTATGGGCACTAGTTACTCTCAATATTATAATGTGTCAGTAGTTCAGTTTAAATGGCATAATTTGGGGCACACTGTTTTAACTTTTGCCACAAACTAGTGTCTATTTTTTTATGTTCCTGTTGCTTAATTGTAATTACTAGTAGGTAGTCCAATAGTGACAAATACGTTTTTCTGTTTTAGCATTCATTAAATAGTAGGACTGATTATTTAGATACTATTACATGCTTAGTTGGAAATCTTACTAGTAACAACGGAATGACTAGTGAAGAATGGATACTATAATAACTATTACTAGAACATACCAGTGTTAGTTCTTATTAATAAAACTGGTCTAGGTACTGGAATGGGAATACATAGTAAATAATATTCACTATTGAGATAAGTGCTAGTATGTATCCAATAAACAAGCACTAATATCTAATGAACAGTGAAATAATTATAGTAAAATTGGGAAAAATATAATTGGATTAATTTTTAGTAAGTTTAGTGCTAGTAACACAAAATAGATTGGCTGCTATCTATAAGAATTGCTTAAACAGCTTGTTATTCATGGTCTGTAATGTTTTTTTTTGCAAAGCAAAAGTACAGGTGCAGTAAATCATATTCAAATCCATTTTTGGTTACATGCAGAGTAAACAAACTGGAAAAACTACATCATGTGTCTGATGTGCAAGACCTTGATAACCACAACCTCTTCCTCTCAGCGTGACTTTGCATTTTATTGACTTTGATCATGTGGTTATGTTTGCTGGAGCGTATTATGCATTAAGCCCAATGAGCTTTATCATAGGAAATCCTTGTAATATTTCATTTGTTTTATTTTCTTCAAAATTGATGTTCTCTTGTCTCACTATTTGCCAAGTCACCGCCTACTCACTTTCCTGGATAACATTCAGGCCTACTCATCATCCCTTTCTACCCCTCTCAGCAAATTATACAGCTCAATATCCACATCCATTTCCCCAGGCTTGCTTAAACTCTTATTATTTGTTTGTTGACATTGTACATTGTGCATTGTTGTTCTGCAAATTTTATACAGTTTTTCAGACAGTAAGTGTTGGCTAGATTTCCTTTTGTCACCTACTTTTGAGGAGTAGGGCACAGTGCTTGGTGCTTTTCAGCTGATCAAATGCTGAAGTTTGTCATTCAGTTGATGGATAATTGTTAATGTCTGCTCAGCCACTCTTCAAACTTAGCTTGGTTCCTGTGCACTGGTTAGCTGCAATAATATGCTCATGCATGCATGCAAATGCATCCTGTAACCAATGCAAACAGAGTCACGTGTAGAGCTTATGTTTTTTGCAGCCATGAACTGCATCAGTTTATTTAGCGTAATGTTATTTTATCTATGCCATTCAGTGTAGCGTAAAAGCACATTGCCCACATTGTCCAAGCAAGAGGATGATGTTTACCTTCACAAGTCTTCATCCACATGGAAATAAAATGCTGAGATGGTGGTTTAAAGCTGGAATCTGCCTCTTCCAAGCACATTTGGAAAATACCTTGGAGAAATATGATTGAATTTGACATTGGTCCATAGATTACAGAATGGACTGAATATCCATGGAAATAATTGAGACACACATCTGCTCTGGAACTTTGTGAGGCTTTTAGGAAAAACAGAATTTGTCAATTGACCATTTTTTAAAACTGCTGATTTAAAACTTTTAGTTCATACGAATTGTTTCAGATATTAATTAAATATACACAACTTTCTCTTGCATTTATTAAGGTTGCATTTATTTGATCATAATACAATAAAAACAGTATATTATGCACAGTTACAATTTAATATTTGTTTTTGAATATATTTTTAAATGATTAATTCTTTGATGGCAAAGCTGAATTATAATGTTCTGATTTTGTTCTCAAAAACATTTCTTCTTATTACTAATGTTGAAAACAGATATGCTTCCTAAAAAAATTTTGTGGAAACTGTGATGTAGTTTTTTTTTTTTTCTTTAATGACATAACATTCAAAATAACAGCATTGATTATAAATACATTTCTTTGTAATGTTGTAATTTACTGTCACTTGATCACTTTAATGCTCTGAATAATTGCATTCATTTCTTAAAAAGATTACTGCCCCTAAATTTTGAAGCTAATGTATGTTGAATTACACATGCTTTAGAAGTGTAATAAGAAAAATTTAAAAAAGTCTTTTTTTACGCTTCACTTACAGTATATAATGATTAACAATTTTAGATTTTATTTATCGAATTAGCTAGGTTTGTTGTTTTGAGTGCATATACCATGGCTTCTAGCACAAGCTCTGTTTTTTTAAGTAAGAAGAAAGATAAATATGTAAACTGATTTAGGTTTAGGTCTGTAACCCTGTTCACTAACGCTTAGTGATTTGTGAGAGCTGTGAGGTGTTTGGCTCACTGAAGCAGTGTTCCCTCCATATAATTCCCTCCATGAACCACTTCAGCAGTAGCCAAGTGAAGTGCCTGTTTCATTTATCCACTACATGTCACCTATAAGAGGATTTTTCTGCTTTTGTAACCCTTCCTAGACTGAACTAAATCACCAGTTCGGGAAACAGTCCTCAGAGACCTCTTTAGCTGTTGCTGTTTTACGTCTGATTTTTGTGAATTGTATCATCATCAACATACACCCATGTTGCAGGTTCACGATCCTAATGATTCAAATTTAAGAATCAGTAAGCCTAATTTTAAGCAGAGTTTCTTTTAATGTGAATTGAGAGTTTGGGTTAGCTGCTATAGGATGTAACTAGAAAAATAACTATTATTAAATAATTATTAAAATAATGAAAACATTCTGAAAGAAATGACAACATGTACAGCAAAATAACTGGAAGCAACTGACATCGGAAGTATCACACATTGAAAGTTAAAAATGTCTGCACCTGCTCTCGCATTAAAAATAAGATGTATAAATATAAACAAAGTTTGTCTCTGCAGGAAAAAATAACTTGTTATTTTTAGCAAATTTCCTTCAAATGGTAATTTGACTGTTACCATAGATAAGAAGGTATGTTTACTTTTAGTGTTTGCATTGACACAAGGCTGTCTTCTGATTCTGAATGCATCAGAAGAACTCGAGGAAGAACCTAACATTCTTGAAACCTTTCCTTTCCACAAAAGGTTCCAAAAGTCACAGGTTTCCCAAACGTTACAGTCACTGGATCTGAAAATTATTTTTTTTAAATCCTTTCTTTTTAACAGTAAAAGCTTAGAAATGTGTCACCATCAAGGAATGAGTAGTCAACTGACAAACGTGCCATGAAACTAATCATAATTTTACCTTGAAATCAGACTTTCTTTTATATCCCCACATATATTCATTTTAAATGTTGCCTATTTTTTTTGTCTGTGCCTATGAGTTTGATTACTTTTTAAGTATGCAGGAATCACCGAATCAGTCAGGGTTAGGCTACATGTCTAAAAAAACAGCTCTCAAACTTGTCTGATTCTTGATAAGTGCAGTGAATTAGTAGCAATCAGCAGTGCAGATCTTAGCAACATATTAAGCTGCTTAATTTGGTTTGTGTAGTTTAAGAGATAAATTGACAGGGATGTTAATGAATGGAGAGCTTTCAGCACTGCATAGATTTAATAGAGCACCCTGATGTGATTTGCAGATTATACAAAATAATAGCTTTTTTAGTTTTGTTTTTCAGTAGCTGACATCCCAAATACAACAAACACCAGCTATTATTTTCTGTTTAAACAGAAAGCTGGTGTTTGAGAACTAAAAAAAGCATGATTGTGGACTTGCCTATGTTAAAAGGATCAAGACTTTTGTTTTTGTATTTGTCAGGGGGAAATGATGTGGAATTGCTTTATTTGATTCCTTCTGCTGTGAATAGGGACAGTGGAAAACAGGCCACTGAATATAACCTGGTCTGTAATGCTGGGCAGACCGCTGAGTCGAGATCAAGTCACATGGGATTTGGCATCCACAAGAAATGGGACAGTGTTTCATAACTGCTGTTATACAGTGAAGTCCCTTAAACGGGACAGAGATTATTTATAGTGACATTTACTTATTATAATATGTGTTAGAGGGTCATTATGTTATGTTAACTACCTTGCCTTGTGTCTTTTTCTTTTTTTACAGTTGATACAGCAATTCATATAAAATTTATAGCTTTACTAATTAAATCTTATAAATTGATTGCAAATAGTAGTTAGTTTGTTTTTTGTAGTAGCAGGCCTGGTTGTTTGTAATTGTTCGTACTATGTTCCCCTACCTTTCTGTCAAAAAATGAATAATTTAAAAACACTGTTAAATGTAATATTTTAGCAAATCTCTAAATTAATGTTTTTCACATATAAAATATATGTGAAAAATATTAATATACTTATATATATTGCATGCGATAGTCATGCGCATCTCGTCAGTGAAGCCGGTTCTTTGATTAATAATAGATCTCCATCACCTGTTTTCAGATGGAGCGGCCTTTCATACACAGAGCCTTAGTTCACAGAGAAGCTATGCAATATCACGTTCACTATCGCATGCGATCCTTCTGTGATTTTGTGAGCGGATTGCGTAGCTTGTGAGTGATTTTACGGCTCTGTGTATCAAGTGCTGCTCCATGTGAAAACAGGTGATACAGAGTTATTACTAATCAAACAACCGGCTTTACTGACGAGATGTGCATGACTATTGCATACAAAATATCGTGCAGCCCTAGTAAACATACAATATGGACATCTTTAACCTTTCTAAAATGTGTTGGAGTTTTTTTTCCAACTTCTCAGACTGTGATGTCTAGTTCTGAGATACAAACTTTTTTTCCATTACACTGGGTTCTGTTACATTCCATCAGATCTAGCTTTTCACAAAAGGGTACATTGTGGGTGGACGACCCCTTAGAAGCCAAAAACAGTTCACAGAATGAGTCTTAGCTTCTTTTTATAGTCAGATTTTCACACGTTTAAATGAAGGGGCTTTCCTCCAACTCTTGCATTCAGATGTACCCATTGCCTTTACTTCAACGTCAATGTCCATAGCAGGTTTACCGAGAAGCAGTTTAAAAACCTGTAACCAGATGTCCTCTGTTGTTGGATAAATGTTTGAATAATGTATTGTTGGGTGTATGTTGCCAGCAGGTTTTTGAAGGTTTTGTTTGTTCTCCGTATTCAGTTGTAATTCCCACAGAATTATGCCCCTTTTTTCTTGTCTGGTGGTCCCTTCTGTGTTAAAATGCACCATTATATAGTGGGCTGAACTGAATCTTTGGGTAAACGGAGCTGGATTGTTCACTTGTGGTTGGTCCAGTTAGAGTTGTTTTGATCAGATCATCACAGCTCATTGTTGGTTTGTCTATTTTAAGTTTTTAAGTAGAATGTGTAACTCCTACACAAACTACTTTCTAAAGTATTTCAATTCGAAGCTTGGCAAGAAATGACAACTCGCCCTATACAATTTCTAAATGCATTGATCTTATTGTGAATGATTCTTCAATGCATCTGGGGGTTTTTTTTCAATCAAGTCAACAGCTTTCTCTAATCATTTAGTCAGCATAAAACCACTTATTTATCAATCTGTACGTTACAATATGGTATAAAATGTTTGTTGGTACTTCCTTTTCATCATGATTTTAATGTAGCTATCACTTTAACAACAACAGAAGCATTGGATATTAAAACTAGTGAATTACATTATAACGTTATTAGGGCTGCAACTAACGATTATTTAAACTAATCGATTATTTTGATAATCGATTAGTTGGGCGATTATTTTTTCGATTAATCGGATAAAACTAAACGCTTCTTTAATTTGATGTTTTGCTTAAAACTATATAAAACCATATATAGAGCTCTGGGAAAAAATAAGAGACCACTGCAATTTACTCCTAAATCAGTATCTCTCTGAGTATGACAAGCATTTCATGCCAGTCTTT
>JAUMHE010000072.1:12273253-12296052 GCA_032359235.1 Enteromius mattozi
AATCTATCTGCTCACATACTATTGGATGTTTTCAGAAATCTTGGGCGCTCTGCTGTCTGTTTTCACCATTTGGCTGGTAACTGGTGTGCTGGTGTATCTAGCAGTAGAACGGCTCATTGATGATGACTTCACTATTGAGGGCACAGTCATGCTGATCACCTCTGGCTGTGCTGTACTGGCCAACATTATGTAAGACAAAAACCTCATTGTGCAATGCAGTTCTATTACGGAGTATATCCACACGCTATTAATAGCCTCATTTATGGCCTTTAGCATTTGAACTAAATTGTTATTTTGCTGTGAAAATGGCTCTGTTCTTCTCTGTGCAGAATGGCCTTCACTCTGCATCAGTCGGGTCATGGCCATAGTCACGGAGGTCTGAGCAGTGGCCACGGCCATAGTCACGACCATGGGAAGAAAAATGGCCACAGTCATTCTAACACTGACCACTGTGACATAGAGGAGAATGTGTCTGGTAAAAGACAACAAGCTAATGCTAGCGTCAGGGCAGCATTTGTCCATGTGATTGGAGATCTTCTACAGAGTGTCAGTGTGCTTGTCAGCGCACTTATTATCTTTTTTAAGGTAAAAGATCACAGGTTACTAGCCCTGATGATTCCTAACGGATGAACCAGCACTAAAAGTAACAGTGAATATTGCTGTTGTGTGAATGCATTTTATTGTGATAGTGTAGCAAACCATGATGCAATCCTAATCCTAATGAACTGAATTCTTTTCTTTTTATAGCCTGAATATAAAATTGCAGATCCTATTTGCACTTTCCTGTTTTCCCTATTTGTCCTTGGCACCACATTCACCATCATGAGGGACATAATTATTGTCCTAATGGAGGGTAAAGACATCTTTTTTGCTGTTTCAGCTATGCTTCAGAAATTATAAAAGCTAATATGTTTACTTAATCAACAAGTTAATTATGAGTAACTTAAAGACATAATATTGACTTTGGACATAATATTGTTTGTCTAAGTTACAGTAGTTTGTCTATTTTAGTTCTGTCAATGAAAATAGTTCTGACAAATCTGAAAGAGTGCTATTTCATAGTTTTGATGAGTTATCTATCATTCTTCAATATAGAATAATAATTCTTAATTAGGTTTGTCTTTGACTTGGACTGGTAAATTAATTAAAGCAAAATCCTAAATATAAGTATCTATAAATAAATATTTTATTGGCCACTAGGCATTCTATGGAAGGTTGTTTCATTTTTCATGTTCTCTGAATTTCAAATTCTCATTAAAACATTTCTTGGAACATGAGGATTTTAATTAGGAGCTTCTCAGCCTCAGTGTTTCTCCTCCACAGGTACGCCGGCTGGTGTGAACTATAATGAGGTGAGGGAACGACTGCTCAGAGTAAATGGTGTCAAAGCTGTGCACAATCTTCACATCTGGGCCCTGACAATGAACCAGGCTGTGCTTTCCGCTCATGTGGCTATAGGTAACTCTTTTAACTCCATATGAAATCTTTGTTGCCATTTATTAGCATAAAGTCTATGGCAAAAACATATTTCTGGGTTTGTAATGATCTGTTCATATTTAATTCATCAGATGATACCGTAGAGCCACAGGCGGTGCTGAGAGAAATGACCCAGGCCTGTTTCACAACTTACAGTTTCCATTCGGTAACCATTCAACTGGAGCATCAGGCAGACCAGAGGGCTGACTGTAGCCTCTGTCAAGAACCCACAAAGTGAAACATCCAGAGACTTTACATTAAAGAATGGCCCTGGTCCAAAGGGACAAACGATCCATGAAAGAGATCATTGAGGATTATTGTGGTGTTCCTATTTTATAGCTAACAATAATTTTACATATTTTATAGCTAACAATAAGTTTTATTTTTTGGACTTCACCAAAATCTGTCTCTATTTTTCCATTAATTTGGATTTAAAGGGATAGTCACCCAAAAATTTACATTTTACTCACCTGTATGTTGTTCCAAACCAGTTTTGCTTTTCTTCATTTTTTTTTCCCATTGTCATTCTTTTGTGTTCTGTAAAAGAAAATAAGGCAAATAGATTTGGAATGGAGTGAAGGTGAGGTTTTTCTTTTGGGCTGGACTATCTCTAGAATTTGTTGTGATAAATATGTCAGTAAAATGCCTTGTAGATATGTGCCAAATGTAATTCACCGAGCCAAGTAAGAATATACTTTAGCAATGAAAATCTTTTTGAAGAGGCAGATTATTTGTGCTGTAATATTACTTTTGTTCTTTCATATGTTTATTTTTCATAGTCAGCAAACAAGACTGTGATGGTGTAATGTACTGTACTTTTTAAACCAACCCTTATTTAAAGGGATAATTACCACTAATCAACGGTACCATCTTATTGTTGATCTTAGGCTTTGTTTGTTTACTTTTGTTCTTACAGTATTTCTGTAATGCTGAGAGGACTTTTTATTTCTTTGATCACTACAGGACTGATCAAGTATTTTGTCCCATTTTATACTCTACAAGAGACTGAAAATTCATATTACGATAACATTTTACAAGAAGATTTCATTAATTACAAGAGTTACTAACAATAAGCATCACAGTTAAGTGTTTTAAAAAAAACAACACAACTGTTCCCTGTAAATTCATGTTAGCTCAGGTCTATTAAATATTAACAGATAAAACCACTGATTTTAATAGTGTATCAGGAAATGCTGAAATTAACATTAACTGCTTTTCATTGATAATTCATGTTAATCAAATGGGACTTATTGTAAAGTGTTATGCATATTCCTAATATTAAGTTAAAAGTATTCTATTAAAAAGTGAATATTAAAATTGAAAGGTGTTTTTTGGTATTGTTTGTCTGTTTCTACACATAATTAAACTGATAAATGTAGCGTACTTTGTCCACAGGTAAAATGCTTTTTTGTTTGTATTTTTAATGTAACTTGATATGATATTTAACTTGATGGATGAGATATTTCATTTTTAAAGATCTAACAAACTCTCTTATTCTTATATCCCGGATAGCTTAAATGGAGAATTTAAATCAAATCTAAAACAGGTTTCTACACAAATATCAATTTTTTAATTCCTTTGTTGAAAGTATATTTCAAAGGAATACCCATCAAAAGAACAGGGAGCATAATTTCAGCTATCGCTATCTCTTGCTCTTTTGTTTTCATTCTCTTTTAAGTGAAATACTGTATCTCTGCTATGTCTTTGTTCCTCCTGTTCATCCATGGTCTAATCCTCTTACAGTCCACTGGATAAGGATAGAAAATCAAGCCTAGCTAATAATCAATACATATATATATATATACATATAAAAAAGTCCCAGCGTGGCTTTAAACACTATGAATAAGAAGAAAAAACAGCAGACTGTTGTGTTTAAGTGCATATTCTCTGCTGAGAGCAACAAGATCACTCAGGTTTACCATGAAAGACCTCTATCTCTGAAAGCTACAGACCCCAAATTACCTTAAATTATATGAAATAATCTTCTTTGATATTGCAAAAGGATATGTAGGATTATTAGGCATATAAATAGATGTAAGCAAGATAGCAGGTCTACAAAACAGACTTGAACTCAGGTGTTACTGATCACAGGGAAATTCTCATTGGTTCTTTTTCAGTTGTTGTCACACAAAAATTACACAAATTGATTCTGTATGAAGGTCTACCTTTTTTGTGTCCTGAACCAATGATCTGAGATCATTATGCAACTTTAATCTTTTTATTTCCAATAATGCACCGACAGCTTCTTTAGATGTAAACAGACACAACTTCACGGTTTTATTTAATGCAAATGTTATTGCAAGACTGTAGATAGCAGATGGTCATTTTTAAGATATATGTGGGATTTTAAATGCAAGCATAATCTCAAGGCATAAAAATTAAATAATGGATATTATATGTAAAGTAATATGAGCGAACGCTAGATGGAGCCCTGCACCTTCATTTTAAAAGCGTATTCGCATTTATATCAAGCATAAACTCGTAGAACAGTTATTTGTTTAAAAAAAAACCCCAAACCTAAGTATGATATTTGATTGAACAAACCTACTGATTACATCAGAAATCTTTCTTTGCTAAGCACAGGGCCGTTCACTTTGCATTTGTGGTACACGGTGACTTCTCGTGAAATCTCGCGATGGCTGACTCAGACGAGATCACAGCACGGGGAAAATGACGTCTTGTCAACAACACTAACAAAGTGAGGTATTTGAACGCTTTTAATGTTGCATATGTTAAGACGACTAACATTTTCTGTATTTCGTTCACATACATGTTATGGCTGATAGTTTCTATTCGTCCAGTTTCGTTAGACATTCAAGCTTTGATCATATTAGCTCAATGTAGAGCTAAATAATATGTTTTGTTTTATCTAAGCAATTTTTTATTCCGTTACGTCTATTATTATGTCTTCACAATTGCTTTTGTAGGTTACTGCTTTTTATTTCATGTTTATAATTTCATTAGATAATGTTAAAATGTGATTTATGCTTTGTTATGTTTATATGTTTTAGGTGTAAAATGTCAATACTCTCTCTCTCTCTCTTTGTTTCTCTCTTTCTCTGTCTCTCTTTCTTATACAAACATGAGTGTATATTTATATATTGTTAACAGACATGCCACAAAGCCCCACTGAATAGCCACCCAGCCATCAGTGCCCACATCCCGCTGTCCCCATGACAACCCCTCCTCTGGCCCAGTTCCCCGGGCAACAGGCTCAGGCAGCTCGGGATGTGAACACAGCCTCACTATGTCGGATCGGACAGGAGACGGTGCAGGACATCGTCTTACGAACCATGGAGATCTTTCAGCTACTGAGAAACATGCAGGTAAGTTCATCCTCTCTGAGGCATCCATCCAAAGATGAAGCTTTTATCCTGCTGACTCTCATTCTCCTTGTCTTCTCACTCAGCTGCCGAATGGAGTCACCTATCATCCTAACACTCATCAGGACCGCTTGGGAAAACTGCAGGAGCACTTGCGGATGCTCTCTGTTCTATTCCGAAAGCTCCGTCTCGTCTATGACAAATGCAATGAAAATTGTGCTGGTCTGGACCCCATCCCTCCTGAGGTGAGATTATACTTTCTCTATCACACTACAGTCTAGTTTTAAAGAAACTGACTTACATTTCACTTCTTTCATGATATTAAGTCATTTGGTTTTGAATGAAACCAGTCTTTAATATTTTCAATAGTTTGATTACACAATTTTAAAGAAGCAGTAGAGTATTGGTCTTTGACTTTATACAGATATAAAAATGAACATTTGTCAATCACCAGATGCAATTCAAAATTATTATTTACCTTA
The DNA here is from genome assembly GCA_032359235.1 of Enteromius mattozi. Classification (NCBI taxonomy): domain Eukaryota; kingdom Metazoa; phylum Chordata; class Actinopteri; order Cypriniformes; family Cyprinidae; genus Enteromius; species Enteromius mattozi. The sequence goes on from JAUMHE010000072.1 coordinate 12,278,535, forward strand.
ATGAAATGTTTACAATTAGAAGTTGATCTTGGATGCTGAACTTTTTTTCTGTAATGCAGAGCAAAATGACAATGTGTACAGTAAAAAAGAAATGAACTTGCTACAGCTTTTAGGTGGGTTAAACAAAAGTAAAAGTAAGCCTACAAATTAAGATATTTACTTTATTTAATAAGCAAGTGTGTTGAGTTGTTTAAGCATTCTTGCCGAAGAAAGCAGTGAAATAAAGCCATTACATCTGCAGTTATTTTATTTGCATTTATTTATATTTCACATATGTCTCATCAACTTTTATTTTTCTTTGAAAAACCAGGTAGTAACAATATATCCCATGTAAACTTGTAGAATACAGTTATTTGTATTAAAAACAAAATTGAAGTAACATTTGTTTGAGTAAACCTGCTGTTTCCATCAAAAACCTGTCTTTGCTAAGCACTGAGCCACACAATTTGCGTATGTGGTACAAGCTGAAATCCTCCTAATCTTGTGAAATCTCGCACCCAACATTTTTTTTTTTCGAAAAACAAGGTTTTCTAGGCCTGGTCATGTAAATAAATAAAATCAGAAAGCTGTATGAGCACTGAATATACTTTATTTTTAGCTTTAAAAAAAGTAGATACAATTGGAAAATGTAAAAAAAGTGTTAAAATGTAAAAAAAGAAATCCTTGTGTTTATTTCTTATGCAGTAAATCACACACAACTCAACAACAAAAAGAGGCATCATGGGGCTATTAAATAATTTTTTGGACAATCACGAAAGGTTGAGAAACACTGGCCTATATAGAACAAAACCGCTTTTTCTAGGCCACTGAAACATGATTGAAACATCTCGTATCTGTGTGCATCATTTTAAACCCATTTCTCAAAAGTATTAATTTTATTACGAAGGGTTGATAACTTGAAAGAGTGGAGTTTGAGTGAATATTCAAGAGTGGATTCATTTGATCTTGTACTTCAGCGAATTCTGTCCATCCATAACATACACTTGCCTGTGAATGTTTTAATTAGTGCACCTTGTGAGCGCCAGCTTTCAATTTCCAGCAGAGGAAGCATACTTGAATCACATTGTCAGCTTGGCTTCCTATTAGCATTGAAGTGATCTAGCGATTGAGTCCAACTGAGATTCCCACCGACTCAGTTTGGTCACCCCAGGAGCTCATTGACGTCATGTCTGGACTTGTAAAGAACAAGCTCTGCGAGAGCTTGCATGTTTTTCAGATCTACTGAAGCGTTGATGTAATGACATCTGGAAACATCTGGAATAAAATATATTGTTCAAATTGAGAAAAAAAGGATGTGAAAGACCAAAGAAATCATGAATCACAGGTAATCACAAGTGTTGCTGTGATTTATGCACAATTTGGCCCTCAGGAATTAAGACTCAAATGTGTATGAGAGCAAATTAAGCCCTTTAGAGTTGGATCGACTGCACAGCTGGTCTGTTGACTCACTTAAGCCAATCATTCGTGCAATCTTTTTCTTTTATCGAAGAGAGCGGTGGAATAAAGTCATTAGATCTGCAGTAGCTGTAACCGGAGGGTATGAACAACATCCCTGAGAGTTGGAAATTCAGGTTTTTTCTTCTCATTAACAGAAGTGCCCCTGTGCTCACAGGATATTTATTTTGGCTCGGCCTCATCTGTTTGGATTTCAGGTGTTCTCTTTAGCTCCTGTTGCGCTTTCTCTCCAAACAGGAAGTGCTATAATGGAGTCAGCGGCATTACCTCATCAGCTCGCTAATTAGCTGCGGCGCTCTGTAATGAACAGCTGGCAAAGTCCCTCATGTCAGCATTTTCCAACCCAGGCAATCACCGGCTCCCAACGGTGGAATTTCCTGCACAACGCAAACGAAATAGCCATGTCATTTCATTTACCACCTCACTTTTTCCATCCACTTCAGTCCCCTCAAAGTAATCAACCCGAGTGAACCTCACTGAATCATTGTTTTCAGGCAGCTGGCAGAACACATCCATCTTTCAGTGTAGACCTTGAGTAATGTGTTGTCTAGGTTATATTAACTAGCTGGCTCTTTCTTACTCCACTTGCTGCCGACAGGTGGGTACTTCCTTTGAAACTCAATGTGAGTTTGGCTCAAAGATTGTTTTTGTTCTTCCTTTTTTTAAAAAATTTGTCAGACCTAAAGTGCGCAAAGCTAATTAAATCAGTCCTTGAGCTACATCTTGTGTCTTTTCTCTCTCTGCTGGGCCAGTCACCCGCCTGTGGTTTGCTGCTTTTACAAACCTGCCAGGGGCTTTTCTCTCTCCCTTCTTTGCATTTCATATGATCAGATTTTTCCTTCTTGCTTTTCTGCTGGCATGTGACAGCCTAAAGCACATAAGGTCTGTTCTGTAAGCCACAGATCCATGAAATACGAGTGATTCAGAATGTGGGATTTGATTTTTCTGTTGCTGCTGAAATTATAGATCTTTTAAGCATTTCATTGGTTAACTTTTGCACTGCTGTTTTTGTGTTACAGTTTGGCTAAAAAATAATAAAAAAGAGAAAGGCAGACTTAGACTACTGCTAAGTTTGGAATCAGTCTTTTTTTTTTGAGAGAGAGAAAATAGTACTTTTTGGCAATGACACGTTAAATTGATTGGAAGTGACAGTAAAGGTTTTACATTGCTACAAAAGATTTCTATTTCTGATGAATGCTTTCCCTTCCTTAAAGAATTTTGAGTAACAAGGTATCAGAGTTTTCATACAAATTTTACACTGCATTTATAATACAAAATAAAAGTTTCTTGAGCACCAAATCAGTAATGGTGTAATGGCTGCAGAAAATAGAAAATGACAAATAGAATTTCACTGAAACTTGTAGGCATCACTAACCTTTGCTGTTTAAATGTCCTTAAAGGTACAACGTTTGCCGAATATATTTCTAATAAGCCTCATAATATAAGCTGCATGCATTATAAAAAAATAAAATATTTAAAATAGCTTCAAAAAATCATAGCACATCACACTGCAGGACATCAACTTCCTCCAAATATTTCGTCAACTGTTCCATTTATCTCTAGTTTATTAGTCATTTTAATGATAGCTATCACATGACTCAATAATAGTCAGTGACACAAACAACAATTAAAAAAAATCTTGAAGAAGGTTTTTCCTGTCATTTCCCATTGAAAATGTTTCTTGTAAAAGTAGTTTGTGAACTCAAATTTCTTGGATGTTTAGAGAATAAAAGAATACAGAAGTACAAACCTGAGCTTTATTAATAAAAATAACAACATTTAAATGCAGCTGTTTTTAATGAGAGAATTAAAAAGTGGTTTTATGCACGTTATGTCAAAACTAGCTGTCTATGAGGGTGTTTTTCTTTACTCGCATACACTGATTGCTCATCCAGAACACCAGCAGGTGTCACTGTGATGTTAAAGCGAGGTCCAGGGCCAGCAGAGCAACAGACTGCTGTCTGTTTGGCAAGGTCACAGAATGATGGAGCCTCAAGAAAAGAATGAGACACTTTATGGATCTCAGAAAGCATATGTGGGGAGAACTATTTGAACCATTGTCCTGCAGTAAATTGAGGGAACAAAGTTGTATCAAAGGTGAATGAGATTTATTTAAGGGCGGATCTGACGGTCTGCTTTTACTGTAACCTCGTCCAAGGCTGTTGAGAGGGCTCAGACAATTTGTAAAGCTGAATTATTCAAACCACTTCATTTTAAAGCCAAAGGGCAGTGCCTGTGGAGTGATTTATGTAGGCAAAATAGCAAGAGATTGCTGCTATGTTACAAAAATTTAAAACCTAAGATCTGGTGGTGTTGATTTCTATGTTAAGGCTTGCAATGAAAGCCTTTTGAATTATGCAACAATCCATTACTGGGGCTTCACCAGGTTGTTTAACTTTAGAATCTCATCTCTTAAGCTCTTGTGCTGTTTAGACAATAGGTCAACACAGTGAGTGTTTACATAAAATTGTATTCAAACTGTGGTAGTTTTTGTCCTCGGATACTTTTTCTGATTATTTTTCAGGCTTTGGATAATGGCCCAGCTTAACCTTAGTTCAGGGTGCTCGTCTTTTAAGCTGCCTAGAGATAACCCAGCTATCAAAATTCATGTTTCTGTTCACAAATACCACCATATCTTTTTCATTCATTTTTAATCCATGGTGTTTCTTCAGGAAGGCATCAGATTGCTCGTGGCAAGTAAATAATCAAATAAATACTTGAGTGTTGTGTATAGTGACCCTGATTTATACAGGTGAGATTCGAAAGGTGCCTCCTTCATCTACTGTTAAGCATTAAAAATAAATAGTATCATTGTTGAACCCTTGCAGCAATCACTTGTGATTTGTGGTGGCAACTAAGTGATTGAATATCTTGTATCCTGAAGGTCGCAGGTTTACACTTAACCTTAGGTTTTTTTTTAAGTAAGACTGTCCCTGTAATAATAGGATTGAATGAATAAATGCTAGGAGGTCAGGGGTTGCATTTCTATTTCTTTTGTTGTTTTTCAGGTCAAAAAAACTGTATGTGGTTTGTCGGGTATTTTTTAATTTATTATTTTGAAGCCGCATATTGGTAAATAAGTGCAATTCACTGTTGTAAATACACTCCTCGACCAATTTTTTAGGTATAACTTGCTAGTACCAGATTGGACATACCTTTTCACTTTTCATTATGCCACAAGTGGCATAAATCATCAAAGTGCTGGAAACATTCCTCAGAGATTTTGGTTCATATTGACTATTGCTCCATTTATCCATCAGGATACATTCAGGCTTTCATGTTATTTCCGTCAATTTCTGACCCTGTCATTGCTGGACTTATAAGACCAGGCAACCTTTTTTGTAGCCTTTAACTATAACCTCAGTTTTCTGTTCTTAGCTGACAGGAGTGAAACCCAGTGTAGTCTACTGCTGCTGTAGCCCATCTACTACAGTGTTCTATGTGTTGTGCATTCAGAAATGCTCCTCTGCATACCTCAGTTGTAATGAGTAGTTAGTTAACTTACTGTTGCTTTTCTATCTGCTCAAAGCAGTTTGGCCATTCTCTTCTGACCTCTGGAATTTTCGCCCACAGAACTGCTGCTTACTAGATATTTTATGGACTATTCTCTAAACCCTAGAGATGTGGAGTTGTATGTAAAAATCCCAGGAGATCAGTAATTTCTGAAATTCTGAGATCTGGCAGCAACATTCTTGGTTTTATACTTGTTTTGACCATATCTGTGTGCCTAAATGCATTGAGTTGCTGCCATGTGGTTGGCTGAGAACGAGCAGTTGTATTTGTGCACCTAGTAATGCATTGTGTACCTAGTAACATGGCCGATGAATGTATATCAGTGTTACGGATAGCTGTACATGTGCTGCCATAAAGCAATCTGCGCTTTTCGCTGAAATTCGTACCCACTCACCATGTAGTATATTCCTGTTGTGCCATCAGTGGACGTGACATGTGGCCAGGTATGGTTTCCCATACTAGGAATTTGTGCCGTGCATTTAACCCATCCAAGTGCACACACACAGCAGTGAGAAGTGAACAACCACACACACACCGCTGCGGCACCCGTGGAGCAGTCGTGGTACTGAAGGTGGAGAGAGTGCTGGTTATTCACTCCCCCCACCCACAATCCTGCCAGACCTAGGACTCGAACCCACGACCTTTGGGTTACAAGTCCAACTCCCTATCTATTAGGCCACAGTAATTGAAGTAATCAAAAAGTCACTATGTGGTCACTTTATTCTGTCTGTTTTTTTCAGCAACTTATCCCCTATGTAGAGGAAGACGGTTCTAAACTGGATGACCGAATGGCCAATCAAATGCGTGCAGCCAGCGAAGAGAGAAGAGAAGTACTGGAAGTTAATAAGGTTAGAAGCTTTTTTTCTTTGCATAATTTACATTTGGCAGATGCTTTTATCCAAAGCAACCTATGCTGTATTTAAGGTATACATTTATGAGGTCATGCATTCTCTGTGAATCAAACAAAATGGCAAAGGAAAACTCCTAACTTTACTATCAAATGTTAAAATAATACATTCTATGCAAAATACACATTTATTATCAGTGTATACACACACACACACACACACACACATGCATATATATAATATATATATATAATTAAAAGTTCACCCAAAAATCATTTTCTCACCCTCAAGTACAACCAAACCTGAAGGAATTTCTTTGTTCTGCTGAACACAAAGGAAGATATATTTTTAAAAAGTTTGTAAACAGGCTGTTTTGGGTCATCATTGACTTTCATAGTATTTTGTCCTACTATGGAAGTCAATGGTGACCCAAAACAGCCTGGTTGCAAACAATTTTTTTTTAATCTTCCTTTGTGTTTGGCAAAACAAAGAAATTCATACAGGTTTGTAACTACTCGAAGGTGACTAAATGATGAGAGAATTAAAAAAAAATAATGGTTAAAATGTTGTAAACATTTCTATTCATCAAATAATCCTGAAAAAAAAACAAGTATGTGACTATTAGGCACATCTACTATAACTTGTTCAAAACAGCCAGAAATCTTGGAGTAGTGATTGATGATCAGCTTACTTTCTCAGACCTCATTGCTAAAACCGCCCAGTCCTGCAGATTTTCTCTGTACAACATCAAGAAGATCATGCTTCACAACTCCTTGTTCAGTCTCTTGTTCTGTCCAGACTAGACTATTGCAATGCCCTCTTGGCAGGTCTTCCAGTAAGTTCTATCAAGTTCTTTACACTTACCAATAGCTACCAATAGCTGCTTCCATAAATTTCAAGGCACTGATGTTTGCCTACAAAACCACTACTGGCTTTGCACCTTTTTACCTAAATTCATTACGTCATTATGTGCCCTCTAGAAGCTTTCATTTAGGAAATGAACATCACTTTATTTTGCAATCTTAAAGAGGCATAAAATCACTTAAATGCACTTTTAAATTACATGTTCTCTCCTGGTGGAATTGACCTGCTCAGAACAATCCCAGCAGCTGAGTCCTTAGCCATCTTTAAGAATCAGCTGAAATGCATCTCTTCCATCTTCCAACTCGAGCAATCTCCATTCTAATTCTGTTCTTAAAAAAAAAGGAAATTGCATCATTTAGACTTGCACTCTGTTCATTTACTAACTTGTTTTCTAAAGAAAAAAAAGGAAAAAGGCCTCTAACACTAGCTTGCTCTATTCTTTTTTCTATTCTATTTGTTTTCTTTTTTATTTATTATATAGTTAAAAAACCCTTACTATTGTCTTAATCCAACTGAGACTTGTTGCACATCATTGCTCTTTTGTTGATATTTGTTGATTGGATAAATACCAATGTAACTGTTTTGAAACACTGATAATAATTATAAAAATTAACAGAGTTAACAATTGGACACTAAATCAGCATATATGAATTGAAGGACCATGTGACTTTAAAGACTGGAATAATGGTTATTTTCAAATAGGAAATGTTTGTTTTAAGTTATAATAAAATTTCACAATGTAATTTTTTTTTTTTTTACAGCATTTTGATTAAATAAATGCAGCCTGAGAGATATCTTTGAAAAACATTTCCCAAAATCTTACCGACCCCAAACTGTGTACAGTACGGTATATATAAACTCTAAACAGTCCACTTCACTGCCTGCAGTGATCTTATTCAAAATCTGTAATATCTGCCATATTCACTTGCATAATGAAGCCATAGCATTTGAAAACTGACCTGATGGCTCTTTACCAAGGATTTCATGACTTTTTTGCAGTAAAAGCAAAAAATGATCTGATTTTTTTTTCTGTGCCCCTCTCTGCCATTGAGTCTGCCTTATTAAAAACTGCAGCATGCTCATGAAAGGCAGTCGGTGTGGAAATGCTCATGCGACAAGGGCCCTGGAGCTTTTTGTCGGCCAAATAGCCAGCTGCAAATAACACTCTGAACGAGGCGACCATGTTGGGGGAATGAAGGATGTCAGACTCAGGGGAGGTCAAGGTTGCGTCAGAATGTGGAGAGCAGATGTGTTGCAGCTCTCCATCATCTGCCATGTGCAGCATTTGCATGTGATGTTGGCTAATAATCAAATGACATACAAGAGAACAAATAATCTATCTATCTATCTATCTGTCTATCTGTCTAACTGTCTATCATCTATCTATCTGTGTGAAGGATGATGGAAGGACAGATAGACGTATGAATGCAGAGAATGGTATAATAATGAACAGACTGATGGATGAACCGGCAGATAGACATCAGCTTGAACGAGCAAATGGATGCACGCATGAAAGTAATGAGGCCATGGATGATTGAAAATTAGCACTCAGGTCAGTTTGTTGAAACATAATGGAGACCGTCTGCCTGACTCATCCCATTGCAGGCTAGGTTGCGCATTTTAATAGAGTCATGCCATTGTCCTGTTGATTGAGTGCTGCAGTTTGCCGTGCCAATGGAGCTCAGGCTTGATTTACTGAATCCTTCATCACTCTTGGAGCTCCAACAAGTTGGTGAAGTGGTGGAGAGATGTATAGCATGAGTATGGTAATGCCCCGCTGCTTTATGGGACGTCCCGTCACTGAATGATCACCCTGCTCTCGTTATCTGTCGATTGGGGTAATTGCTGTTTGTCAGGGCCCAGGCTGAATAATGCTCCTGCAATCTAGAACGGCCTTCATCACCATGACCGATCTGTCTTCACACATCTTGTATGTGTTCCGCAGAGTTTTATTGTACCTTTCATTAGTGGCGTAACCGAACAATTTTGGCTTTGCTTTTCAATCTGAAATCTCAGAGGTGTAATCATATAATCACATTTCGGAAACAAGCACGAGAAAAGCCATCGGTGTAAACAAACGCAGGTCCAAACTATGCATCATCTGACTCAAGAGGATAATTTACTGCAAGCCTGTCATCCCTCCCCTCTTCTTGACTCTCGAACTGCTTTGGTGTGAGAGTCCCTGGGGCCCTTAGGGCCCCACAGATGTGTGAGGCCATCCAAAGGTCCACTGTAGTCGAGGCACTGTCAACTCATCTGGGCAGGCGCTTTGATTGAACACTGCTCTAACTGTTAATAAATTCCTGTCACAGCCCATTAAGAAGGCCTTGGAGAGACGGTTGCTCTCATTTATTCTCCACCACTCTCCTCTTTTTTTTTCTCCCCCTCTTTTGCACTCTTTTTTCCTCACTCACCCACCTTCTCAATGTTTTTTTTTAATACCCTGTTAATTACCCCGTCTGTCCTCTTTATTCAAATGAGAAAGTGAGAAATGTGAGAGGAGAATGTTTGTAATTTCAAATAGGGCTCTCAGAAGGCAGATACCGTGAGCGTAATCAACAACGGCAGAGACTGCGGCGGAGGTGGCGGCACGGGCGTTTACGGTTATCTCCGGTGCAAGGCTGGGGCTGAGGGGCCATGGTGGAGCTGTGCTCTGATAAACAAACACGCCGGAACCATAATGAGGCGGTTCAGAGGAGACAGTCCTCCCCGTACACACACACACGCTTGCAGGAGGCACTCAATTCTCCACATGATTAGTCAGTTCATATGTCATCCATTAGAACAGGTTTACCGGCTAGAGGCCTTTTAATTGGTGCACACAGGGTCAGGGAGGAAGGCCCAGCATGCTTAGGGCATGGAAAAAAGGGACACGCTGAAAATAGAAAACATTTCGCAGCGCTTCATTGCGCTTCAGGTTGAGCAATTGCTGTTTGTTTTCCTATTATTACTTTGTACTAGTGTATGAATAATTAGTTTTTTGTTTTTTTCATGCAATGGTTGTGTTAACATTTAAACAACAAATTAAAGCCAATAGAGGTCTGGAAGATCTCATGTTCTAATATTGGGTATAAAGCCAAACAACAAAAAAAAGGGAAATAGTATTATGGATCTTCTTACATTTTGACATCCTTAACTCACCCTCATTTTGTCTTCAAGGCTCCATTTATTAGCTTTGTGTAAGAAACAGGCCCACTTTTCAGTTAATTATAGATTTATAGAGTCTTTTCAGGTACTAAAATATCTTTGCATTATCAGTGATCAGATTATACAGATTCACCCTTCATAAATCAGTGTTCAAATATGAACTGACACTGCTCTGATTTGTCTTGTATTTGTACTTTTCTTGGCCTACTACCCATGAGGGAATGTGATTCAGTTGCAAAACAAACCCTTTTTGTCTTCTCAGCCAGATCCAGAGTTTCCCTTTTCTCCCATAAGAGCAGAGAGGCTAAAATTACATCTTTCTCACTTTAGGCATTAAAATGGAATTACTGCTACACTTTCCCTGAAAGATTTCTATTGCTTCTATTGCTATCTTTCCTTTATGCTGCCTGGGAAGCGGTCATTGGAGCCAGATGCAGTAAACCCCTGACAGTCTGAGAAGAGATGAAAGAGCTTGCTGTAAGAAAGGGATGCAGGGATATGCCTGATTGGGAATCACACAATCCTTTCTTTAAAGAAAGCTTTCTTCTGTTTTAACAATGTCTTTAGCACCATTGTGTATTTTTGCATAAAGGAAATGAAGCATATTTTTAGAAGCATTGCATTGTAGCACCAGTCAGATTCCCCAAATGCGAAATAATCTCATTCTCGTTAAAGTAATAAAAACGATCCTCTCTGGACTAATATATAGTATAAGTAATTGGACTAATGTATAGTATAAGAAAAAAGCGATACACTTAATTATTCATGAAAATCTCAATACACTCTCAGAAATAAAGGTACAAAAGCTGTCAATGGGGCAGTACCTTTTCAAAAGGTACATGTTTGTACCTAAAGGGTCCATTTTGTTACCTTAAAAGGTACATATTAGGTTTAAATATGTACTAATAGGTACAAAAGTGTACCTTTTGAAAAGGTACCCACCCCAGTGACAGCTGTTGTATCTTTATTTCTGAGAGTGTAAAAAAAATAGTAGTCTACAAATAAAAAGAACATGCCTTATTTAATTCTGAAATCCAGTACTGGCTTATTTAAGGATTACAAACTAATAACAAGAAAACACTTCAGCTCACATTACCATTTAACATGCTGTGGTTTCTCTAATACATTCCATTGTATCAATCATTCCCCAAGTGGATGCCATCTTTCTTTCATCCGTCTCGTCCTTCACCTCTGATCTATGGAGATCTCCTCCCTCCTCCGGCGTCTCGGTCTCATCACATTGGGTTGGGGCTTTAGTTCCTCTCTGTTTCATTTCTCCATCAATCCTTTCACTCCCACTCGTCCCAGTCGCAGCACTCACACATGGCGCACTGTTTAGCTCAAAACTGAAACGTTGCTTTGAAGATCTGATGAACTTTTCAACCTGAACATTGTGTGTTTAATTGAGTTTAGGTTCTTGTTTATGAATTGCTCTTGTGGAACGAAAATAATGAGACGTTTGAGAGAGGAAAGGAGATCATTTGCAAATCATTTGCAACTAGATCGGTTTATGTTAATTCAGCAGACAGCCTACGTACATATCTGTGTTTATAGTCGCAGATGGAGTGGGCAGGGAATGGTCATGAAGGGTTGATACAAGCACTGTAAACGAAGTAACAATAAACAGCAAAATCAATACTGCAGGCTGACAGCAGTCTGGTGTTGCAAGATTGAAAAATGCTGGGGAGCAGAGCAGTGATCAATGGAGACAACCTTCAATACTTTGACATTTCACACACAGTCTCTCTTTACTGCTGCTTATACTCCGGAGAGCATTTGGAAAAGAGGTTTACAGGTTTTCTCGGACAGTAAAGCAAGTACCATTATTACTGTTGTATTTACAAACCAACCCCTTTGTGGAACAGACATGAGATTTATAAAATTTTAAATAAAATTTCTAAACTTTCATAAATACAGATTACTTTAGAAATAACTTTTTTATGTACAACTTTGGAGTCTCTGGAATCACAGGTTAACGTCAACTGATCTTGAATATTAAAGATTTTTATTGGTTGCACCATGTGTAGTGTTATTCCTAGGCTTTAAATGCAACATTCACTTTTATACAATAAAACGGGGGTCTTTGCTCCATCTCTCTGTACACCAAGGGGTCCTTGGCGCCTTCAGAAAGTGTTGAAGACATTTGTATAAGCAAGCATTATGTTCTGTAGGTGACTTGCACAAGCAAGCACCACTTTTTTCAGAAAATGTAAACATTTAGTTGTATTTTTTCCAAGACTTTGGTATCTTTCCTGCTTGAATTGTCAACATGTCTAAAGGAATTTTGTTGAAGGGCAGTTGTGCAGTGTTTTTTTCTGTAGATTTCTGTCACTCATCATTTACTACATTCTTGCCATCAGCAGTCTTCTCGTGTAACACACAGAGGGGCCATCTGGCTTCAGCTTTGATCAAAATAAACAGCTGATGAAGCTAGTTAAATTTTTGGATGTTCAGCAGCAGCATTAATGCCAAAAGAACACACTGTCTACATCGTTTTCTCTACAAGATACTCAACATGGGAGAGATAATTCTAATTCAAAGGAAAGACTAATGCCATTCACATCTGTTCAGGAAAATGTACCTTCACTCATTGATTCATTCTATAATGTAATTGTAGATGTTAAATTTAATTTAACTTAATTAACCTGACCCTGACAGTCATTTTGGACTTTAATAACATGACATACCCAAAAAAGAAAAATAAATGTTTATATACAGTGTATACATACATACATATTTATGTATCACAATATTTTAAGGTGTCCTTGTTACACGTTATATGTACTTACTATTATAATACCAATTAATTACATGCAAGTAACCCTAAATCAAACCCTAACCATATAGTAATTACATGTAGTTAACTAATATTACTCATTAATTAAAAATATTAATTCCACTGTAACGAGGACACCTAATGTATGTATATAAACCCTAAAAAGTATTATACGAGGGTTAGGAAATGATGGCACAATTTTCAGTTCAAAGCAAAAGAGGTTTGTCCAGATTGGATGGACAAAATTTTAAATTGCAATTTCTGCCACAACATTTTTTTTAAAGTCCAAATCTTGCAACTTAATTATTGAATATTAACACGATTTTTCCTTGGAGTTGTATCCTGAATACACTTGGCTCAGAAATCTTAGAGACGTGTGCTTTTGAGATATGAATGGGAATGAGACTTCTGGATTTAATCTAGTCAACGTTTTGGGAAAGAATAAGCAGAGTATTTAAATACGCAGAACACAATAGTTGCATTAAAGATGTTGTGATGTCACCTGGATTAGAATGAGGTGGTACATTCTTTCCCGCTCTTCAATCAGTGTAATCCCCTTGCTTCACTCCAAGACACTTACACTAGTAATTCCTGCTCAATCTCAGCAAGCAGAAAAGCTGAAACGAGTCGAGAGAGACAAGGCGGATTAGCCAAGGTCACAGTTTTTATAATGAAGGCTTGTTCTACGAACAATTTCTGCACTTCATTTTATTCTGTTTAAATTTTCTTAGTTTGTTTCACTTTGATCAGTCTCTGCTATAAACAAGTTTTAACTGGTATTTAAGCCACACTTCTCAATAGCTCTCTTGTTTTAGATTTTTTTTTAATCCATTCAGACCTCAGAGACTCATTTGTGCTTCTTGTGGTTTTGGGTACCAATGAAAAAAAACACTAATTTTTCTTTGGAAAATGGTGCACTGGTGCAAGCACATCATCCAGCTGTCACTCAGAGTGTAAAACACAGCGCATTTGAACAAACCTGAATTTTAATAAGTCTGCATTTGATCAAAAACTCTTCCCTCTGCACACATTATCGAGGTCGGCTGCTTTGATCTCATCGTGAGTCGATGAGGTAAGAGATTCAGATGAACGGAGAGGAGAAATAAGACGCCATGTTTGAGCCTAGGAATGATATGAAAAAGTGAATGCAGTTTTTCTCTTTATATATATATATATATATATATATATATATATATATAAAGCCATGATTATAGACAGCAATGACAGATATGTTATGAAAATTGTCAATGAAAGTCAACTGTTTTTTTGGCTCCTGTTGACTGTCATTCTGCAGACAAAAATGAATGACGTGACAGTGAATAAATAAGTATATTTCTGGGTGAACTGTCGCTTTAGTAGTCAGAATACCACTGAACAAGTACATACTGAAGTGCAAGTGTGTAGGTTATTAGACTTCTGGTCACATCGACTTCACATTTATTAAGCAGCCCACAGTGGCATTCAGTTCTCGATAAGAAGAAGCAACTTTGCTGCCACCAACCATTTGCATTCATGCTAACATCTGAAAGCTCCTGCTTAAACGCTGAAAGCCAGTGGGATGACAAGAGACCTTTATCACAGTTAACATCTGTACTGAGATTTATGATCAAGTGAGACTTTACCTCTCTGCTCTATGAGAGACTTGTGTCCTCTGAGCTTGCCTCAGGACTCCTGTTTCAGTGCTTGACAACAAGTGCCTCAGACTCTCTTCCTGTCAGTGTTCCTGCAGCAATCATGATCCAGGTTGACCCTGTGAGGAAAGGAAGAAGCGATCAATGTAGTGTTCTGCCCTGTACCAGCTGGGACCTGTTCACTTATACCGAGTCTTTATTGTGTCTTAATGGTGCTAGACAGGAGTTCAGCGCACCAGGGTCATCTCTTACTGCTGATCCCACCAGGCCTGTTGCTATAGCTCTGATTCTTAGGGAAGTTTCATCTCTAAGATTCACTATTGCCATTGTCTGCGGTGAGCAATTTGCCTGAATTGTACTGTCACCAGTTTTATTGTGAGTGAACTTTTGTGAAATCAGGTTGTAAATATTAAGCCTATAAGCTGACGTTTAAAAGTTTGGGGTAAGTAAAAAAAAGAAAAAATTGCAAGGATGCATTAAATTTATCAAAAGTTACAATTAAGACTTTTACATTGTTACAAAATAGTTCACTGCCACTGTTATAAATTATGTTAAAAAATTATGTGAGATAGTTGGGCATTACAACAGCTTTGTTTCCAAGCGGACTGTTTTTTTTTTTAAATCCAAATCAACATGTTAGAATTATTTTAAGGCTCATGTGACACTGAAGACTGGAGTAATGGCTGTTAAAAATGCAATTTTACACAGATTTTATAATACATTAAAAGAGACTTTTTCACAAAATTACTGTATTTTATTGTAATGCATCCTTAGTGAGCATAGAAGACTTTCAAATTAATCTTTTAAATGCTGGTGTATACTGACCTTATTTTATTGAAGCCATTTTATTTAATTTTTGATTAAATTAAGATTTGTGATTAACATTAGTTGTAGAAATGTTTTTTTAAATAGTCATCAATTAAGCAATTTTTATATATGATATTTCTTTTATTATATTAAAATGTATGCTTATATATATATATTTATATATATATGTAATTGTTTTATGGTTTATTGCAATTGTTATTGTAATCTATTTAAATATATCTTGATATTTATATGTGTATGTACAGTATATAATGTGTTTGTATATATTTTATTTGTATATATTTTACATTTATACAATTAAAGTGTATACTGTAGGTGCTACATTTTTAAATACTACTTTTAATCACCTTTTCCTTTTTACAGTTCACCTAAATGTTTCTGTAACTTAGAAAATTGGTTTTTAAACTGCAAATATCTTTTAAATGATATGAGATACTAATAAAAAAATAAAAGATAAAAGCAAAATACTGTTTAAAATAAATGTGTCTATTGTTAGGTACACCTGAGTAATACAGATCAGCACACTGCTTTGCCTTCAGAGCTGTCTGAATTGTTTGTGGCAAGGATTCAGCAAACCATGCTGGAAGAATTCCTCAGCGGTTCTAGCCAGGTTAACTCAATACAATCACACAGCCTCTGCCCATTTACAGGCTGCATGAACTTCTCATTTCAGCTCACCCCAAAGGTGCTCTATTGAATTGAGATCAGGGGACCATGTTGCCATTGGAACAAGCTGAAGTCACAAGCTATTCCCACAATAGAACAAGGTGGAGATGATGAATGCTTTGTGACATGGTGCATTGTCCCAGTGGAAGTAGGCTATTTATTTCAAATGGGTAGACTGTGGCTATATAGGGATACAGATGGTCAGTAACAATGCTCATACACTACAGCATCTAAATAGAGCACCGTTTGTATTTAAAAGGCCTGTAGTGCACCAAGCAAACAGTTTCCGTACTATTACACCACCAGCAGCTTGTACCATTGACATGAGGTGGGCTGGTATTAGCGCATTATTCTTCTGCTGTGTCCCAACACCATTAAGCTTCAGAGATGCTCTCCTGCTCAAAACTGTTTTAAAGAGTGTCAGTTTGAATGACATTTTCCTCTAGCCATTTTCTTTAACAAGGTGTTTGTGGCCAGAGAACCTCTCGCTGTTTCTAACCTGCTGTGTCCAGTACAACACCAGCAATCATACACCAAAGTGGCCCGAATCACATTTATTCCCTTTTCAGTTTAGTCGAAAAGCAGCTAAACAGACAAACAACAATACATTGAATTGCATAAAGCAAACAAAAACAACATATTGAGGCTACTTATGGAGATGTTAACTATTTATAGGATGCAACAGTGCTTCCTGCATCGCTTTTCAATGATGATCTCCAGCAACATGGTACAAGAAATCATGTTTTATCTGAGTTAGGAATGTGAGTTGCAATGTGAATTGAATGTGGTAAGATAAAAAGAACAGTGTAACGCATACTAATGGCAAAAACAGTTCTCTCTGCTTGCTGCTAGACAAGGACACAGTGCAACCATAGACTGATTCATGAGTAAAAGACTCTTCTGAGATGGTTCTGTCATTTAAAAGAATTTGAGATACCAGTTTGGATCGTTGTGATGAATTCTTCACCGAATTAACCCACACAATCATCTGATGAGTATGAGTCTCTTGTTTTCTCTAAATCCTGAGTTTACATTCTGAGATTCTGACTTTTTTTTTTTTTGTCCTGAGAATTTTTTGCTATTGTGAGTTTATATCTCATAATTAACACTTCTCTTTTTAGAATTGTTATTGTGACTGCCTTTAAAAAAAAAAAAAAAATTGTAGCAGAAACGTAGCTCCATAGATGGGTTTCTCAATTAATATCTAAAGGTTATTTTCATCTTTTTTTTTCTTTTCTTTTTTTTTTTAAGATTATATTATATTCATGTTTAAATAAACATTCTCAAGTATCATGTATAACTATTAGTCCTGTCAAACAATTAATCAAAAAAAATCACTACGTATATTTAATATATATATAAACACACATACAGTATATATTTAGAAAATATCTAAATTATGGAATGCCATTCAGGAAAATTTGAGATTATGGAATTGAGTGGAACATGAAAATATAAAATGAAACTTTGAATATATATATAAAACGAATGTCTGAATATATGGAATGAAAACTTCGTCATCATCGGTCCGTGTACGTTGTGATCATTTGTTTTTCAATTTGAAATGAAATATGCAAAAACAAGAAAACGGTCGTTTTTTTTTTGTTTTTTCATTTGTTCAAAAAAACGAAAAAAAGGAGAGATTTTGGCTGGATTTCGTTTTTTGGAAATTTCGTTTTCCACTTGTGGGCGGTCATGACACACCGCTTACCACCGATTGGTCAGCCAAATCTGAGCTTGTGACGTCATCATCAGTTCGTTTAGCTAAATAAAAGTCTTCTGCTGCTATA
>JAUMHE010000072.1:12296152-12323028 GCA_032359235.1 Enteromius mattozi
GATTTGTGTTTACTGTTTTGATAATACGAGGCATAGTTTCAAGAAATGTGTTTAAGCAATCGAGAAAAACTGTAATAAGCACCTAGGCTCGAAATCTCCTCGGCAGAAATCGCGATTGCGTTCCGTGTCCGTGCGAATGCATGTGAATAAATGGAAACATTCCCTAAAAACAACCAGTAATGACAGTGATGCGGTCAGGACGCGCCACTTTCATTTTATATATTCAGATTTCTTTTTATATATTCAGACTTTCATTTTATATATTCAAGTTTCATTCCATATATTCATGTTTCACTCAATTCCATATTCTCAAATTTTCCTGAACAGCATTCCATACTAAATGTATTTACATATGTATATGTTTATATTCATGTAATTATATTTAAATATATTTAATACATAAATTATTTATAAATAATTATTAATAAATCTTATACATACATGCATGTGTATTTATTTATACATAATATATATACACAGCACACACATATATAAAAACCTTTATTTTGAATGCAATTAATCGCGATTAAATGTTTGACAGGACTAATTTACTGTTTAATTCAAATCGTGAGTGTTTTGATAGATTTATTAAAAGACATTTATTTGTTCATTAAATGGAATACACTGGTTGCACTGTATTCTTTCATCTTGGCATTGTACATGTAAAAACAAAGACTGGGTACAATCAATAATCTGGTGGTTATTCTGTCACATTTAATTAACGTTTCAGGTAAAATATAGTTTCTGTTGCTGTAGCGCTACAGATTGTGTAGTATAGGAAACATTCAGAGTGAATACAATTGACTCCACTGTTCTGTGAGTCTGCTTCCTTTATTGGCTTTACAGCTCTGAGACATATAATGTGGCATAAGATGAGATAATGCTGAGTTTGGTCATGCTACACAGGTAGGAAAAAACCCTGCTACATCATTTTGAAAATAGCTGTGCTGTTACGCTACTGAAAAATGTTAAGTAAGTGACGTCCTGCTCAGCAGTGCTGCATATTAACAGCTCAATAACTGAAAATGTTAATTTCCATTTTTTACCACAGAAACTCAAACAGAAGAACCAGCAGCTGAAGATGATTATGGACCAGCTCAGAAACCTCATCTGGGAGATCAACTCCATGCTGGCTGTCAGGAACTGAAACACACATGTGCGTGTGCACACAGAGTCAGTGTTGTACATACATAGCCCATGTTCGCTGCATTCACGAGCACGTAAGATAGATGCAGGAAAGAGCAGCGAGGCACAAAATTGAGAGAAGGTAGGAAGCGAAAAGAGGACTGAACTGAAGAAATTCTGCTACATTCATAACACACGGTTGAAATACCATTCCGTTCAGCCGTCTTGGATTCAATTTTCAACCTGATGAACATTAGAAGGTCTGAGCAGTCTGCTCATTCACTCAGATATGCTTTAAAATGGACCTTTTACGCAAGTATATGCCTCATATTTTGCATGAGCAATAGCTCCTATTTACTGTTAAACCGTGTAGTTCTCAATCATAACTTGCAGAAAAGTATTGTGTGAGACATATTGCATTTTAGTGTGGTGTTAATATATCTTAAGTATAAACCTTATACCAGTGCGTCTTGACTGCTTCATACTTTTGTGGTCGTGTTTGAAAAAAAGAAACAAATTTGAGTTTAGTATTAGATCTAAAAACATTGTTTTCGTAATCTGAATTTCAGCATGTACACTGTAAAAACAATTCTGTAAAACTTACAGTAAAAAAAACCCTAATGTACAAAACTGAAGAAATGGTTATTCAACAAAAAAACCATGAAATTTGTAATGTAATGCAGGGAATTCTGGGAATGTCAATTTACGGTTATTAACTAACTGTATATGTTCCGTTTCACGTCTAAAAGTGGCTTAACGTAAAATTACATGTAATGTCCAATAGAAAGTTTTCTTCTGTACATTGTAGGGGAACTAATCGTTACCCGTTTATTATATCAATGAATTTAATGATACAAAAAATGCTACAAAGTGTACAGCTCAATATAATCCATAATCCCTTGTCTGTAACCTCATCATGACCAATAATCAGAAAAATAAACATGCGATTCACATCATTTTAGCATCAAATATGACTTTATTCATTTTCTTATAAATCATTCATACAAAATTGGCATTTTGCAATTTCTTTATTACCTCTATAAAAAGTCATCTGTTAATTACTGGGATGAAGGGTCAGGACAGGAGGGAGCAAAACAAACAGATAACAAAAAAATAACCCAAAACAAATCAGTATTTACTCATAAATAGCCTAAAGTGGTCATGCAAGTCTGGTTAACAGCCTAACGTGAGAAATACAGTTGCGTGTTTAACAGATGCTGTGAAACTTTAGTGTTGGCAGATGACGCAACTTTATTTGAACGATTTGCCGCTTCTGTCCAAACTCAATTCAATTGAATCAAAAGGCACAATCAGGGAGAGATCATTGATGTTTTTGAGCATGACTCCATATTGCTTATTGCTAATTACAGAACGTAATGTAAGAGAAATCAGGTGCTAAAACTTACCAGTTAACCTTGAGACAGGATGATCTTGACAGAATGAGAAACAAGTACAGAAACCATAAAAGAATGACAACATAATACAATTGCATGAGTTTAAATTTGCCAAGATTCTTTGGTGATCTTGCAAGTGTGTAGTGTTAGCAGCAGCATTCAGCAGGCCAATTTCAAATGAATGGCTTTGTCACGTTAAGCTGGGTAATTAAAATAACACTGGCGTCAATGCAAACACCTATCAGTGTGTCGTCTGCACACATGCTCTGCACTGACAAGGGCCTTGGGCAGATCTTGACGATGCTGGGCGTATCGCAAGCCCTGATGACAGCGTTGGCAAGGGCATCAAGACGGGATGCACATTAATAAAAACAGACATCTGATGCACACATCTACCCCCTAAAATCATCTCAGATGCATCATCCTATGTAGAATTGTGTCGATCCAGCAGTATGAACAAAGATTATGTACGCTGAAGTGTCTTATGATTTGGCCGATGAAATTGTGCGAGGCCAGACGTTGATTCTGTGATATGACATAATAACAATGACAATCATAGGCATAAATGTTGGATATAAAAATTTAAATTAGATGGTTTGCTGAACTTAAAACTTAACCAGATGTGGGCCATTTGTGTTAAAGCTAAAAAAAAAAAAAAAAAAAGACAGAAAAAGGATGACAAAGACAACTAATTACAAATTAACATTTTATGCAACAGTTGAGAGGGCAATTATAGTAGAAGCTTTTAGGGACTTGAAATGAATTCACATACTTGTATAACAAGATTCAAACAAGCACCTAAGCTTAAATGTCAGGATGGACACTTTAAAAAGATTTTCAGTTTGAGTAATGTCAGTTGAATCACATTACTGCACATTTCTCAGGCCTTTAAGTCATAATGCTTATTAAAATACAACTCACAACAATTGAAGGGTTCCTAAACAACATTCAGTGTCAGATATGCTTTTAAATTTCAGTGTGGGCTGACCATGACCACATGGAGGGAAGAAAATATGTAGTGTACATCATGTCACAGCATCAGGTGAATTCTGATGCGTTATGTGAAGAAAAAAAAGGCTTTGGCTCACAGCTGGCACATTTTAAGTCCAGTCACCTTTACAAAAGGCCACTAAAGCACGGCACTCCTTCAAGTCATCAGACATTCAAGTACCTTTGAGCGGAGGCTGACAACACTCTCCACTCTGACTCTGGGAAACACAGAGAAACAACACTGGAGGGCCCCAACATCTCGAGAACCGTTCCCTTGATATGAAATCAATAAGAAAGGATGTAAAGGAAGCATACACTCGTTACTGTCTAGGGGACATAAATTAGCCGGGTGTGAGTTTTATATGCGAAAGAGTCGCGTTTAAAACAGAAGGCCGAAGAGGAGAAATGAGGCAGTGCCATTGAACTTTGACGGACAGCTCATTTTTCACAGGGACAGGGAAGATAAAGGAGGTGAGAGACATCTCACTTAAATTACGGCCCATAAGTCCTTACGATGCAACCTGTCATGCGCTGATGTCTACAAAAGTTTTCACACCTAAACAGATGGCGTTCCTGCACTGTAAGCTCTGCCTTTGTTTCCATGCTAATTTTTCTCTTGACTATGACAAACATTTTTTTTCCTCTCCAAGCCGGGCTGTTTAATAACGTGAGGATTTAGGGAATTCTAATTAATTTTTTATACACTTTAAGGTGGATTTATGAATTAATTAGGTAGGGAGGGTTTGACAAGCCACTTAAGGCAACTCATTAGTCTTGGCACCATTTTTAAAAATAAGAAATACAATACTGCAGGGTGTTTAAATGGTGGTTATGCCACTAATAAGAGGGATCGCCATTTTGAATGTTACGGCCCTTTTTTGCTCACAGTTCTATTTTTCTGTGTCTGTGAACTTTTCACCTGCACCGTCTACATCATAGCCTTGAATCACTTCCAGTGAATCTAAATGATTATGAAGTGTTTTGAAAAGGAAAAAAAGCCCTAATACCTCAAAAACTTGGAAATAAAACCATATGAGCTCAGTCGTACACGATCATGGCTCGAGACCTCGGAAAGAACTGAGAACATGATGTTGACATCCAAAGCGGGAGGATGGATGGATCCAGATGTGGAGTGGTGAAGAAGTGCTAACACGATGATGCGTCCCTCCTGTCGTCCAACATCTCACTCGTGTGCTGGGAAAGAGGAGTTTTTCTGTGGTGTTCGTTACCAACCTTGAAACAAAACTAAATCTTCCGAAGAGTTAAAAGTGTGTCACGTGTGTCTGAAGGTCCACAGAGGCCTGTGTTTGTTCTTTGTTTGTGTGCTGAGCCACTGGCTCTTCCGCTATGGTCCTCCTCTGCTCCGGAGAGTCTCTCGCGGCCCCCTGTTGAATGTCCGACAAGGGGCGCCAGTCTGGTCAGAGCCGCTCGATCTCCCTGTATTTCTTGCGGAGGATTGAGACCTGGTCCTTAAACAGAACGGGGTCCAGTCTCATTTGGGAGTGGACCAGTGGCATGCCGCCAAACCAGCTGGCGAACTTGTTCATGCAGGTCTGGCGCTGGGCAAAGTGGTCTGGGTCCGCCCAGCGCGAAGCTCGAGATGACTAAGAGGAACAGATGCACAACATTAGATGGTTTGCTCAAGCTCATGTAGGTTTAATTATCTGCAGTGCATTTTTTTCTCACTTACCTGAGCCATCATGGTCTCCTTGTACTGTTTTTTCTGTGTGACCTTGATGGGCGGCAGCTTGGTGACAGCGGACACTAGGAAGTTCATGAGGATGTCCTCACAGTTGGCCAGCTGGTCCACCATGCTCTTCAGGCTATTTGGCAGGAAGTGGGTATACAGGAAGTGGTAATATCTGGAGAAAAGCACGGAATGGAGAACATGGACATGGAGTCAAGGACAGGTCAAGACAACCAAATCATGAATCCAAAAGCTCAATAGGACAATGTGTTGTGATGGATAAAAGATATCGATTTTTTCGTTAACTGCAACAAAAACCAATCAGTCTTTTGATCAATGGCTTATTTTTTCAATACAGTTTTTCTTAAATATGTATTTAATGGCTGTTTGTCCTACAAATGTGTCCTTGCTGCAAGTTTCTAGCTTACTACGGAAACTGCAAATCATGTTTTTTTGAGAAAATCAATGAACAATTCTACCCTAAAGCTGGTGCCATCATATTAGGTCATTCTTTATTTGTGGCAGCATGTGGTGTTTGCAACAATTATTTAATAACTATTTAAAATAAATATGCATGTTAAATTAAATACAATTAGACAAAATAATTATATTGGCAGGAAATTTTTAAATAAGAATGTCCTCAACAATGTCTGTGATGTTACCATGATGAAAAATGGATCCTTATATTTAGATGATTTCCTGAACTTCCTGTTTAAGCTCTGATGAGTGTATGGTGAGAGTTTTTCTTTAAACACTATATCAGACTCACTTTAATCTAAAGATTGATTTGTATAGTTGTATTAATTACAAAATATCACCAGGTCTGCTTATTACAGCGGTAGTCTCCAATTTAAAGAACTTCAGAATTAAATCTTTGTGATTTTACTGCATTTAATTTAGGACATAGTTGATGAATTACCAGACCTTCATTTAATTATCCACATTAAATTAAAGCTTTAACATGACGTTTTTAATCGATTTATCAGTGATATGATGTTCAAATAAAATTTCTTATCAATACACATTGAACACAGTTAATGTGTTATGCTAATTTTGCAGCTTACTTGTTTGTTTTTTCAAATCATCATCTGTGCTTCTGCAATAAAGAACGAGTACATGTGCAAAATAGCAGATTGCAAAAATAAAGCAAAACTCTGGGCAGAAGATATATACTCCCCAACTGTAAGTCACTTTGGATAAAAGCGTCTGCAAAATGACTAAGTGTAAATGTAATTTGAGCTTTATTTCTGGCTAAAAATGACCCCAGAATATAACAAAATGTAGCGTATGCTCTTATTGTGTAAAGGGAAGGGACTGCCCTAATTTCCTCCCAGTGAAGCAGCTGTTTCTACACGCAGTACCTGTGGTAAATGGCAGCTCCGGTGAGAACCATGGAATAGTCATTGGTCCATTTGGAGGTGTAACCCCAGCGCTCCTTATTATTGTCCCAGAAATGACTGCGGGCAGGATATCCCACAATTCTCTCAGGGAAACTCTGCCACACCGTGAAGGCAAAGTCCACCTGCAAGGCAACGTTGAGCTCAAGTTAGAAGGAACTCGCTAAACCAGCACTGTAAAAAGAGTTAAAAAGAAGGAATAAAAGAAACGAGGATGGTGGCATGAAGGCTCTCTCGTGACAAAAACCAGACAAGGATACACACACACATACACAAACACGCTTTCAAAGCTGCGAGCTGAGAAGATGGCCTCCTTTTTCGAAGATCAAAGCATTTAAACAAATAATTACTGAAACACATCAAAAGTGTCAGCAGCCGAGCCTCAGCAGGATCTCAAGTCAGCAGTGAATTGAACCACACACATACAGACACACACAAACAGACTAACTATATACACCGAAACCTTGCCGTAACCCCACCGGCAGTACACCCGCCTCACATGTAATGCCAAACTAAGTCTCCAGCTACACAAATGGGGTTATTTGGGAGGGGGAGTTCAAGAAAGAAAGAGTAATTGGAGTTTCCCTGCAGTGTGGTCAAGATAACACATGATTAAAGATATCCATTTCAGGAAGAAAAGAGGAATGCACAGGAGGGAAGACAGGTTTAGGAGGTTGACTTCAGCTGTGTGCGTTCACGCTGACTCTGCTGCCTCTGATAAGGGACGGCCATTTCTCACCGCTGTACGCTGCAGAGTGCCACTAATGCAGGGGACAGAAAGAAGCAGAGAGAGGGAGGGACCGAGGGCTGAAGAGGCCATGCTGAGCTGATTATGGGTGGCGGAAGCATAGTGGTTGCCAAATCTGCACTGCCAGCTGAAAGGTTGGGGGTTTAATCCAAAAGTGGCTGAGGAGGGAACGATCACAACCCTGCTCAAACGATAAGGCGCCTTTCACTTTAAGAAGCTAGAGGGTTATGGATCCGACATCTGCCCTATTGTTAGCTGCAATGGATGCTATTTTTATTATATGGCCACGAAAGGGGCAATCTCATCCCCTACAGCACACATACCATTCAATTCAATTCAAATTTATTTGTATAGCGCTTTTCACGATACATATCATTGCAAAGCAGCTTTACACCAAAGTAATGTTTTACAGTATATGTATAGATGTGAGGTAAAGATCAATTAATGACATACCATGTTATTCAAAGTGTCTTCCACCAAAAGAATTCCACCATTTTGGACCATCTCTCTGTACCTATGTGTAAATGACCTCTGTTCTAAACATTTATATATAAAATTATGCTCCACCCATTCCATACTAAAAACCCTGAGACTGTGAATAAATGAAAGTATTTAAAAAATATATTTCACACACACACAGACAGATACAAAAAGAAATCTAAACTATATATACTCAGTGTGTATATATATATCTGTATTATACATGTAATATTTTTAGCAATTGTAATATATATTTTATTGAATATCATATGTAAATCTGCAATAATTCAATATTAATCCCAATTACTACCACTTTATTGATTTAATCTTTATAAACACGTCCTCCATTAATGTTTACATTTCTATGCATGAATGACATTCAACTTGAGTTGATATTTATTATGTTAATTAAATCAACTTGTAAATATGTAAATTATTCTAATATATTAATGTATCACCAATTTTTGTTTAATTAATAATAATAAAACATTTCAAAAACAGCTGAAAAACCTTTCCCATAAAAATGGACTGATCAGTTTCAATCTATTTAAATTAGTGCTGTTTATGTAATATATGTGTTGAGTACTGCATATTTTTTCTGTATGTATGAATACACACAAATGCATGTATGCATTTAAGAAAATGTATATAAATACTTGTAAACGCATGGAATTTTTTTCTAAATTTATACTGTTATGTGTGTGTATAAATTATGTAAAACATTTTTTATGGGAATAATCACAGTTTGACGGCAATAATTTAAATAAATAAAAACAAAAGTAGTAAACAAGTAGTAGATGTTTATACATGACATTTCAATCAGCAAAAATTTCAATCAATTTTTATTAAGAAATATTAACTCATAACGATAACTTAGATTCGATTATTTTATTTATTTTATGTGATTGGTTCAGTGTAACTGTGTGCAGTAAGAGTTTTTCAAAAAATGTCACAAACCTCATGTTGAAGACCCCAGAAAATAGATATACAGCCATGAATATAGAAAATGAAAAAAGAAACTTTCCAGAAGGAAGTGGCATCTTCAGCAGGGCTACGGGGCCACAGGCTAACAGAGCTCAGGACGGCAGTCACCCTCACTGCTGACGTGTGAGTCAGAGAGAGAGAAAGAGCAGGAGAGAGACAGATGGGGAGAATTGTAGTCCATACCTCAGTGGTTGACAACACAGTGTCCTCATCCAGACTTAACACTGCATCGCTGATGATACTGTCATAGGGCTGAAACCGACTGCTCATGACCTACAGAGAGAAAATAAACACTTACAGTCAGATTTCATCTTAAGATAAAATTCAGATAGAAAGCTTGCATGATCCAAGAAAAAAATGAAACGCATCTCCATATTTCTCTCCGTTTGGATTAAACTCCAAATATTTGGTTGGTATTGTGCATGTGTTGCTGATCAATAATAAAACAGGGAAATTTACAAAAGACGCACATTAAAGTCCTGTCACAGACACATACAACAACAGGCCACCCACACACATCCCCTTCATAAACATGGACGCACATGCAAGCATTTCATTTAACTTTTGTCAAAACACACACGGACAAAACAAGCCTCGACGGCACTAAACGTCAAAACAGTTTCAGGGAGAAACAAACTGACTCATAAATACGCCAAAAGAGGATGGTGTCTAAAAGCGCAACTAAAAAGGAAATCAGACACATACGCTTCCCAATGTAAATCCCCCCCTCAATCACATGCAGTCTGCCAGGAGTGCCCGCGGGGACCACTCCACACACAATCTGCACTTCTAGAAAGCCACCGCCACAATATGAAGGTGAAAGATGAGGTACGTGCAGGTGAGCCACGGCCCTGTGAAGTCAGGATTAAATCTAACACAGGAAGTCTCACTTCTCTCTCCTGCAAATCCTCAGACGCCATAGTGCCGTACCACAGAATCAAGTTCAGAATCAAGCCACTAATAAATGACTACTAACAATTACAAATAATTAGTTTAAAACAGTAAAATATTTGTGCTTTGACTATGACAGTGTACATTTGTTGCACAAAACATGGATAAGAAGAATATTACTATAACTGGTTTAATTTAGCACATTATAAAACAACACTGTAAACAGCAGGGTTCAATTACCAAAATTTTTGGTTTTGGTTTCTGGCTAAATGAAAATGTTGATTTTAGTCTGTAAAAAATAAAAAAAATAAAAAAAAAATCATTAGGGTGTACTGCTATTAAAATTTCCCTTAAAAAAAAAAATAACCCTTATTTACAATCATATCACAAAGTGTGTGATTGCTGCATGCTTGCTATTCTGTTGACATAACTCAGCTTGCATTGACAGGAAATATTATATTTACAAAATTACATAGAATTATTTTTCACCCTCAAATCCCAATGGCTAAAATAAAGTCCTGCCCGATATTCTTTTCTTTTGAATTTTACACTTCACACAAAAATTAAGCCAATTTTCAATAAGTAGTTAATGTTGTTTCATGCAGTCCTTAATGAAATGCAGCGCAGCACAGGAAGGGAGTCTGAAAGGCACAGTATTCTCTGTAGGATGTCATATACTGTAGAAATGGGAGTGTTTAATAAGGAAAATGCCCAGAGCAACACTTCAGTGTGGCATGGGACCAGGCTGTCAATCACAGCTTAAGAGAGCTGTCTCCTCGTCAGCTAGTCTGGGTGGGAGAACACACACACACACACACACACACACGCAAGGACACAACACTCTGTAAACAAGACAGCCACAAGCCATACAAACCACAGGCTGACTGGCACTACTTCACTGCTCTCTTCCCTCAGCCAGAGGAAAACTAATCCTTCTCTGCTCCAAACACTGGGAAACAACACTCACAGTCCCTCTCTGTTCCACACCAAAAACATCCACACACACCCTTTTAACTACTACAAAAGTGTGGGATGCTGTGTTGTGTGTCACTAATATTTTACTGCAGTACATACAAATGATAACATTTTGTTTTAGAGTTATACCTTTTAGTTGCTTATTAGCATGCATATTGCTAGAATATTAGTCATTTATTACTGCTAATTAAGCACATATTAATGCCTTATTCTACATCCCTAATCCTACTCAATGCCTAAACTTAACTACCGTACTATTAATAAGCGGCAAATTAAGAATTTATTGAGGGAAAAGTCATAGTTAATAGACAAATGTTACCTATTCTAAAGTGTTACTGCAACTTTGATGAGCAATAAAAAACATTACATATACACCATCATTAAAAATGCTTTTGAAAGAATTTTCTTATGCTCACCAAGGCTGCATTTATTTAATCAAAGATGCTGTGAAATACTAGTATAATTAAAATTCACTAAAATATAATTTCAGCAGCCATTACTCCAGTCTTCAGGTGTCACACGATCCTTCAGAATTCATTCTAATAAGCTGATTTTATATTTGGTTAACGTTTCCTATTTTTAATATTTAAAACAGTTGCATAATGTTTTTGTATGATACATTTTACATGATTGTTTGATGAAGAACAGCATATATTTTGGAAATAGATTTTGTGTAGCTTCACAGAAGCCTTTACTGTTATTTTGATCAAGTTAAAGTGCCTTGATAAATAAATGTATTTTTTTAAGTAGCGTATACATTAAAACCAGCATTCACAAAGTTTCATGCATTTATTTTTTTGTGACACATCTAATGCTGTCATAATGTGATTTCTCAGCTTTAACATTCCAAAAAGTGGAAAGAACTTGGGAAAAAAGATTGAAATCACAAAGAAACCATATCTCACCTTGTTCTCTCCTTCGATTACAATAATGGGCACTGAGGTGGCCGGCCATCGATGCTTGGCAGGTAAAGGCTTGTCACAATTCCACAATACAATAATCTGAGAAAAGACAGAAAGAAAGAAAGATCAGTAACAAAACGGTTTCCAAAACTAGCATTCTTTTGAATTATACAGTACATTTCTATTACTGAGGCCTCAAGAGCAGAAAAAATTCAGATCCAGTCCCCTGCTTATACATTTCTTTCCAAAGAAATTGAACAACATGATAATACTAATTGTGACGTGTCAGGGACTCTCTGAGGGCTTTCACTTTGTGAGTTCACACACATTTCTGTAATTGTGTATCTGGTTTTAGCATTAGCCTGGAATGTCCCAAATTTGGGATGTGATGTCGGTTTCAATTAACAGCTTGTCAAAACCTCGAAGTTTTTTTTTTATATATATATTCATTTTGTTTTGTCACTTTCAAGTGCCTTTGAGTGATTACACCTCCGGCTGAAGTGACTGGCTCTGGTTTTATGTTAACACTCATAAATGTTTCACGTGAAACATTTTAAGAGAGGCCCTTCTTCTCAGAGTGTCTGTGATTTAGAAGTCAGTTAGTTCACAGAGCGGGGTTAAGTAACTCATTAAGTGCGCTCGAGAATTTGGACTCGACCCAATACTCTGACAGAGCCCTACACGCTTTCGGGGGGATTTTTTATGTACAACAACATGTTGATAAGACTGCTCTAAAAATCCACAAGAAAAATAGATGCATATGAATGAGAATTTAAAATGCTGAAATTATCAGGTCTCTGGTCTTGACATCAAGACATGAACAGACATGCGTACACTTAATATGCTGACAGAAAAACAAAAAAGGTGTGAAAGTGAAATTGGGTAAAAACCTAGGCTTGCCGATAAGGTTAACAAACTTTCTTTAATAATAAAAAAAGAACAATAAGTTTTTGTTGTTAATGAATGCATTGGGAATGGCGTCAGGACATGACGCAGGCTCGATTGCTGCCACATGAGCATCATTATTATACACAAGAGCTGTTCGAAATGAAAAAAGTACTATGTTAATGCACTGATTTTAAAATCCTGTTTTAATGCGCTGGTGGTATAAACAGCCATCAAGCCTTTTACTTAACCACATCTTTCATTTCATTAACTCCCAATCGCAGAGTCACGTAGCTCTCAAGCCACAGAGCAGAACATAATAAATGAAAGCTTGACTGTCTAATGATATTACATGCAGGAGGATCAGGAGGCCTCTTCAAACTCTAAGTATTCTATAATCTATAATAAGATCAGAGACATTAATTAAACTACTTAAACTCTTAGAAACAAAACAAAGCCTGAAGGTTGGATTTTTTGATAATGCAGACGAGCGAGGCAAAGATAGGACCAGGAACGCTAAAGCATGTTGACATGAGAGAAACTCCAGACTGCGGTGGATTTAAAGTATGAATAAACTGGAAAATTCAGCCAACTAGTCATCCAACAACTGAACAAATCTTTATTGAGAGTCATACATATAATAGCTTAGACATAACCAATTTTGTCTTCAAAACATGTATGTAAACATCCCCTGAAAAAGTACTAACTAAAAAAAAAAAATCAATTGAAAAACTTTTTACCATAATTAATGTCCATTCAGAAATACCCACACTATTAACTTCAACCACATTTACTTAATTAAACAGGCTGAGGTAAACACTTAAAGGGATAGTTCACCCAAAAATGAAAATTAACCCATAATTTACTTACCCTCAAGCCATCCTGGGTGTATATGTGTATTCTTTCAAACAAATACATCATCATGATTTCTCTTTATAAATCCTCATTTTAATTCATGACCAGTGTTTCATTTTGTTTTCTCCTCTGTGCTTCCGCATTTATTGGTACAAATACCAATAATATCTATATATGAAGGGTTTATTTGCAAAAATACAAATTTTCAAAAATCATGTTTCTATTATGCTATCAATGTTTGTCTTAGCTGTTTTTTTTAGCTATTTCTACTTTAGTTATTTCTACTTTCTACTATTTCTACTTTGATTGAGATTAATTGGAATGCACAATAAAAAACATTTTAATTGAATACTAATTCAATTAGTAATTAATATTGAACATGTTAAATGTATTTAGTATTCAGTTCCTGGGCTACAAAAGTTTACATTGAATTAAATTCCAGAAGCAGCTTAGGTAACACTTTATTTTAAGGTGTCCTTGCTACATGCACTTATTATTAAGTAAGTAAGTAAGTGCATGTAGTTAACATTAGTCAATACTTAAATGTATAATTACACTGTTACAAGGACACCATAAAATACACTGTAACCGCTGCTTATTAAATCACAGCAATAACGGCAATAGCAACCAGAAAAAAGGTGGAAAAAATATATACAAGCCCAAAGTTAATCAGAACTCCATTTTTAAAATGTCTATATTATACTACTTCTAGCAGCTCACTGAGAAAGATAACTGTGCACTCTTTAGGTAGGTAGTAAGAAATCACTTTCATTGACTGAACTGCAATGATCCAGCACCGGGTTTTGACTTTGAGCGTGCAGTGTACATTTAATTACATCACACAAAATAAAAAGCATAAGGGCATATTGCAATTTTTCTGTCCCCAAATTTAAGACTTAAGTATAATTAACACTCCTGTTACGCCATTTAGGATATTTAAGCTTTTCACGACCTAAATCTTGATTGACTAAATTTTAGGACATGCAGGGATCCTGTAAATAGTTTTTTATGCAGCTAATTTAAATGGATATTTTTAACAGTCATCAGTTGTGGCAAGCAGATGGTATTTCTATCAGCTTCCCCCAGTTTTGGGGGTGGTGGTACATGCATACTCACTCACAGTGGTGGGCCCCAATCTCAGTTACCTAGCCTGCCAGAACGAGCTCAAAAGACGCCCGTCATTCTCCTCTGCCTCCCCTTGTTTATTTATATACCTCCTTCCTCTACTTCCTTTCCATTCCTCTGAGCAAAGCTCTGGCTGATGAATTGTAGCTAATGGGGCTAGCATTGCTATTCCCATCCCTCCACTTCAGCTGGAGTAGAGCGTGCTCAATTCAAGCTCCGCCAGAGAAACAAAAGCCAAGCGTTCGGCAGTTGAGTCTTTTCAAGCCCTCCCGCAGAGAAGAGAGGAGACAGTCTGAGAAAAGCGCCAGCTTGTGTGTGCGCAACATGCTTTGCGCCGTCAGCAGGGACACAGTGCATTTAATTCCCCACCTCTCCTCCCCCACTAGGCCCTCTCTCTCCTGCACATTAAGAGACGAATCGATACGTATTGGTTCCCAGGGCGGTAAACACTTCAGAAGGCAGTGGATGCCATGGAAACGCATGGGCTGCTGGGCTCTGATTTAGTCCCTGAGGTTTAAAAGGGGTGTAAACTGAGGGGGCGGCAGAGACGAGTCGTCCAGATACACCACAAATATGACGCTTTAACATTGAGAGATATCCACTCATCTTCAAGAGGAAAACAACATCGCTCTGTGTACTCATCAGATCAAATTTAAGAAACTAATTTCAGCTCTTTCTGAAGTTCAGATATCAAGTAACTAGCTCATGTCAAAAACAGCAGTCAGCTCTGATCCTGATACAGATGTTGCTTTAATTGTTATAGGATTATTAGAAATTAGAAATCAGAGCAGTAGACAACATCTTGTTTGACTGATCTGTACAGGCCCATGTAGTCTATAGGTATTTCTGCTGTAATTATGACAAAACTGCTTGTTTTCAAACTTTATTTTAACAGGTACTGAAATAACTGATATATTTAACTGATTACCATGATTTATCTTGTGATGAACTGCATGTTCTTCCATAAGAACAATAATTGATTGGGTTTTTAGAATTTCAATTTAGAGTTTAACTATTTTATTATATGATATCAATTTATTATATTTTTTTAATTGATTATTTTATTATTATTTAAATAATTTATTAAATGTAGCATTTTATTTAATCATTATAAACATTTATAGCAGGGCTATAGTTATTTATTATTTATTATTTATTTATTGTCTATCACAATATTCATATAGTATTCTATAGATACTGATATATCTGTGGTAATTGCAGTCTGTTTGTTTTTAAACTTTTTATTAACAATCTAAAATTATTGATATATTAAACCGATTATTATGTTATTATGTTTATCCATAAGAACAACAGTTATTGATTTGATGTGTTTTTAGCATTTCAAATTAGATTACAGTTTGATTAAGATATTATATATTAATAAAATATTAATTTAAATACTTTTAAGCTCCTGCGGAGCCCCTGGAAGTTTGCTGAGACCCACTGGTTGAGAACCACTAATTTAGTGCAATTAATTAAAAAAAAAAAAGAAATAAATATTTAAATTTTGAATGATTCAATTAATTAAAAGGCACTAAAGCCAGGTTTTTATCTCAGAATCATCTTAATTTGGGACTTTTTTCAGCAAATACTGATATATGCTGTAATTTGCCATTGTTTTAATGAATTAATCAGCCAGAAGAAGTGGTTCTTACCTGAGCACAGTACTGTGACCGTGCCACTGAGACGAGGAGCTTGAGAATAGGCTGAGACTGAGAGACCAGGGGTGTGACTGCATGGATAACAGCAGTGAACTTGGGATTCGGCTTGATCCCTAAAAAAAAACAAAACACAAAAACAAGAGAATTAATTTAAAAGAATCATAATCAGACAAATAGAAACATAATCAGATGGAAATGATACACCAGATCTATGCTGCACCTGTTCAATGATCTTGGAGGGAAATCTAAGAAATTCTACTGAATGGATTTAAACATTTAAACAAAATGAGTACAAAGTATCTGATAAAAAATTTAATATTTGATAAAATATTTAACCAACACAAGGGGTGAATGATGCATACAGCTTATTGAATGACAGAATTTCAAACTCAGATTCTGTGAAGCTTTCTAAAGAGCTTATGTGCATTTTATAAAATGCCAAATGTATCTACAAAATACTTCAAGGAATATAATTAAGTGGTATGACTAAAGTGGGATTTAATGAGAGATAAATGAGAATTATTAAATAGGCTACATGTTTAATTACAATCAATAATAATGGCATTAATATAATGCACATCTCTCTATAGATGCAGCACTTTTTTCATGTATTGTCCACTCTGCCTAGGAGATAATACAGAAAGTTGGCACAAAATAACTCAGCATGTCTAATTGGTGCAGCGGTGACAAACCAATATGATGCACAGATACAAGCTGATAATTCTAGTTGGTTACCACATTTTTCTTTACACTTACATTTTCCCACTAACAAGAGGCACTCAATCAACGGCTTCATATTGATTGGCCTGACAAGCAGTGCAGATTGAGATAGAGGCATGCGTGGGCTGCATTAGCAACTGTGGCGATGCAGGACTTTAGATTGTGAATATGGATTTTGCGATCCAATTACACAGGGCTGGTCGATAATCTATCACGTTATACAATGGTTGTCACTTAGCCACATGGTAAATTTGTAGATATCAAGACACCTCTGCAATTAAGAGATGGCAGGAGAGGGTGTTTAAAAATAAATCAAATGATGACAAAGGAGAGAACCAGAGACAACGCAACTTGGGTTTTGAATGAGGCTAGTCACAAATTTGGCTATGACAAGACCCATGTCTGTAAAAGATGAAAGAGGATCCGAAAGTCCCATAATGCCTGTCTGTCATGTCTTAGAAAGCTCATTAATTCCAGACACATTTGAACATAACCTCAAAACGTCATGCAGGACTACTTTCTGAAAGTTTAGGAGAAAAGGGTGTCACAAATATTAAAGTCAGAAAAACTTTTGCTGTGTCTAAAAGCACTCACTCATTCCCTATGTTCCCAGTGAATGTGACATACAGAATAAACGCACAATGTAAAAATAAACATGTCACTATGTACTAGTGAACAGAATAAGAAAAATATTGTTCCTATATATTTTTGCTAGAATTTAATGGAAACATAACTAAAATATTACATTTCAACTTTTTTATTAATTTATGACATATTAAGACTATTAGCAGCACATAATAGCACTAGCTTGCTCTATTCTTTTTTTATTCTATCAGTTTTATTTTTATTTTTTAAAAAAAGACAACAACAACAAAAAAAAATAATGACTTACTACATGTACTGCGTTAGTCTAACTGAGACATGTCATAACACTTTGGTATCACTGCTCTCTTGTTGATTGTGATTCCTTCCATTGTCATCATTTGTAAGTCACTTTGGGATAAAAGCGTCTACTAAATGACTAAACAAATAAAAAAATTGCTGGAATGAAGGAAGCGACAAACTATTATTCCTCTATGCTCCACATTTTCACCATTAGATTATAAAATAATATTTGATCAAGTATTCAGTGCATTATAGGTACAGTATAAAAAAAATCTACATCATTGTTTACTTGGATTTTCGACAACACTACAAAAAAAGGCAAACCACCAAATAGAGCACTATAAGGAAAAGAAGAGCAATTTTAGAAACAGCTTTTGTCTTTAACTCTGGAACAACTATGTGCCATAAAGAAGATGATTGTCAATTACCAAGTTTGGCGTAGAAGAAAGGGAAGTCGCCCAGGTAGGATGAGTACTGGGGCAGTGTAAAGAGTCCACCGGGATGACTGTTCCACATTAGATTGCTCCTGGAGGTCTGCTGAAGCACCCGGTCCTGTATGATCTACACAAACAAGTAAACAAACTAATAAACAGCCTGCATTACAGCCCACGTAAACAACTCCAGCTAAATTCCTGGCCCGCGAGAGCTGTAAAGTTGTCATTTGGAGAAGTCTTTTGTGAAAGGGTAAATGAATGTTTCAAATTGAAACTTCAAGTTTGAGGTGCAGCTCTGGGTCTATAAACTATGAGACAAACGATCAAAAGCTCGAGTGATTTCACCACTCTCATCGTACCAATCAGCTGCTCCAGCATTAAGAGGAGCAATTGCTTCTCTGGCCTTGACTGAGGCTCTCTGCGATGAATGGCTGCTGTAAAAAGAGACAAAGACTGATAGGCTTTTTTGTTGTCGTCGTCGTTTTTGGTTTATATTGTGCCCCTTGGTGTGAAAGCGGCTTGGCTTAGTGACAGCCTAATCGTTGGCAACTGGAATGGGTTTCCACACAAGCTGGATGTCTCCGAGATTGTGTCTTCATCGCAGCTTTTTAATACTAGCCTGGAGGCTTTTTTTGTAGTACAAATGACAAAAATTTACCGAGCAGCATCTGGAATGCATTCATCAGTTGCAGGATGGTGAGATTCCACGGACAACCTTCACCGCACACAAATATAACTTTCAAATACAAACACAGACATTTTCTGTAGACAGAATCACAGCTGCGTAATTAGTTCAAGTGGATGGGAAGGTGAATGTGGAAGATAAACTCGTTCTGCATAAATAATGGTAATTAGGACTAATCATGCATGTCGATTCAGAATGATTAAACAAAGAGGAACCTGGGCAACAAATCGAAGCGTTCAATTAATATTGTAAAGAAACGCACTCAAGGTGAAGTGTGTAATTTAGAAGTACCAGAATCAGAAAAACAGCCAGTGTTATTTTTACAGGTTTCACTATAGTTTAATAAATGTTTGAAGTTTGGGATCATATATTATTAAGAAACTAATAGCTTTAACCAGAAAATATGGATTAAAAGTAACATTAAAGATATTTATAATATTTATAAAAATCACTGCTCTTTTGAACCATGCATTTGTACATCATAGAATAAATACAGCTTTGCATTCACAAGAATAAATGACACACAAATATTCCAATAAAATATAGTTATTTTACATAATATTACTGCTTTAAATATATTTTATCAAACAAATGCAGTAAATCTACTAAACTAAATCTTACACACCCACATTATATTATTATTAGTGCGGTCAAACGATTAATCACATACAAGCGTTTTTATATCACTATGTACTTAAATTTCAATTTCACTCATTGCGTACATACATGTTTTTACATTGTACTTATATTTTTAAAAATACCCATGTAGTTATATCTGTAATTACACTGTTGACCCATCCCTTACACCTTAACCCACTCTTAAACCTACCCAAACCACCAAACCGGTCCCTAACCTCACCCATATCCAACATCAACAGCAGCAAGTGTTTTGCAATACAATATGACCACAGTAAGTACATTGTACTTAAGTACATAGTAGTCAAGGACACCTAATTAAGTGTGACCTATTTAATATATAAACATAACCTTTTATTAAATATATGCATGCGCTTGTATTAATATAAACATTATAAATACACACAATATACATATATATATTTTATGTAAACAAAACAAAAATTTTGTTCGTGATGAAACGCGATGAATCGTTTGACAGCACTAATTAATTATACTACAAAATGTCATCTGAGGTGACTAATATAAAGCACAAGTTTGAGTGTTTTCCCTTTGTTTACTTCTTGCTCCCCCCTGGAGCAGTCAATAACCATTTGACACGAGCGTTGATATTAAGCCGTGGTCTTTCAACCTTGCAGAACCCCACCTGTCATCTTAAAAACCCAATCTGAGCGGCTGATGAAAGGCCGTTCCTCTTGTTCAGCTAAAAGTCCTCCCTTTTAGTGACTGAAGACATGTGATTGACGACTCAATCTCGCAACAGGATGGCCGCAATCTTCCAAATGGAGGGCAGCGGATGAAAGCAACTCTTCGGATGCTAGCTGTAATTGCAATGACGCTGTACCCACGCCGTGGGAGGCTGGGGGGCTCTGACAGCTCAGTCGCTAGTTCGTAGTCTTCGGGGTTAATTGCTGTGATTTGTTGATTGTAGATGTTTATGTGTAACCCAGTTTACTAGTGGGTAATAGCTGAGACAAAATAATAGAGCAGATAAGAAGATCAAAAGTATGGCCGCTGCCAGAATAAATATATGCCTGTGATTAAATGAACTATTTATGAAAATATATAAAAGTAAAATGCGCAAGATTATAATAGTATAATAGTTCAACCATTTACCATCAGGATTTTTCTGCTTCATATGTACATTTGCATGAGTTTCCTTGGTGAGTTGATGTGATTTTCAGTTATTTTCATTACGATATGGTTTAAAGTCTCGTGTTTCATAAATTAACCGTTTATTTTGTTTGGTATAAATGATGAAAAGAGACATAAGAGTGAAATGAAGAAAAAATAATGGTAATTCATGTGAAACACCAACATTAACGTGCTTCGTGTGTTAAACAAGATAATTTTACAAATGATTGCATAGGGTTTAGGTGGAACGCTTTTGCTGTTAAAAGGGAAATGCCAAATAAGAGAAATAACACATAGAAATTTAGTACACAGAGGCATGTAAATGGATATAAATGGTTGTTTATTTAAAAATGCTCAAACTGAATTAATGCATACACTGTAAAGTACTAATTGTTCTTTTTGGCCTTTGTGTTTTCAAGGCCAGGTTTTTTTTTCTCTCTTTGGTTTTGTTCTGCTGATGTTCAGCCGCTGATTGTGGTCCGCTTTGGAAGCGAATTGAGTGAAGAGTTGGACTGGTGAGCCGCCCGTTAACCGGACCTTTTGAACATTCCTGTTTTGAAAGAACACAGAAATTTAACATTAATCTTGGAATGGTAGGAGTGGAATTTCATATCACTTTTCCTATT
Organism: Enteromius mattozi; assembly: GCA_032359235.1. Classification (NCBI taxonomy): domain Eukaryota; kingdom Metazoa; phylum Chordata; class Actinopteri; order Cypriniformes; family Cyprinidae; genus Enteromius; species Enteromius mattozi. The sequence goes on from JAUMHE010000072.1 coordinate 12,317,372, forward strand.
TCGGGATAGACTTTAGTGATTGTTTAATTCACCAATTCCTGGATTCCGGAACTGATTGATTTTCCAAAGAATCATTCTAAGTGTTAATCAAGAGCACTGGATTCTGGGTAATTTTTGAAGTGTTCAGACTGAATGCATTTTTGTTATTGTGTTAATCTTATAAATACTTTGTTGAGGTTTATGGGTAAATGTTCAAAGTGTTGAGTAACTAAGAACAAATCGGTTAAATAAGGGAAAAGGTTGATAACAGGGTTAAACATCTTTAACCGTCAGCTGTATGAATTAGCTGTTAACAGAAAAAAAACAAATGAAATACCAACTTACCTTGAGAAGTGATATTGCAAAAGAGCCCTGTAGGGAAAGAAAACGGTATAAGTCATTACTACTGAATGTAAACTAAACTGAAACCACTGCACACAAAGTTGTTTGCTTATCTTTTATTTCTGTGGTCATTGTTAAAATGAATTTTTTTCTTCTTACCTCGAACCCTGTGTCTGAGTGTTCACTGCTGTTGCAAAATCTCTCCTTGGATGAATCTATGCTTCTGAGCTTACTGGTCCATTGATTGACAACTTATAAGAAATTCGGGTGTTACCGGTTACATATGCAAAGCCAAATAAACAGACTTTTTAATGAAGCATCCAAATACTTTTAGGGCCTCTGTATCCCAGCTCTGTGTCTAGCCAAATGCTAATAACTTTAAAGAGAGGTCAGTGAACCAAGGTCACGCATAATTTCCTAGACACTGATAAAGGGGACATACAGAATTAAACAAGGCATGAGAATGTGTACGCACTTAGCACAACCCTTAATAAATCATTATAATTCGACACTTTCTGTCAAAATATTTGAACCCAGCCAGTGTGTCTGAAGCGGCTCTTGTGAGTGTCACAGCTGCGAAATGAGAGTGAGTGTGTGTGTGTGTGCGTGAGACAGTGGGAGACGGCGTGACTGAACAGTCATCGCTTACTTCTAGAGTGGTGAGCACAATCTTCTCCACGGACGAGAAGTAGGCCTCCCACAAGAACTGCGTCTGCTGTCGCAGAGCCAGAATCTTATCCTGATGAATGGAGCGCACCGTGGATGGGATCTGCACAGAGAGAGAGAGAGATAAATCAGTGCCCTGCTGCTAGAGAGGTTATGTACGAACAGAACAAATGAAACAAGGGAAAACAGAGGGATGTGGGTGTATGAGGTGTATGGCATCTCATACTGCTTGGGTAAACAAATCAAATCTATATAACCTGACGAATCTGCATCATAGGCTAAGACCAAGTCCAAGCTGTGTTTTAGAGCAAAAAATGTGTTCCAGCCAAGTAAGACGTCTCGGACCAACATCCATCGTTTGACAAGAATGTTGATCCAAGACCAAAAATCACATGTCAAACACCAGTGTTTTAAACACGTTTTGTCTCACTCCTATCAGTAAATTCCTTTTCATCAACACAAATGTTTATATATCTGAAGACTTATTCAATATTCATCATTACCATTAATACTATTGAAATAGTATATAAAATAATAATTAAATTAAAAATATTGCTTATAAAATTATCATTTAATTATTAAATAAACATACTGTTATTATTATTATTATACTATACTACAACTACCTTAATCCATACTGTGGGTTCACCAACACCAATGTGTGTTTATTTTGAAGGCATATTACATTGGATAATATTTAGCATTATTATTTTAAAACTAAATATAAAACAGGCTCACCAAGTGAATGGCTTCCTCTCTTTCTTAACATACCTGAGATTGTTTCGAAACATATTTGATGGTTTAGAGAACAATCATAGAGAAACTTTATCTAAGAAAAACCTTAATGACAAATGTATTTAGAAGTGAGTCCAGATGGGAGGTTTAACAAATGTAATTAGCAGTTTTTGTATGTAATTATCATCAAAGCTTAACAAGTAATCTTTGATATATTCCCTCAGAACGAACCAATTTTTCTGTCTTTAAAAAGGAACTAAAAGCATACAAAAAAGGAAGAATATTGTAATCTTTTGACAGCCATAATATAATAATAATTTAGTCAGAATTCCTGTGAAGCTCCAGGATTTCCATTGTTCAAGAGATAGTTCACCCAAAACTACAAATTGTGTCATCTCCCTCATGTTACTCTAAACCTGTATGACATTCATTCTTCTGTGAAACATGTAGATATTTTAAAGATTGCTTTTGTCTTCTATTACATTTGCAAAAAATCCCCAGACATTTTTCCAAATATTTTTTTTTTTTTTCCGTAAGTCATACGGCTTTGGAATGACATGAGGATGAATAAACTAATTTCTCATCAACAAAGGAAATCCTGGAACCTCCTTGGAATACTTGCCTGTATGGATGGAAATCATTTTAGGTGTTTTTGAATATAATTATCCAGCTTAACTGGCCGAGGTGGACTTCAGCCTCGATGCCTGACTCGACAATTAAAGTATTTGAGCACAATACAAAAGAGTCTCTGGAAAGGACGCAATAAAAACATTAGATTTCAGACCTGCAGTAGGAGCCTCTCATCCCCGATCACAGCAGCTGTGTTCCAGTCGATGACCTCCGAGAAGGGGAGTTCCCAACCGTTACTCAGCATGACCGGCACACAGGCCGCCTATAAACATACAAAAACACACACACAGAGCAATAGAGTCACAGCGTGAGTCATGTGTGCTGTGTTTTGATTACAGGACAGCACAAAGAGAGAAAACACATGGATAAATAAGAAACAGAACAAACACAAAGAGACGCATATTAAATAGCTTCAACTGAATGCCAGAAAAGCCATTAGCCTTGTTACTGATACTGACTCAAAGAGTCCAGCGTACAGACGCCTACAGATCAACATCCACTTCACTTATACAGTTACATGTCATGACAGTAAATACAGAGAGGGAGTCAGAAAATATGTAGGTTGTGGGAAAAAAAAAAGCAACTATAAAACCGTGAAGAGGGGCTGAGGAGAGAAAAGTGAATTTCCTTTGAAGTGCGGGAGATGTAGAAATAGAGGGATGAGCAGCTGTTGTGTCTGACGGCTGTTTGACGTAATGAGGACCTGCCACTCAAGAGGTCATAAAGGTGTCAGCTGAGCACCGAGTGCCGCAGGGCTTCAGCTCTAGTGGTCACACACACACACACACACGCTCAGGGGAAGAGGGGCTGTGCTCCAGAAGTGAAGAGGTGCGGGTGCTTTATGTGAGAGCTAATGTCAAAGTATGTGCATGCGTAGAATTGTTTCCCAAAGCTTGTGAGGGCCACATTTCTGAAAACATCCGTATGAGATAAAATCTCTTCAAAGCAACTAGTGAGGGCAATAAATGTTCGTCAAAAAAAGAAAGGTTCATAAATGGGCCAACTGATGTTTTAATTAACATCCAAAAGGTGTCAGGAAGGGACAGAGTTAATATGAAGTTATAATTAGTGACATGAGGGTTTTCAGTTTGAGAGGAAGGATTGCAAATATAAAAGAAAAAGCATAAGAAAGAGTGGAAGGAAGAAAGTGGAAGTGTGGAAGAAAAGAATAAAAGAAGTGCAGAAAGAAGGAAACTACAAAATGAACCGAGGAATTTAGGGAACATAAGAGGAAAGAACAGGAACGGAAGGAAGGATGTGCAAAATAATTTAAGTGTGTGAGAAAGGATAAAAAAATATATTAAAAAAATGAAAAGGAAGTGTATTGGAAAGTAAGGAAAAAAGAATGTACTTGGAAAGGAGGATGGAATGGAAAGGAAAGTAGTGCCGAAGGAGGAAATGTACAAAAAAGGATCAGAATAGATGGAAGGGTGCAAAAAAGCAAAGGAAGGAGGAAAAGAAGGAAGAATGAATGAGGTTGAAAGGATTTAGAGAAAGAGGGAAGGGAGTGCATAAGAAAATTAAGTGTACAAGAAAGGATCAAAGAATGGAAAAAAAGGAAGCAAGTAAAGAATGAAAGTGGGAAGGACTTAGAGGAGAATAGAGGGAAAGGTAGAAAAAAGAACAATAAAAAGTAGTATGTAACTACAGAAGGAAGAAAGTGTGGAAAGAAGCTATAAAAGGGGTTTAAAAGTAAAGGAAGTAAATAAGGAAGTAAGGAAGGAAGGATATGAACGTAGAGGGAAGAAAGTGTATATGATAGGATCAGAGAATGAAAGGAAGAGTGGAAGAAAGTGTAAAAAAAAAAAAAAAAAGAACTTGGAAGGGTTTAGAAAAAGAAAAGGAAGGAAATAGGGAGGTGTGGAATTATAAAGTACGGAAGGAAGATGGGGAAAGAGAGACAACAGGAAAAAATAAAAGATGAAAATAAAAGAAAATGGAAACTAATTCAAATTAAAAGGCAAAGAAAACAGAAAAAAAAGAAGTAGAAAAAAAAAGAAAAGAAGGAAAAGGTGTAGACTGAATGACAGATGTGTGCTCACCTGCAGAGCCTCAAGGAAGCGAAAGGATCCCAGTCGTCGTCCTCGAGGAACCAGACAGAAGGTGGAATTGTGCAGCATTTCACGATAGTCATACCTGCACAAAAACACACACAAACGAATGACACAAATGCTTTTCATGGATTTTTCTCCATCAGTCTCCCTCCGTCCTCCAGTGGCTGTGACACCTGCCCGTTTCACACAGGCACATTCATGAGGAGCAGGAACAGTGTGCTCACATTCAGGTGCTTGAGAAGACACAGCCATGTTTTCCCCATTTCAAAGAGACAGTCATCTCTCAGCCTCTGCGCTCTGAGCTCAGGGCGGCCGCACTGACACAGATGGCTTCCTGTCCTCTCATGCGCACACGCAAAAAATACAGCGTCAAAGAGGTCTGGAGGTTAAAGGAGCAGGCAGTTATTTATCAGGCAGAAAATCATTCATCATTTACTGGTGAGCATGTAAGGTGAAGGTTGTGCGACGCCGACTTCCACGTGCTGCCATTATCTGCCTTGTGATGATCTTGCTGACTTCGGAGCAGCTGTGCTGTTTGCCTCCTCAGCTCAGTGGTAGATGCTGACTTTGAACACTGCCTGAAATGGCAGGCTACACACACACACAGCCCTACAGAATGAAACCAAGGTACAGAGGCTATTCTGTCGCAAAGTGAACAAACAAGGCACGCGTGTGAACACACATGCACACGTCCCAGCTGTCTGGATATGGGACTGATCCCACGTTAATGTGATAGAATATGAATGAGGCTGGAGGGCGAGCGTTGGTCTCTGTGGTGCCATTTCACGTAGATTAGCTACCTGAGGAGCAATATCAGACAGTCGGCAAACACTGAGGATCACTCCATGCCTCACTGTGTGAACCCAGGACAGAAATCATGCTTTTCCATACAGTCCCTAAAACACTGGTCACCAGGCTTCCTTTGCCTAAAGTAACTCCATTCATTTTTTTCCCCTCTCAAAATATTCTTCAGTGAACCAGCATACAAAGACAAATGGCACAATATCCAAGTGTCTGAATATATATATATATACATAGAATTTTGTATTTATTTATTTTTCTCCATACTATGGTTATGGCCAGTGTGGGTTAATAGCAGGCTCTGCAGGTGAGCAGATCTGTAATTCAGTACACATCCTTCCCTTATTTTTTCCTTACTTCCCTCATTTCTTGCTTTTATTCCATCCTTTTATTTTCTGATCCTTCCTTCTGTCCTTCCTCACTTCCATTTGTACTTTTCCTTGAAAGCTT
>JAUMHE010000072.1:12346020-12358284 GCA_032359235.1 Enteromius mattozi
ATGCGTTAAATAAATTGACGTAATTAACGACAAAAAAATAATTAACGCCGTTAACGCGTTATTTTTGACAGCCCTAAAATAAATACAAAATATTGACTGATTGATTACTAATACGGTACTAATTTATTATGTAGAAAAATAAAATCAATCTTTTAAAATCCTCATCTCTTTCTTTCTGCTATCAAGACCACACAGATGAATAAATACTTTATTAACTTGTTAAAATAATATTAACATATATACACAATATAACAGCTTAACTCAATGCAAACAAAACAAAATGAAAAATCAATAAATACAACTAATGTAAATTCTCAGTCTAATTCTACATTATTCACCAATGAACGTTTTGTTTCACCCAAAAATTCAAAGCGAATAAACTGTGAATGCAAAGAGTCAACATACTGAATCACTATCCAACAAGTATTCAGGCACAGACTGCCTGAAACAAAGAATCTCATTGGTTCCTAGCGGATGCTGATCCAGGGTCAGTCACACTGTAAAAATACAGCAGCGCTGCTCCGCTGTCAGACAGTCTGGCCTCTCATTGATCTTACTCAGACTACAGAGGAACACTGGTATGTCTCCAACTCTTTGACGGGCCGCTTCTTTCCCAGAATGACTTTTGACCCATGTTGTGCGTGACCCTTAAAAGGGTAGAGCGGGCAAACACCACCTGCTCCCCTGTGATCTCCGACACGCTGCTGGACTAGAATAAACACACAGATCAAGTCCATGAGAAACCCACAAATGAGCAAACACGCTCAGACAAATATGATCTTGTGAGCTCAAGAACGCAGAAAGGGGCAGATGGTCATTCCTGTATATAAACATGGGCACATGCAGTCAGTCTTATTTTCTCTCATACACTCTTAGTCTTTAACTAAAAGAGTAGTCTGTTCCAGCTGTCATCCCTCTAAAGTACTCATCCGCTACTGGATCTATAAGAGGAGTCCACGTGATCTGCTTGTTGCCTCATTTACAGCGCGACATCGCATGCGGGGCTGTCCATACAAGAAAATATAGTGGCATTTAAAAATAACTCTGCTTTAAAGCTTTAAAAATGCAGTGACTAAATGAGCGTCTTCTAAAATGAGAGACGAATGCACAATGCAGCACAAGTAATCACCGAGAACACTTCCATACAGAGAAGAAAAAAAAGGACAAGGAGAATAAAGAAATGTTAAATGCTTGAAAATGCAGTTTGAAAGAGATGGATGCCACTTTAATTGGCATAAAATCATCAGTTTAAAAAATAAAATGAAAGTACAAACTGAGGCTAACCGAAATAACAGTAGTGCAACATTACCCAAGACAATACAACAATCCTTAGGGCCCCGTGAAACTCAATACACCGCATGAACCACACTACATACAGTACACAAACCTCACACGTTCTCTTAAATCACTTCAACAATGGAGCGAACAGATGTCAGCAGTTCTCTGATGTTAAGTGCATCTGTGATAAAAATCCACTGAACAACATTTTGTAACATTTATTTTCCTCTGAAGACTACTTGAAGAATGCTTCTTCCACCTCTGGCTTGCTTTGCACAACCATTTTGACACTCAGGACTTTTTTGCTACTGTACCTTTAAGATTTGTTTAAAAAACGAACAAACAAAAATATGCCAATATGCCAACTGTAGCCCACATCAATTTTGGCAAAGTTGCTGATTTCTAAATAGTTGTTGATATGCAAACATGGACAATCACAAGTTAGATCTGCTCATGATTCAATTCTGAAGATAATGAGAGTGGGGGAATTTTTTTTTAGATTAATTAATTTAAAATATGACAAAGGGGAGAAGCTGCAAAAGAGGATTTGGGGACATCAGCTGAAAAAGAAAATCTTTTTAGAGGTAGACAACTACATAAATGCTAATGTAGCCTAATTAAAAAATAAAACCAAATTGTTTCATTTCTAAACTAAAGAGCTAGTCAAGTCCCATTTCCAAGATTTATCCCTATTTAAACCAATGAGCACACCCCTAAGGTCTTAACTGACGTCCATCCAATTGTTATGTACGTCTGCATGTCAAAATCCTTCCCAATGCACATCGCATCGCATCCACGCACAAACAGAGCATGCTCACCCACAGTCCATTCAGCTCGGTGACAAATCAGAGTACATCCACCAGCTATTCAACACAGCCGCTGAAAAATGCGAGGCCATTCAAATGTCATTCAGTGCAAAGAGACTCGGGTCATTTACATATCTACAGCTCTTTACATAAAGATGCCCATCAAGGCACTGTGAGCTTTGCTTTTTCCCCCTCAGGATCCATCCAGTGCCATCAAAAAACATGGTGGGTTTCCTCTAATGGCTCTGCTGCAACAAAATGAGATAAAGCGACTGCACAAGGTCGATGTAGAAAAATGTCAAACGTGTTTTATTCAGACAGCGGGTTATGGAGGTACGAAGAGGTGCAATCTGAAGGACGAAAGAGGAGTTCACTAGGTGAGAGGACAGAAAGGCCAGGCTTTCTTTGGAAGTGCGTGAAAGAAATAAAGAAGGAAATGGTAAACCTACCGAACAAAAACTGATAAAAACACTTACCTTGGAATAAAATGACTACGGTGCATTTCTACTTTTAGAAACGTGACTACACACAAACACACACACAAACTAATCTAAAAGACAAGGTCTGGCCTTTGCCATGTTTGTGCTTTACAGCAGAGGAGATGTCCAACAGCACCAGGGACATTTCCAAAGGCATAGGGGTCATTGACACACACATCCACAGGGGGCTAGACCCTTAACGACATGCAGACAGCCTCATCACTGGTGAGCAGCCAAAGGACAAGCCTACACAACTGCCACCACTGTGACCACAAAATAAAAATACTTCAGACACCTGAACAGATTTGCACTGCCTGTGTTTGGTACACAGCCAAACTACTTCATGTTCCAAAAGCACCAAAAATTAAGTTATTTTTGTAATATTACGTCTGGAGTGTTTCTCATAGTCTCCTTTTGCAATTATGGTCCCATTGCTCCACCAAAATAAAACTTAGGAGCACTACATCTGGATGGGCAATAAAAAAAATGTAAATAAAATATTCCAGGCCTCAACAATAACACTATTTTTTTCCTGCTTGCAAGTCAGACAAGTAGTTACTTTCCCTGCCATCTTTTTCACTAGCCAAACCACAACAGAAAATATACTACAATCTGGCAACTATAAGCTCATAAACCCACTTTTTTTCTGGAAGATGATAGACATATGCAAAACATTACTCATTGGCTATGACTATGAAATCATCGCCTAAAAAAAATTACAAAAACCACAAAATTACTAAAACTTTATAATTAAAAACAAAAATGCAAAATAATACACAAACTATACTAGGGATGTTCATTTTAACCGTTTAACCGTCCGATATGAATTTTGACGATTATTACAATAAGTTAAACGGTTTAAAAAGTCATTTTATTATTTATTTCAGTATTTTACCTAATTATTTTAAAAGGTTTGCTGCTTACGCCACTCATAGCCTATATAAAAATGTGTAAAAAAACCCCCAAACAATTGTTTATTGGCCACATTCACGCAGCAGCAGAATACAGTAGTCAGTCCTGTATGCAGGCTGCTCGAGTCCTAATACAGGGAGTGACAACCGCATTCTGTAACGGAACTCACCTGTAAATTTTCAGGACTCACAACCGCGTTCTCAGAACGCACGCGCTGTGTGAACGGAACAGGACTGGACAACTAGTGTCTGTCACGTCATACACTGTTAAAAGAGAGAGCCGCTCTGCTGCACAAACGCACATCTACCGTGTGTTACGTGTTTTTATGTCCGTTTTGGGTAACTTATAGTGATGGAGAAATTAGCTGCGTGTCATCTGAAAGTTTTATTAGATCTCGTCAGTTTTCCACCGGAGCGTGCTCCCGTCAGTTTTGTGTTCTGTGCGCGATTCAAATGCTCCACTCTCCGCCCAAATTTATAAGCTGCTGTTGGTTAATGAAGATTTGATAAAAGAACTCGCGCCTCGATTGGACTCCTGTCATGTCAGAAAGTGATAAGACTTTTAGTTTTATGGACGTTGCGATCTTTGATATTAATTGGGTCACTGTTGCTGTGGTTACCGGTAAGGAATACGGGCTTGATGCCCATTACACGTTCATACAGAACTAACGTTAACTTACTTTCTTTCGTTTTCTTGATTTATTATTTAGGTAAAATAGCTATATATTTCTCGTATAGGACTACTTATCCTTTATAATGCTTTTTCTCTGGTTGCAAAAGTGCTGCAGGCGTATGATATGAAATAGATATGATCATGTGAATCTTCGTCTTCTGTTGTTTGCTAGTTTTTGCGCATGTACAATGAATCCGCAGAAAACAAATATTACTATTTTTAACGGGTCACAGGCGCTTATGCTTTCTAATTGAATTCAATTCTAATTTAAAATAATGTTGTCGGTTAACGGTTAATAATCGGTGAACGAGCGTCAGTTGTCGTTACGAGAAATAACCGAAATGAACATCCCTAAACTATACTGTCCATCTTGACCTAGTCTGTACCAGATCAGCTGGGAATTTCCCACAGCGCAAGCAAGCAATCCGATCACAGCATCCGTGAGAAATAAAACAATCCGTTTGGATTTCCTCCATCTTTGTAGGCAGGAACCAAGCAAGCGAAGGGTGAAAAGAGAGGGAAATTGTGCTAGCGGGCTGATGAAAGGAAGAGGTGGAGCTAGACTGATTTTCAATATCCCTATATCAACTCAGACCTGAAAACTGAGTGCATTCTGCTTGTACATATACAAAACCACACAGTGACACGCACTCATAAGGATGCTAATCTTCACCTGATCTCAATGGACTTGCCGGAATACCTGCAGAGCGACAAACACACTTCACACAACGTGACCCCCTCCTTCCCCCAAACTTCTCTGTGCAATAGCTCTTAATGAGGCACTGTGGGACTGGAATTCTCATTGCCCAGACCTCAGTCTCCTCATTCTGCTCAGACACCTACCTGCCTGTTCACCAGATGGGCTACAGAGCGATCGTGAGCAGAACCCTGGGATATCATGTACTGTGTGAAACAAAATAACTATACCACCTGAGTCAAATGCTTTAATCATTGTGGAAAAATAGCAGAAGATAGTACTCTTAAAATGAACAAACAAGGTAAACCTTTTTGGGCAGGTTTCCCAAACCCAGATTAAGCACAGTCCTGGACTAAATTGTAGCACAAATTATGATTTTAGCTAGAAAATCTATTATAATACAGTGTTGCACTTTAGCTGCGTGTAGGAAACCAATTGTCAAGTGTAATTTATAAAGCTAGGAGCCTTAAAGTTGCTTGAGTCTAAACATTAAACAATCCCTCAAGTCAAGTTATGCTCACACAATAGATGTAGAAGGATTTTTCAACATTTTTTCTCTAAACCATTTGCCAAATGATAAAAGTTCATGAATAAATGCAACATAACCACAAGAGATCTAAACAAAGCATCATGCAAAATGCTTGCTGAAATGCTATTTTCAGGATTGGCGTCAACCACCTACCAAATATGAAACATTTTGGCCCGAGGAAGGCCTTCTAAATGACTGTGGTGACCTTTTATTGACCACAGAGCATTGATAAGATTGTTTTCTCCCAGAGGGTTGAAGTTTAATTAAAAAATCTGAAGCATCACTTCCTCTCCTTGGTGTTACAATGTTCCCTAGAGGAAAACAGAACTAGCTCAGTCACCACGAGCCATTATGCACAGTAACCATCTTTTACTTCCTAAAACTTGCTAAAGTTTAATCATATTCACAGGATCAATAACAGCAGAGTCAAAGTTCAATGAATTGCCTTTCTAAAGGGCAAAAACAGTTTTAGGGACAGGGAATGACAATGCAGCCATATCAAAAAGTTATTTTGATACATCGGTTTAATTTAGTTGCTTTAATGATGGTTTACCCGACTACTTAGCTCAATTTCAGCACTGTTAAACTTTCAAAGAACTCATGATGATTGACAGTGACAATCATAGCAATATGTCCTATGGTTGTTAACAAGAAACAAGCCTGAAAACACTTTAACTCCAGTTGGTGCTAGCTATTTTTTGCCAAATTAACATTTGGATCCACAGATGTAGCTCCTTAATGACTGTTTACCAGACTACTAATTAGCTTATTTTAACTATAAAAAATAATAATAATAATAAAAAAAAAAAAACTTATAACCATAGCAACATTTCAGTCCTCCAACCATATAAAACAAGAAATAAATTTGCTAACAGTTTTAACATTTCTGGCTATTTTTGTACTAACTTTTGCACCCACAGATGCAGCTTTGACTTCTTAATGATTGTTTATCAGACCACTAAATAACCTTGTTAAAATTTAAAAACCTCTTAACGGTTGACAGTGATGACACTTTGGCCAAAGTGTCCTTCAAGTTTAATACTGGCGATGCTAATAATCAACCCTTTTGGCACTACCTATTTTTAAACCAAACTAACATTACAGTACAGCATTGTATATGCAAATTTCATATCTGGTTACCCAAATGTTTAAGGTGAGGATAACTGCATTGCATAGCTGTAGTGAACTGGCGGCCAAAGTGTTAAGGCTTTTCTCTCTCAACCATCACAAGGTCCTTAAAGGACACGGCTAAGAATTTGTGCACTTCACTGATTCCCACCTAGCTCGTTTTCCTCTGTGTTGCTTAGATTAAGGCTGAGACATGGCTTCCATTTCCAAAGAGAGAGCAGATGGATTTCCCAGCACTGTGACAGACAGTTCAGCTCTGGGAATCACAGACAGTGGTACTGGCAGTGATTTGGAAAAGGATGGATTAATGGGCACGTAGCAATAAGGGGGAAAAGCCTCCCCCCTACTCTTTCTCCCTTGTCCCACCTCCACGAATATACAGCCTGCCAAGAGCTCTTCACAACACAATGCAGAAAATAAAGTCCAGAGGCTAAGAAAGGCCTGCTGAGGGCTTTTTCCCCTTCTTTTTTTTCTTCTGCAAGCACACAGCTTTTGTACTCGGATCCAGGGGGAGGGCACAACGGCAGTGCCTTGGCATTGCAAATCTGTTCCTAGGCATTGATGGACATCGCAGTGCTGGAAAGTTCCCGCACAGCAGCTCGATCTCTGTAGATTCGGCACAATTGCCTCTCCTCCCTGTGAGGTTGGGCCCTTCATTTCCTTTCATTAAAGCCCCCAGTTGAAAACGTTAATAAAGGCGGTGTCTAATTACAGAAGCACGTCTCCACAGCTCTATAGAAAATCATCAGGCTAATGCCAGTTTCCCCATTCTCTTTTTGCTTTGAGCTTGATTGATTTTTCTGGAGAGCTGGATTGGTTTTGTTCCTGCTCTCTCTGTAATGGCGAATGCAGGAACTCTGGAAGTGGGTGGAAGGACCAAGTCCTTCCTGACAGATTCTCTGAATCACTTGTATTTGGCAACTGTGATGATGGACGCTGTCCAAACTGTCTGCGACTGGGGACTTGTGAAACCAATTTGTACATGATGACATGCAGATGCCTTTTGTAGAGGTTCTGATTAAAATGAAAAGAAAAAAAAGACTTGGGGCATAAGACTGTTTGCCTAGTTGGATGGTTTGCTTTTCTCTATTTTTCTTGACTGTGAGGCTGAGGCTACATTGCTCTATTTCCCGGCTATTGCCTCGCTAGCTGTTTATTTTAAGTGAAGGTCCCTTTTAAACAAATTCTGCTGACTTGGCTTTTCTTTCCCGCTGACAAGATTCACAGGATAAATGGGGCCCCAGATGAGGTGTTTCTCACAGCAGATGCCCAACAGACGTCTAACTAGCATGTGTCCAGGACCGCACATCTTCATCTTGTATCTCTTAGGGTCACAAGCAATGCCGCCCCAGATCCAGTCGACAGAGCACCTACAATAACCATAGTGCAACTCACTCATGTGCTAAATTACAGTCACAAATTGTCTCCTTCCACCTTTGAGCCTGACAATTTCTTCCCGCCATTCAGCTTTTCACCAGCGGTCCTAGGCTTTTCCTGGACACATAATTGTATTCGGTGAGCCAGTCTGCTGAAAAAAGGACATTTAAAAAGGTAGGGAAGGAAAAAAAAGGTCAAAGAAAAACCTGTAGCTGTTCTGACAATGTAATTAGAAGAGCGAGTGTTGAACTTCAGCTCTCCTCTCGTGTCTCCTATAATGAAGTTCTCCAGGTCTCCCCAGGAGTACACGGTACCATAATTAAGGTTCTCTCCTCCAATCCCAGACACAGCAGAGGTTTGGGTCCTTTCCCAGGTGCGCTGACTTTCCCAGTGGAATGTGATGGGTGGGCGTCAATGCTTTTGCTGAATAACGCCCTTGAGGCAAAACCCAGCCATGGCCCTTCAGTTCACAGAGGACACTCAGACGCTGAAAGAAATGCAGCCCCCCATACTTCCCCGAGAGGGTAAGAGCCACCTCAGAGGCACTGCAGACTGCCGAGTAAGTTGACCTGAGTGTGATCTGATCCCCTCTTGCAGTCGTGCATGATTTACGGCTGTGCCCAGGGCACTAGAGGCACTGAAAAAGCCGTAAAGTCTACCATCCGCAATCAGAAAGCAACTTTCTGGGTAACAAATGGCAGAAATTAGGATAGTATAAAGTCACCTTGATTATGTAGGGTGTTTGCTGATATCTCTCCAGTCTTTTTTCATTTGGATCTCCACCCATATATTAACTGAACCATAATTTATTATTACAATGGTCTGCTGTAATTTACGTCATGCAAAAAAGGGCAACTTAGTAACACTTACAAAGCACATTTTTAGCACCATGTGTTTATGGCACAGTTTGAACTGATTCTATAGGAACATCAAGCTACTGACACAGTCAACAAGCTGGATGATTGACACCGCACAAATCACTACCACAGTTATGATAAGGACAAGTAGGCCCTGTCAGTCATTGCCAGACAGGAGACCACAGCAGTCACAGGAGTCAGATGTCTGAAAACATGTTTACAGCTGCTAAAAAAACCAGAGTGCCATATTAAGACAAAACAGAAGAGAATTTTAAAGCCTTAACATTTTTACCGCATTGCAAAAATTGCAGAAGCAACCACTGTCAAAATGGCTGACAGGAGCATATTACAGAATCTTTTCAGTCCAAAAAAAGTTTTCCATTTCTGCCTCAGTTGCTTAGTGACTATAGAGCTTTATCTAAGTGACATGAGACATTCCTTTTACAAAAGTGAGAAGATACTTCTAAATCACTGAATCTGTCGTTTTACTCTTGAGAATAACATAACACGTAAAATCAATAAAGCACACTGTTAAATAAGATTTACTCTAGTGGTGAATTGAAAACAGTGGTGAAAATTTAATGAAGCTCTAAGCAAAACTTCCCACAATATGGCAAACAGGCCTAGATGTGTCAAAAAGAAAAAAAAAAAAAGGAGATCTCACACACAAACCTGTAAAGAAAAACTTTTAAACAATTCTGCACTAAACAATGACAGAACCACAAGAGAACGCCTTATAACCCTACTAGAGTTTAAAAACAAGACGTTTTGTTAAATGCAGAGCAACTAATGAATATTTTTAGAATTGAAAAACTGATGATTATTGATAACAGACATTTTTTTATTTAAACAGACAATATATATATTTTTTAAATAGATCAGTCATTACAATAATCCCTTAAAAATAAGCAAGGTAAATAAGTACCCCCCCCTTTTTTTTTTGTAAGAATGTTTTTTCATTAAGCCTCGAAAGATTTACAAAAAGTGATCCAAGACAAATGGCGTGTGTCAGACTCTTCCTGATCTCTTCATCTAACAGAATGAGAAAGAAAGGTCAAAGTGGTGACGAAAGAAATGACTTTTTATTTCTGGTCAAGACAGACAACTGGTACATGACCTTATCATGTGCTCTTCCTCAAAGAATTAGTGTCATATCTAAAGGCTGAATCAGTTCAGGTTTTTTTTTTCTTATTTGGGATCTCTGCAACAAAAAGGTTAATCCAAGAGGCAATTATCTTTATTGGGCTTGGCCATCCATTAGCGTGCACAAAATCAATTAAATCAATAGCCTGTTTTCAGCTCCATCAACAAGCTTCTAATAGGGTCAACTGTACGAGAGACTTACATTGAAAGGGTTTCAGTAGCAAGAGCGGTCTTGGCTAATGACATTTACTTAAATACTAGAGAGGGTGGAGAGCTCTTCTGTAGCGGACGGTTAATGTTTAAGGAGGAGAGCTACACACAAAAAAAAAACATCTGCATCTTGAGCTCTTAGGGTATAAAGCTTGATACTCTAAATTAGACGCAACTGAATAATAAATGTTTGGATGCTGCTGCTGCTTCAAATAATAATCAGAAGGAAAACCTCAGTTCATCCAGATACCAGAATGAATTCAAACATTGTCCACTGCTTTGTGACACTGAAAGCAAAAGAGAGGCCACATGTGTGGATGAAAGACAGAGTGGACATGCTCTACAAAATTGCACGAAAAAAAATATGAATAAAACACAGGTGCTGAATAATTCATTCTGTATTGCTGCCTAGGTTCCACATGAATGCCCACAGCGACTCAACAGCTCTAGTCCGAAAGCACTAGGGAACCAAACGGCTGGAGTACATCAGAAAACTGGAGGGGAACATGGGGTACAGAGAGACAGTGCACCAAAAAAATATTGAGTTGGGTAACCATATAAACCACTTAAAGTGGCAAACTCTCTCCAAGCCAGCCCACACACAAGCTAGAGAAAGCTGGAAAGCCCTGACCACATATACCTCAGCATTTGTTTCCGATGAGGAGGGGAAGGAATACAAGGATGCATAAAAGCCAAGTAAACAATTACAGCATTCAAGGGTTACGCCATTTCAGTCTCAATGGTGGATGTGCTAAAAGCATCCTATAAGAAATGTCAAAGTCCGACGCTCAACCATGATTGATTGATCGATAAATTATTCTTCCCGTCTTGTAGAAGAACCTATCCTCTGGAAGTAAAATTCTTGTTTTGGTGTGAGTCAGCCGGCACAACATCATTCCCAGTATTGTGTCAACTGCTTTAAAAATGAACTCTTATTCTAGCTATTCTATTCAATGGCTGCACCCATCATCACTGCAAGTGCAAGAGAAAGGGGGAAGAACAGAGATGCAACATACGGCATATTTTCAGCAAAGGCGGCCTTTTTTTCTTTGATGCGGTGAATGATGCTTAACCAGACACCGAGCAAAGAAGATGCAGGTTAAAAATAAGTCATTGAATACAAAAAAAACCTTATGTGTCCCCTCTAACACATAGCAGATGAAACGATCCCGAAGAGCCCTATCACACAGCTCACCCAGAGCTCATGTTAAACAGCCCTTTTTCTTTAAGGCAGCCAACGACAAAGAAAGTCACAGATCACATTTTGCCTGACGGGAAGCTGAAAGCAGCGCCGGACTAAATAAGGTTACGCATTAGAAGTTTGGGAACCTGGAAGAGACAAACAAGCAGCTATACTTCTCAATACCTGTGATCATGTGAGATTGCCTGGTTTGACATTGCTGTTTGTCTTGGACAACCTCTGAACAAATACATGCATTCTCGGTTGTTGTGCACCATGCTCAAAAAAAGTATGCACAGATAGTTATGATGGTAATAGTACAGTTATGATAGCATTTAGCCTACCTATATTATACTCATTAGTGACCTTACCCTCATACCTGTAGTGAAAAATAAATCGCAGGGGAACATTAACCTAGATTGGAAATTACTCCTCTTTTCACACAAGACAGTCAAGGTCAGGCTGACCAAATCATACATACATTCTGGATTACCATATGGCTGGCCTTCTATATCATACCTGATACATTATCCTTTTAAGCTATAAATTTTAATGTACTGAAGCTGTGTTACAAATAAATGCTTTGGGACACATGACCTCTGATTTTAAGTTAGGCTCTGAGATAACAGTGGTTTTTAAAATATAAAAAGGGCAATTTTAGGTGAACATGTCTCATTTTCCTTTTCATTTTCTATGTGGGTGATAGAAATTAACTCTGTTAATATAGGCTCGGTTAGGGTTAGCAGACCAAACATAAATATTTAAAAATGTGTAATAGCCTAAATGTGCATATATATATATATATATATATATATTAGGGCTGGCCGATAAAACGATAACGATATGTATCACGATAGGCACATGATCGATATCAATAAAAAACGTGTTCGATAAAACGTTCAATATTTTTTATTCTTCATCGGAAGAAAACTGTAGTGATGGGTCGTTCTTGAACGATTTGTTCATTTTGAACGAATCTTTAATGTGACTTGGGAA
>JAUMHE010000072.1:12370159-12390553 GCA_032359235.1 Enteromius mattozi
GAGTTCGCTCTTGGCAATGTTAAGGTTTAAATGTTGGAAGATGTAGGAGGGGAGAGCAGCAGAAACCAAACCCAAGAGGAAAAGGAGAGAGAGTCAAATCGCAAGAAAAAAAGAACTCGAGTGACTCCAGGGATAGCAAGGCAGTAAATGAAGCAGAACAGGTTAGATGTGTTGATAGGTTTTTGTCCTCATTAAAAAAAGCCAAGTTCTTGACTTCTGAACTCCTTCATTTGTATTCTGTGGCAATTTATTCCGTACAGATTTGGACTGGAGAATTGGGTTAGATTGCGGTGGTGAAATGAGAGTATCTTTGCTAAACTCCAGCAGAGGTTCCTTCACATTTGGCTCTGTTTTCAACTCAGATGATTAAAAGAGAGGGAAAGAGAGAGAAAGCAAAAGTGGAGAAAGAATGATGCCCAGCAGAACAGCGGTATACTTTAGCTTTCAAAATGAGTCATGAAAAATTGCCATTAGTTAAACAACATCATAAACAAAACTACTTAATAAAATTATGTTTAATTATAATGCATGCCGGTTCATAGCCTCATAATAATTTAGATTATTATTTAGGTCAGGTGTAATTTGTGCACCACTAGTGATTCTAACTAAAACTGTGAAATTAAAGATTAAAGAAGTTTTTACACAGTTTAAATTAATTTTTAGTCGGGCAAACATAGTACTGTACCAAACTCACGTTATTGAGTCAATGTTGCTATGAAGAATAAAAATTCAGTCATTATTTAATGACTCTGGTGTTGTTCTCAGACCACAAGAGGAGTCGGACTGTTCCGTTCATATTCCATACAACTTCCATGTTTGCTGAACGAATAATACAAAACTAAAAATGTACTATTAAAACAAAAAAATTATGGCTTTTGGAGTACAACAGCACTTTCACAAGATTGTATTAGTATAGCATTTTAAGAAATCCAAACCCAAAAAAGAACTTTGAGGTAAATAACTGGACCGGACAGAATGGCAAGTAATGGTGAGTAAATAATGACTTTTAATAATGAGTTTTAATTTTGGGGTGAACTGTTCCTTTAAGATGCTTAAACAGAACATTTTCCTAGCGCCACAGCCACAGTGTTTCTTTTCAGCTAAATAAACCTGCTAATGGTTTATTTACAGTTGTCTCTGCATATTATGCAGGGTCTGGTGGAAATATTTTAACATCAACAAAAATTACACACCTCACCTTTAAATGAACTTCAAAAACACTAAAAGATGATTACAACAGTGAACAGTCACAGAATCAAAAATGTAGACTTTTCCTCATGCATTCCCATCAGTTTGAACTTGAAATGCTAGAAATAAACTTCATGTCATAGTAAACCTGTGATTTTGCTGGGGCAAAGAATTAAACATTTGAATGATTTCAGCGCGCTGTGCCCTCACACACACACACATTTACACTCTCTTTGATGACCTGCAGTGAGAATGTTAATGCATTACCTCCTCAGGCTGAGATCAGAGCAGGCTTTCCTCACCCCCTTTGAACTTCCTTTTGTTTTCTCTCCCAGTCATCAGGGTTCCCAGCCACAGAACAGGAAAAGTTATCTGGATGGATGCCCTGTCAGTGAGGGATCCTCAGATCTTCCTGTGCATGCATTCACACACTTTTTTGGCTCACCACTTCCTGCATATTACCCAGTTCTATCAGGATAAATATATGAGAACAGTTTATATTTGGGATTTCTTACATTCCTTGTGGTTTAGTAAACACATTGATTGGAATGTCATAAAATCTTCCATCTCAGAGTGAGTCAAGGAACCAGAGTGTTTAGGGTGGATACAGAGCACAACAAAGACATCAGTTTATTCATATTTATTCTATTAGCAACATGAGGGGAATTTTTCATTTTAAAGTCACAGCAACAGAATTATCTGTATGTGACCATTTTGTAAGGGTTTTGTGGTTTCTCTGATCTGTCATTATAAACTTAAACTTGACTTTCTGATATTGATTTAAATCCAGCTGCCCCTTAAATGTCTTTTTTGTGCGATTATAGCTGAATATTAGCTGTTTGCATAAAATATGATCAAAAGGGTTAACATATTGCAGGGCTTATTGATATTGTCACTTTATGGGACACCATATAAACTTGACATACTTTCACTTTTAGTGAATTGACACAACTGTTCACCCCATATTAAGTGGCATTTTAATTTCTTTTATCATTTTATTCCACTTAAAATGTTCAAGTTTCCCCAAGTTTACCGTATAGTTATGAACAACACCGTTCTTCAGATAACAGCCTCAGTATTGTAACAGCATCACAAATAAAACCGATGTGATCTGAGGCTTAACTTCGAAAACGAACAAAACTACAAAATCTTTGTCAGCATTTCTGCCCAAACCTGGTTAGAACTCATCCAGCCACAGGGTATGCTGCATAACCGACAGCACAATAGTATCTATCATACTTTCTATTCATTACTTCACCATTACTGAGCAAAGCAAGTTTCTGAACACTGAACAGAAATGAATCTAAATGTGGGTGGTCATGTGTTAATGTGTTCGTTCACTATTCATTAAAATCAGTTTTTCTAGACAGACTGAAGAGCGTGTTTTGAAACATTTGAGGTCAGTAAAAGTTTTTCAAAGACATTAACACTCTCATTAAGGAAGGACAAACTGATAAAGGTATCTATACTGTTTGGGGTGGATAAAATGACATTTTATGATATATTTTAAAATAAATGTAGAAATATGATTAAATAAACACCAACTAAACTACCAAAATACCAATCTATAGGAACCTGTCTCTTTTTTATCTATTATACAGCATTATAGATGTTCGTCATCTCAGGGCTGTATAAAGAAAGATCAAAACAAAACACAGATCACTGGCATTTCAGTTAACAAAAGACAAACAAGAAGTTCCCTGTGATTGAGAAACAATATGACACACACATAAAAAGTCAAAACTGACAAGTGTGGACATGTAAGTGTGGGGGTTAATTATGTATGCTTCGTCATGTCGCCTGTGAACACAAACAGCAGGGACTGTGGCCAACAGACACAGCACTCTTCAACGTGTCCTCTGTGTCATATATCACCACACACCTCCAGACCAAACATCACTTCAGCCTTACCTCTGCATTCATCTCAGCTATTAACACTTCAAATGCTTAAGCATGACTTAAGCTGTCTTGGTGGTGAAATAATGAAAGATGGCCAAACTTGTTTTCCTTCAGATTTTAAGCCTTCAGATAGACATAAAGGGTTAGTTCACCAATAAGACGTGTTCATCTTTTCAACACAAATTTTACTGAAACTAGTGTGGTTTCCTTTCTTTCCTTTTTCTGATAGTATATACAACCTAAATTTAAAAAATCTAGAAAGGTCAAAAAGACACCTTAAATCCATTTTGAGTTTACTGAAGAGATACGCTGACTTTATATAATGAACAGATTTATGCATGTATAAACAAAGATGGACACAACATACATACAGCGCATCAAATATAGTAAACAGGGAAGCTCAAATGTTTACCATATTTGACACACTATGTACGTGCTTCGATCAAAAAAAAAAAAAAAAAATAATTCAAATGATAACATCATCCTAAAGTTAATCTGTGTGTCATTTTTTGGTCAACTAACCCTTTAAAGGTATAGTTCACCCCATATTATTTATTCATTCCAAACCTGTATGTATTTCTTTCCTCTATATACATTTTTATTTATTTTTTTTTATATTATATTCCTTATTTTTATTTCATTTTGCCCATACATATATTTATGTATATTTTCTTTGTGTTTGTATATTATAATAATTGCACTATCCATGAAGCAGACTTTACTTACATTTCACTGCTGGTTAAATATTCTCTATATAATCATGTATGTGTTGACTAAAAATCTTGAATCTTGAAAAAATTAATAAATAATAATGCAAGGGAATGAGTTCTGCTGATTTTTCGATGTTAAAGAGTGCATAAAAATATCATAAAAGTGATCGATACTATGTATGCATTTTATTCCAAGTCTTCTGAAGTCATTCTGAAGCTTTTTATGTGATAAACAGATTGAAAAGGAAGTCATTATTCACCGAAAATCTGAGCTGTAAACCACTGTGACTAGATTATTGAGTCAGTGAGTTGTTGAAAACCCGACTGAAAGAATCATTCAGACCACTTTTGGGATTCAGACTATCTGACTCACTTAAATCCAACTCAAAGTAGCTTTCAGCAATAAATTAGACATCACCATTTTTCTCATGAAAGCACCAAAACATATAGGGAAGATGATTTTGCCACCCAAATCATTATAATTTAATTATTTTGATTATATTTAAATGATTAACTATGTATAATTAAAAAAAACAATATTTTTCTTAAAAAAAACAAACAACAACAACAAAAAAAAAAACTTTTCGTGTTCCACAAAAGAAAAACATACAGATTTGAAATGACATGAGGGCATGTGGTGAGAGATGTCAGAATTTTCATTTTTATATGAACTATTGCTTCAATTATGCAGATCACATCGTACCTACTGCTGTCATTTCATTTGAACAGAGCAAGATTATGACTGTGGTTCAGTCTCAGATGCCACCTGGTTTAAGCAACTGCTGTGCTCAAAGACAGACAGAGAGAATTTGATTGGTGCGGCTTCAGGCTCTTCGTTCCAGAGAGATACTGTGCTGTAATTAGTTCACTGCAATAATATAATGCAAGCAAGCATCCCACGGTGTATCACTGACGTATAACAGCATCTCGAATGGACTGGATCCATATCTACAGAACAGAATATTGTAAAGCCATGTGGATGGACTACAGGCTACAGCAACATTCATTACTAAAATATCAGCATTTGGACATTGTTCCAATCTCTTTTCTACAGTGGAAAACCAGTTTAGCTTGCATTGTTTAAACGTGTGTGTGGGTATAGCCTATGTATGTTTGTGAAGAATGCTTTGGTGGGTCTCGTGAAGGGTTAAAAGCTTTCTTTTGATGAACTGAATGTGCAGTTCCTGTGTAAAAGTGACTTTCTCTTGTCGCTTTAATATTTCAACTCTACACTGTGAGGCAGTGACAGTGTGCCCGAGGCGAGCATGCCAATTACACTAACACTGACTATTCTCTATGATATGCCATGGAGCCTTTCATCACCGATGCATTACCGAAGCAAATTATAGATTTTACAACAAAGTTAACTCGAGAGCTGTCAACCAGAGCAACCTCCCTCACCACATTTAGTCACTTTTTCCATTGAGCGTCCATCAAATATACACGCTCAATCTGTCTCTGGGAGTGTAAAGGAAAGCTGGCTCCTTGAGAAGAGATCGGACTGTGGGCAAGCTGACAAGACTATCTGCTCTTTACGTTAATACACTGCAATAAACACCAACGGCCCTCTGCTAAAACCATTAAACTTACATAAGGCCTCTGTGCTTGCTAAAAGCACTTAGCTGAAAACAAAACAAAAGGAGTATGGGAGTGTTTTGGCATCTGTTGTTTCCTCTGCTCTTTGTTGGACGTGTAACCTGTATTGATAAAACAGTCTAGGCTGGGTCTCTGTGCAGACAGACTGATTCGAAGCTATTTTCTGATTCATTTGGACCTATTTCATTTATAACGTCCATTTTGTTTACATATTAAATACAATTTCGCCCCCGCTTATGCTGCAAATCACACATGAAACTGTGTGCAACTGCAATCTTTTAACAGATGTATAAACAAAACCAAATCAAAAGTACATTTTATATTGAATTTCTTGTGTAAAATCAAAGTGAGAAATGAGATTTTTTTTTAACAATTAACATTGTTCTGTCAGATAAACTCAAATGGCACACACATGCATGCACACTTTATTTATTATCGGTTGCACTGGATGTTTTTGATTTATTAAAAAAATGGTTTAAAAGTGACGATCAAGAATCGTACTGTGAATCACTGCATTGTTCTTACTGTCAATCATGCAGAAAAACAAAATAAAACTAAATAGGGAATGTTTTATAGCATCAATATCCATTTTTAAATGAAGGTTGTGATTTATCAGTCTTGCATTGGTTGGGAAAGCAATATTTCTACCCTAAACAGACAGATATGCATGTGCAAGCACAAATTCATACTGCAGATACAGAAAATCTACATGTTCCAGACAGGTCAGCCTCTAAATCTAGCTGCTTTTGCCTTCGCATAGCTTTGCCTCATAAATCTTGCGCCTCAGGTATTCCTCATGCCCTGGAAAACCAGGAATTTCTGACCTTTTAGTCGTGCTTTATGTAAACACTGCAGTCTGAGAGGGTGTGGAACAGTGTGCTTAAACACACACTCATAGACATGATAAAAACACACATCGGGCATGATTTATCAGCATTAGGCCTGGTTGGCACAGTAGGGATAGACAGCATGTAAACGCAGACTACCACTGTTGGAGGATGAGTGAGAAAAACAACAGGTTTTTTCTTTTTCTCCTCTGAGAAATATAGATGCTGTCTGTGGACAGGTTTGCTCAGGAACACCGAAGATATTCTTCATAAGGATGACAGCTCCTGACTGTGAAGACGCAGGTCAGCAAACGGTCGCGTCCATGATATATGGAGCTCAACTTTTTTGAATGAGCTGGAAAGAAACACATAGCTCCAGGTCCGGATTGTTTTTTCACAGTTTGAGGACTGTCGAATCTGACATTCAACTCCCTTTGTTATGAACTCAAACCCAGAGGGCTGATGGGAATAAAATGTGAAACGTCGTTTGTTCCAGCCTCGGAGGAAGGAAGAATATAAAAGTGTTTGAGGACCATCAAATAGAAATTAGAGCTGTTCCCCAGTGTGACTGTGAGGCAGCCGGACTTTACAAGTTCCTCAAAATCTCACAAGAGTGTCACAGATGAAGAATGGAGAGAATCTGACGAGTCCTTGTAAATCAGTGGCCCAAAAATTGAGAAAAAGATACAGTGGTGTCGAAAATCTTGATGCTTCAATTTTGTAGTTTCTGAATGTATAGAAACCCATCTCATGCCAAATTATTAGAGTTTTAGTGAAACGTTTAAGTAAAAAATGTATTTCAGAATGCCTTATTGTTTGGTTTATTCTCAGTTT
Organism: Enteromius mattozi; assembly: GCA_032359235.1. NCBI lineage: Eukaryota > Metazoa > Chordata > Actinopteri > Cypriniformes > Cyprinidae > Enteromius > Enteromius mattozi. The sequence continues at coordinate 12,377,214 of JAUMHE010000072.1, forward strand.
GCTTTGATGAGGCAAATGTACGAGCTCCATATGTTTGTGTAAAGCCTGATAATCATTATATCCAGAGTATATTGATCTTCAATAGAAGCAAGAAAATCTGACTGTCTATACACTTTCAGAAATAAAGGTACAAAAGCTGTCACTGGGGCTCTACCTTTACAAAAGTTGTACCTAAAGGGTCCATTTTGGTTCCTTAAATGTACATATTAGTACTTAAAGTGTACATATTTGAACCTAATAGGTACAAAAGTGACAGCTTTTGTAACTTTATGTCCGAGAGTGTAAAGAGTTAACTTGATAAATGTCAGAAATTTGCTTAATTACTCTAAAAATAGTTCTGAATATGCTCTATTTCTTATACACGTTTAAAATATTTAAAACTTCCTGTATATTTCCAGGATTAATAATTTACTTAGCTTTTTGACTCTTAAACCCGACTGTAGATTTTACCAAACATTTCACAAAAAGACTCTATTGGAAATCAATCAGGTTTTCATACCTGGATAACTTTAGCCGATTCTAAGCACAAAAACTTCCACCAATCAAAAAGAAGTAGATGCGCTTCCTTCCATGCATTAGGTAAGATGCACCCATCACATAGTGTCTGACCTACCAGCCCAGAAGGGAGCTCAAGCAATCAGTTTTGTGTGCAATTAATCATTGTGAGCCCGACAAACTGCTACAATCTCAGGCACTTAGAGGCAGAGGCAGCAGTAATTATGACAAGGCATGGCGATATAATAGCCGACAAAGCGTGCCTCCACTCCCATTAGGAAGGGAGGAACAGATCCCTTCTGAACACATCAGTAGCCAGCGAGGAGATAAGGGGGTCGTATATAGCTTGGAAATGGAAAGAAAGAATAAAAAAGAAACAGAAAAGAGGAGAGAATAAAGACAAAGGGAGCAGCAGAGAGCGTCATACAGCTGACCTATAAAGAACACTGGAAGATGTGGGTGGAGATGTTTGGAGTTCCCACAACGCATCACACCCTTTCTGTTTCTGCATTCAATGCAGATTAAAAATGAGACAGAATGAGCTGTCAGAACACATCCAACTGAGGCTGCAATCTCTTACTTTTTGCTAGATTTCAAAATGCAAGCTGAGTAAGAGAGCTGTTGCTCTGTAAGCAGCAGATGATCACAGCTGTGGTGATTTTCAGAAAAACCACACAACTGCGAGTGTGATGTTTGCTTTCATATTGGGTAACTTACATTTCAGCAGACACAACACTGCCAAATACGTTTTCTGTTTTTGCTTTGACAACAAAAATACTGTAGTTCCGAACAAATCCAAAACTATGGATTGAGCAAGTGATGGGTTATTCAGGAACAGTGAGTTTACTGTTTCTGTAATATGACAAATTATAAAAAGATAACAATTTATGTTCTTCGTAAATAATGTTTGGCTGCCTTATTTGGAATACGATCAAAATTTTGATTAATTTTGATTAACAAGGCCGACTAAGAGATTCTCATCCCTACAACAACAGACAGTAACTCTGTCTCATTCTTGAATGGCTGAACATTTTAAACAAAATGATTGAGCAAAGTATTCAATGGCCCATGCATTTGTTGTGTTCCTGAATGAATCAGTGTTTTTGACTGAACTAGTTTAAATGAATGATTTCATAGTTTAAGGTCCTTGTACACCAAGCCCGAAATTTTGGCGCATTAAAAATGAATACAACATCACGTTGTGCCAATCATTTATACACACATTCTCCAAAACTTTGGCCCATCATAAAAAAAAATTGGATTGGTTTCGATTTTCTGAGTTTTTCGCATAGCGTGCATTGGGAGAGGAAAGAACGATGTATTCAAAAAAATAGAAAATGCATATTTAACTTTTAGACTCAGTGTGCGAGGACCTTTAGTCATAAAGACAGTCACTATGGCAATTAAAAGCATGTTCTATGTGTGTATGGATGTAATTTGGACATACTACGAGTTCGATGTGTCCCTGATTCAACATCTTTGTTGACCCTGGAACAACATTGTGACTAGCCAATCAGATTTGAAGAACCAGTTTATGGTTTTTGTGAAGTTTAGGCTTACAATTGTACATCAGTGTCATTCATCTATCATTAAATATGATTATAGGCATTAGTGTTACTCATGGGTAAGGTTAGGTTTAGGTGTAGAGTTATGGTAAAAACAAAAATTTTGGATTAAAATGTTGTTCCAGGGTCAACAAAATATGTTGACCCAAGAACACGTCGAACTCAGCAAAAGGACAAAAGGACATGCACATGTGTCATGCTGTCTTTATTGCCTATTTGTTGCATATTCACAAAACATATCTCATGCCCCTGTGGGATAACAGAGTGTCCATTGAATGTACACATCAGAATTTTGCCAGAAGTAGATCATCGAGGCATTTTTTTATTACTGTGTTATGGATACTGTGACCACAGACATCTATAGAACAGCAGAACAAGCCACAAATATTTAAATCCCCTTTTTAAAAGAAAAATGTGTGAACAAACAAGTTAACAAGTTATACAGCCTCTGTCACAGAATTTTAATTACTTAAAACAGCAGAACATTCTAAACCATTAACATAAAAAATGCTTTTTAACATGGCGTAACGTATTAAGTCACTGGTAGTACAAGATCAAATTCAATGTGCACCTTATTGATGATACATATTACATACAGGAAAGCAGTTGGGCCCAGAATACGGACACAAAGTGTGAAATTGCTCCGTTATTGCTCCGATATTGTTCCGTTAATATTTTTCATATGCTTGCCTGTACATAATATGTTTTATTAATACTGAATTTGGTCCTGTCTTAATGCAATAAGCCATAGTAAGTATTTTCCTATTGTATTTATGCGAGAACATACAATTTTGCGCATTGCGTTCATATTGGGCCACAGCTTGTATACTACATACAAGTTCTGTACAGACTTAAGCGTCAATGAGGTGTATATTGAATCTGGTGTTTCAATATCGCGGTCTTAGACCACTAATACTCAGTAACTGGTAAAAATAGCTGGCGGGTAGCACAGCAAAGACTTGCTCTCCCTCCAGGCTGGCTTTCCTGTTAGGATGTGCAAGTGAAAACTATAAATTGGAGTGACACAACCAGTACAAACCAAACCAATAAAACTGCATGAATAGTAATGTCCATATATGTGCTATATAATAGCTTTGTGTGAGAAAAAGATTAAAATTTATGCAACTTCGGTATAACTTTTCATTGCTCTTGCTTTAAGCCATCAAGCAATCCAATAATTGTTGTTTTACTACTTTCTCTGTGCTAACATGATGTTCCAGCAGCAGACAACTGCCCATTCTGTCATTCCTAGTCCCAGCTGGTGCAGAACAACACTGTGCCAGGCCTGATACCCATGGGGCAAAGCTGAGCCCGGGGCTGAGACTGCTTCCAGCTGGCCCCCTGGACTCTCCAAGATCATCCTCCTGCTCTCTCTCCAAACACAGACACATCACTAAAATGGGCATGGCATCCAGCCCACACATGTACTAGCTGTCACAACACGACAGGAGCATTAACAATCTGACACATCCAAACACACCATCATCAATCTCAAGGGTCCCACTCCAGAAGCAAAACAGATTGGCTTCTTTTCCAAAAGAGTCTTCCAGGACCAAAATGCATCCTTAAGGAATCAAGTATAAACGAGAATAAAATTGATGTGAGACGCTTGTTGAATTTGCTTGGGAAAGAGAGAAACGTCATTCACAAAACAGCAGACAGGTGAAAATACATAAGTGCAAGAAATGCAATGTCAGAAATAAATTAAAATAAATAAAACTTTAACTTTATGTTAAAGTTAGCCTACAGTTAGCCTTTTGCATTTAATAAGCCATCAAAGAAACACACTCCTCTTTTAATGCAAGTATGCACAAAAAATGAGCACTGAAAATATGTATTGCTCTTTTCTATTTAAATCAGGCTCATAAAACAAAAACAATGTAAACTGTGCATGCAAACAAAATGGTATGCAGTTCATTCAGTCATCATCCAATTACAATAAAGACACAAATAGCTACATAATGAGCATGAATACTTATGCTCCTATTTATTTTCTTAACACTGTTCCTGATCTTATGAAAAAAATGGTTTGGCCTTGTAATTTTTAATCAAAATTTCATAACTTGCTCATCCTCTTAAATGACCTTTCCTTTTTCTCTTAGGTCATTTTGGATAAAGTTAGGCATTTGGGGAAATGCTGCATCACACAGCCATCTGCTTAGCCCACATTTGTATATTATATGCATTGTGTCTATATTTATTGTTTCTTCTGGGATCTCTAAGATTTTTGGAAAGAAATTTATAGTTTTATTCCCCAAGGACACATTACCAAGATTAAACGTGACAGCAAAAGCATTTATAATCTTATAAAAGATTTCTGTTTCAAATAAATGCTGCTCTTTTAACTTTCCCTGAAAAGAAACCCACAAATTCCACAGAAACACATCTGTTTTCAACAATGATTATAATATAAAATGTTTCTTTAGGACCAGTGATGAATACATTGCTAAATGTTACTTCACTCTGGCTTTTTCTTGGTCATAAAAACCATATGTATGATTCATATCTAAAAATCTTGTGAAAGTCTCTCATCACATTTCCTGATTTAAGTCACAGTATATACCTCAGATGTTTCATGACATTCTAACTTTATTTTGATGTTTGTTTCCAATTAACCTGCTATGGGAAAAGAGAAAGGAATCTATGCTTAGTGCTTTTGTTTTAGTAACTGAACTCCCAAGCAGTGAAGGCACTTTAATTTCAGCACGCTATTGGATAAAAGTGTGGGAAAAACATGCAATTTCTTGTGTTTATGACTGACAATAGGCCAGAAAGGTCACAACTGCTCAAACTTGTCTCAAGATATTGGAAAGAAAAAGGAACAGAAAAAGAAAGAAGCAGGGTGTGCCAGTGATGACACACCAGAACTTTGCTCCAGAACACCTGTTTCTAACATTCCCACACACACACACAATTCCCAGCATTTCAGAAGCCAATGACTCACACGTGTCCTCACCGAGGAATCTCCAGCAGAAAATCACTCATGATTGCACAAGAAGATCATTAATAAGAAAAGTTGTGAAACAAGATGATGGCGGGGGTGTTGATTAGGAACGCTGCAACTGTGGGTGTTGAGACAGTGCTTAGTTAGCAACATAGAATATGTTCATGACCTATCGTCCATTTTCTCAAAACCTTTTCTTTTTTGTAATTTCTGGGAAAAAACCCCAAAATTTAAAAAGTAAAAGTCTGATTTAAAAAACTGACCAAATAGGCATCATAGATCAGCAATGACCCCCAACTATTTTTTCTTGATATTTGAAAATGTAAATGAATTCTACACACTATATACCATAGGCACAAAATATTGGCTTCAGAATAGTGCCACTACATCAAATATAGCTAGAATTTCCATGGTTAAATCATGCAAATTAATCCTGAATCAACTGAGAAGGCATAGTTTGTTCATGTTATTTTTACGGTGGGTCTGGAATGCTCACATCTTTAATAGGATGACAAAACAAGTTGAATTTAGCATGTTTCTTTCATGTTCTGAGTTCATCTGCTTTCTTGGATAAGAATAAAGTGTATATTGAGCATGATCTTTTAATATCACATTAGGATGCGTTTTTAAATTTTAGCATTTTAGAATGTCTCACTTATGTTGATTGAAATATTGCAACAGGTGCTGTATTTGGATGGCAAACTTACAGTATGTTCACTTACTTTTTGTTATTCCCCTTTTAAAAGAAGATATACATATTTGTGGCTTGAAACAGATGGAAATTTGACAGGTGCCAACATGTGCCAGTCATATGACTGAAAATTAAGAATTTGCACACTTACTGCTACTTTTTATTTTTATTTACTTACTAGATTAAAGAAGAAGAAAGTAGAGACCAGTAAATGCACAAACATTTTCATGTTAATTCTCACTGAACTAAACACACACTTACTGGCTACCCATGATTAAAGCAAAAGCTCCACTCTTTACCACACGGATAATCCAAAACATAAACCCAGAAGTCAACACAACTGAACCACTTTTAGGTCTTCCCTGTTCCCTTCTCATAACAATAAATAAATCAAATAAAATAAATCTAATAAAATAGATAATTTGCTCACCCCATCAAGTCACAACCAAAGCATGCTGGAAATTGCAATGCAATGCAATAAAATGATTTATGCCTCACCAAAAATGGATTAAGTAAACACACATTATAAAAAATGTAAGAGGCTTGAACATAATGAGCTTAAGTTGTGACAAAATGATCAAGAATTATTACATTGGCTCATTTTAATTTATTAAAATAAGTAGCTAAAATCTTTGTGTGTGTGCACTCATGATTTCAGCAGATACGCAAAAAGCAGAACTGAAAATATAACTGATAAATATAACGCTGAAGGACAACTTCCAGAGTCAATTATGTTTTTCAAATAAATAAATAAATAAAACAATGTTCTTTCCTTCAAATCAAACTCATGTCTGACTGCTTTCATGCCATGTGTTGAGACCCTTTATTGTGCCTTTTTGTGGTGCAACTGTGCAAGAAGTCTTCTTGGTGTTTGTTTTGGTGTGTGTGTGTGTGTGTGAACGATAAAGACACACTGTGTCAGCATTAAAGAACCGCAGTAGCTGTTACGCATTGGTTGAGGGAGTGAAAAAGGGATGAAGTGTGAAAGAGAGAGTGAGACAGAGAAAAGAATGTGAATGCAGAGAGATTGAATGGGGCAGGAAGGCGAACAGGACATCATTAGTGACCAGTGCAAAGCTTTAATGAGCAGGATCGCTGTAGTCTTCCATCTGCACTGATGCCTGAAGGCTGGAGAGAGTGTTTGGCTGCCCACTGTGTCGTTCTGACAAGGGCTGAGGTACCACCAGACATCCCCACAGCTGGACACTCTCTCTAGGCACAAAGCACACTCTCATAGCCACCTTTATGTCTGAGAAGACACATACAGACTACCAAAAGTGCCTTTAAGCATTGATCACATAATGATTGTTTTGCCTTGAGGCATGGAAGCTGTTTGGCCTACAGTCTCAGACCTCTGTCCTGAGCTGAGTGTGTGTTCCTGCCTGCAACATCATGTCTGAATGCATTTCTGGTATGTCTGGTACTGATCTATCTATCTCTCTCTCTATATATTTGTATGTATATATATGGATCACTTATTTTAAGGAATTTAGATGATTTTATCTAAAGCAAGTTACATTCAGAAATACATTTGGCATTTAAATATTTTGCATTTAAACACAATAATTACTTACTTTACTTATTAATTTACTTATATTTTGCACATTTTTCTGTTGTACATTCTTGTTCATTTGTACATTTATTGAGTTTAAAGGGATAGTTCACCCAAAAATTATCCTGTCTTTTACTCACCTTTGAATAAAACGTCCCTCACACGGCTCCGGTGGGTAAATAAAGTCCTCCTGTAGCGAATCCATGCATTTTTGTACGATAAATATCCATATTTCAAACTTTATTCACCCCCGGAGCAGTGTGAGAGGGACATTTTATTATGAACACGCGCATGTTATTTCTCGTCTTCCAAAATGAGCTATTCTTTAAGCCTATTGCAGGGGTCATAAAGTTAGGTCCTGGAGGGCCGGTGTCCATGGAGAGTTTAGTTCCAACCCTAATCAAAAACACCTAAAACAGCTAATTAACGTCTTACTTCCAGGCAGGTGTGTTGAAGCAAGTTGGAGCTTAACACAGGCCCTCCAGGATCAAGTCTGATGACCCCTGGCCTATTGTACACTGTCCATTACTATTACTCTATTCTCTATAACTGTGTATGTGTGACAAATAAAATCTTGAATGTTAAATTAACATGAAGAACATTGACTGATTTAAATATTGATTGACTGATTAATTGATTAGTGGGGGTGCTAGTTAGAAATATTATCTACATAAAATAATCTGTAAATGTCAAATAATTTCTATTAATTTGTGTGACAGAGTTATATAATATGACAGAAAACAGCAAAATAATAATAATAATTAAAATGAGGGGGAAAAAAACCCTGAGTAACTATGGTAATTTAATAATTACACTTTCTTAAATACCTGATAATGATGGAAAAGAAGTGTAGAGACAGCTGTTTAACCTTTATGTAATATAAAATATCTTATATATAATGAGATATTCTTTAAGATAACAAGATATTCAAATGCTGTTTATATTTTAGGTATATCTTTTAAATAAATAAATTTTATAATTTTTTTTTCTATTTATCAAAGAACCCTACCACTACTTCCACAAAATATTAAGTGGTACAGTTTTTTTTTCAGTATGGATAATGACAAGAAAAACATTTGAACAGTATTGCAGCTATTGCTGGAAATATCCGCTGCTGCATATACCACTGTACAAAAAGTCCAATTTCATCACTAAGAAAAGAGCACAGTCCATCTTAAAGGTCAGATTTTAAAACAAATGAGTTAAAGTATGTGCAGTGTGAAAAAAAAGGTCTTTTCTAGTAATGGGCCATCATTAACGGCAGGCATTTCTGATTATTCCGTCAAACTTTCCTATGTGGCAGCATGTGTGTTGTTGCCTGGAGCAATGCTGATGTGTAGGTACCCAGAAGGCTCATACTCATATATATAAATCGCCTATATGTGCTGCAGAATTGTGGTGGAGAGTGAAGGCTGACACATTATATTTAAGTATGTATTTATAGATACACAGAGACTGCAATATTGCTGAATTTTAATAGTCGTGACAGAGACGGCACGATTGAGGGAAGGTGCATGCAAGTATGAGGGAGCAGAGAGAAGGATTTTAAATAGATAGATATGGAAACAGCTCAGAAATAGATATGAGAGGACAGAGCTAGTGCAAATGCAGTCAAGAATATGAAGAAAAAGAAAGAGAGAGAGAGATGCGCTGAAAGAAAGAGCTGTAAAATGCTGAGAACGTCTCAGGTAGAGTCGCTGGAGAGTACAGAGGGATTGAGGTGGAGTGATGTGCTGTCATATCTCTCCGTCTGTTCATCTCTCACTCTCTCCCACCAGGTACCCTGAATCTTTACCGTCAGCAAGAGAACAAAGTGTGTGTGTGCGATGACGTTCTCACTGCTGCCTTGTATATGTGTAAGACATAGCGCAGTCAATATCAATCTAGATTAACGTGCCGCTGAAACCAGCCACAGAGCACACCAGAGATCCATTTTATTGGCTGTACTTCTCATTTAAACCCTCTTGAAGATTTACATCCTGTTTGTCATCCACTCTCCTCATCTATTATGATTAACGTGAAATCGAACCAATTAAATAAAGACCCTTTCACGCATGATCACCTAACGAACAGCCATAACAAGAATCCGATTCAAATCGTTCTCGGAATCAATGAAACACAAAGAAAGGCCTTGTTATATTAATATGTTTATTAGAATATTAACATATTCATGAATATTAATAAGTAGGCACACTATATGGAGATAGAGAAAAAGAAACGGGACTGAGAGTTTGGTCTGCATGCCTTCCGAAATTAATAACCACAATAGTAAAAACATGCCCGCATAGTGTGAAAATTTATTTTCATAGTGTACTATAGTCTTAAATTATGTAATGGACATTATTTAGATTAATGCGTACAGTTTTTATATCGGTGTGGTGGTGCATGTGTGAGCATGAGTACATCTATATATCAACAATATAGTGTATGCAAGAAAATAACCTCAGTATATCCATGAGTGCTTTGTGCAGTTGAGGATAACTTTCACTTGATTTGTGTGCAGCTGTGGTGTCCAGCTCTCCAATCTAGTTCAGAGCTGATAAAAGAACCAACGTGAACAACATCGGTACATGTGTGGACATTAATAATCCACTAAAATTCAGCTCCACAGTCAAAGGAACAACTTTTTAGAGTAAGAATGCCAATCTAACACATTTTTACATTATGTCAGATAGTACTACACTGGCAGAGAGATGCGTATCTAACAAGAGCCATATTCTATTCCTCAAAGAAGTGTTGGAGTCTAAAGGCAAATCTCACAAATAAAAGAGTGGAGGGTTAATGTTTATTCGTTCATTATCCTTGCCTTAATTATTATGAATTAGTTTTTCCAGGTCTACCGTCTTGAAGAACAAAAGGATCATTAGTGTTTGCCTTTTTGTGGGCACTCTCATGAGAATGACTGTTATTTGATCTTGATGTGTATCAAAGAACGTTATATATTTAATATATAAGTACTATGTGTCTTTTTATGTGATTATCAAACACAATTTTAGTATATATTATACAGCTGTAGTATATGCTATAAAATTGAATCTTTAAAAAAATTAAATAATTCCTATGCACTTTTCTTAGAAAATAACAAAAACGCCCTAAGGCGAACTAAGAGTCTGAATCGACAGTATGCTGCTATTGAGTTTTTGCTGAACAATTTAAATTGACTTGAACTCTGCGGTTAATGTACCATGAGATGGTCTCATAAAGTTCAAATCAAAAACAAACCCCTCGTGGGTGAACATCTTGCCATCTAATAATCTAATCCACATGAAAAGAACACAAACGCTTGTTCAGTGTCTTTTAGAGCTGATTTAGATTCGCTTGCGCAATGTTTGTCACTTCCTACTATGGCTCATCTAAACTGTCCAAGACAAACCCATTTTGAGCCAAAATGTGATTTCCTTTTAAAACGTCTCTCTAAGGAACCACAAATTCTCTATATAGTGAGATCTATACTAGTTTAGCAGCTATAAAACCAATGACCATTTCGGTTTTCACCCTCTCAGCCCTTCACAAGTTCCCTCAGTCATCAAAAGCCTCTGGCGTTGAGCCCTCTCTAAGCTATAAAAAAACACCAAGACCCCACAAAGGCATGAAATGGTAGCTAGTTTTTAATTGGAACATGCTTTTCCCCAGATTCCCAGTATTGACTCCATCCTGTGAGCCAGACAAGAGCCAATATGAGATCTAATCGACAAGGTCTAATCGATAGCACTCAATTTTTGGATCTCATTGCAATCTAAAGCATCTTGTAAGGCAAACCTTCAATCATAGGCATGGCCGGATGCCATGATCAGCAGCATGTAACCTATTACTGTAGCCCTCAAAACAACCGGAGCCGCTCTGGTTAATCAATGGCGGGTCTGTGCTGTCATGGACCTTTATCGGCGCCTTTGTGGAAGGTGTGCAATATTGCGGAGTCATGCTACAATTGTGGTGAGTCTCTTTGTGGTGAGAAGCCTTGTTAATGCCTGAGGCTCTTGTAAGTAATGGAGGTTTGATACAAAGGTGACAATGATCAAAGGGTACAAATACACAGTTCATTTGCTTCAGTACTTCCGTGTGCTTCCAAGTTAAAAAGGTAACAGTGAATGGCCATGTCATATTAACAGTGATGCCTTTGTGAGGATTTCTATTCAAAAAGATACAGTGAATGGAAAGTTCAAGGCTCCTAGTGACAGGCATCTTGCATCCTCTTTTCTCCAAAATAAAGCTCTGTCTGGTTTTTACACTTTTTAATAATGCCGTTCCATGCCTTAAAGTACATTCCCTTCCTTTCCCTGTCTCCCCCAATGGCAGGACGAGACTTCAGAGAGACATGTCATCTATTTTTCCCCTTCTTTCTCCTGCATTCATAACCAAAAAAAAAAAGAAAGAAGAATCATCTCCCATTTCTGATTCTTTGCAGTTTCACAGCTCCGAGCTGAGTTGCTTCATCCTGCCTTCTAATTGAATTCCACCATGAGTCGAACCCCAAGATTGGCTCGGGATCAAGAGATGACAGTATAATGCATTTGGTCCGGCAATGAAAGAAGGATTTGGGGTGGAACGCAGCTCCCTGTGGAAGGGTGGGCTTGTCTTTTTAAGAGACCTGGTCACAGTCACAGTGCAGTTCAGTCTAAGGGATACGTAATAACAGGATCTTGCTTTTGATGGATGGCGAGGGAATTCAAGCTCGGGGACATACAAAGACAAACAGACGACTAACCAAGCAAGCCGACTAGACGGTTTACATTATACTAAGAGACGGCAGACACAAGAGAGAGGAAAAGACAAGTAATATTTAGACGTGCAAAGGGTGGAGTCCACATGTTGCTATTTCCTTAAAACGTTTACAGGTGAAGAAAGCTAGCTAGACAGCTTGTTTTCCTATCTAAATAGCTAATAAGCTGCATAGCTACCTATAAATGTGTATTTCAATAATAGCTAGCAAGTTAGATAAACAAGTTAGCTATACAGAAAGCTAATTAGCTAGCTAGCTAGCTAAATAGATAGACAAAGTTAGCTAATTAGCCAGACAGCTATCTAGCTAGATAGATAGATGGTCGCCGTGATTTTGACAAGTAAGACTTATCCCAATCCTTACCCCTAAACCTACCCCTACCCAAAATGTATGCCTAAAATTAGTGGGAAATTATAGCTGATTAACAAGGGTGTAGAAGCACCTAACCCTGATCATAAGCTTAAAACAGATATTTCCAGAAAAATTCTCCCTCGATTCTGATTGGTTAATTGGAATGTTGATCCAGGAACATCTTGTACTTGGTGAAATCACGGTCAACATAGATGGATACTGTTTTTCTGTACTGTTGCAGGAAGTCCAAGGTGTGTTGTAGAACATCATGCTAGTCAAATTTGCTAACAGGCTGTGTGCTGAACACTGGCAGGAAGAAAGAGGTTAAAGTGCTACACTTTAGGATTACATACAACAAACAAGATATTTCAGCAGCAAGTCTTTCACATTGTCCAAAAGGAAACATCAGTAGTCCAGGCGATTCTTTGAGTTTGGAACTGATAAAGAGCTACTGAAGATCAGCTGGATCCTTTTTAGGATTGTTTTGATCAGTGGGAAGGTGTAGATCTGCTTTAGGAGAGTTTTGAGAGAAGTGGACTGAAGGAAGACTACAGTCTGGTATGTGCTGTGGACGTCTGAGAAGATGGACAAGGAACAGAGGATCTCCTGGAATGCTGAAGTTACGGTGAACTCTCCAGAGAGGCTGCAGAGGAAAAACACAGAAGGGAGAGAAGACATGAGAGAGGAACACAAACAACAGGCAAAAACATTAATATAGAGTAATTGCAGAGGAGATTGCTGTGAATAAGGGAGTGGAGGATTGTTGTAAATGAGATATATTTAATACAATACTTCTAATTAATGGGTTTGGCTAGACCCCTAATTCCAGTGATGACAAAACAGGGGCCCTTTCAGTCCCATCCCACAGTGAGGTCCATAAAGAGTTGGAGGAACTTAACATGCATAAAGCCCAGAACTGAGCACCAGTAAACACTTCTAGTATGAATTTTGACCTCCTGAATGTGAGAAACACTCTGCCATGTTCTAACATCAAGTAGACACCTATAATGTCATTATTTTAT
>JAUMHE010000072.1:12390637-12420642 GCA_032359235.1 Enteromius mattozi
ATTTTGACCTCCTGAATGTGAGAAACACTCTGCCATGTTCTAACATCAAGTAGACACCTATAATGTCATTATTTTATTAGCACTATTAGCATTAAAAGCCCAATTAAAATAAATGTAAAGTAAAAGAACACTTTCCTACTGAGAAACAGAACCCTATTCTGACTACTCTAGTGTTTCAGACGTTATCTCAGCAATTACTAAAAAATACTAGCATTAATTAGTAGTATTTATGTTTAGTTAAGATTATATTTTATATTAAATTAACTCCACATTACACTCGTTGTCAATAATTTGCTTCTATTTTTGTTCTCCAAAAGAAGAGTTTTATGTGAAACATCTAAGATGATGTTGATACTTAATTGAAATGTATCTGAAAACCCCATTAAAGTCTCATGAACTATGACAGAACAACCTCTGAGCAATAAAACCGTGCTCGAAATGGAAATTTAATGAGATGTACATAGAGGGAATAAAAATGAGGGGAAGAACATAAAGCACATGCATAGAAAGAAAGGAATGAACTGATATGTACAAAAAAACAGTCCAGATGGAAAAGACTATAAAAGAGACAGAGTGCAAGAAGATAGAAAAAGAGGAAGAGAAAGAAAAAACAAAATGGTGGTTACAGTGGTGAATCGATAGCAGAGGCGCTATCCCAGCATTCAGTATCTCAGAGAAGCTCATCTGACCTTTAGTAGAGAAAGACAGGAGAAAACAGAAAAGACTACGAAAAAAATGAAAAGCCAAAAGCAAAGTATGAATGCATCACGATTTAACTGGCATGTGACACCTGTGACATTCAGACAGAGGTACAAGTATGAATTTACCATAATAAACCTTATGTATGAATCACGGTGTGTTATAGCTTGTATTAAGCATCCACACACACACACACACACATTACATGAGCTCTCGCAGATCACCCTGTTAGAGCACAAACAGTCCAAGAACACACTGGCTGCTGGCTACAGAGAGCATATCTAGCATTTGAAATTCATTATCATGGGGTAGCCTGACAAGCTGTCAAAGCAGCGTACACAGACTCTCCATCCCAAACAGCCGCATACGACGCTGTTGTCGAAAAAGGGGGAAGAGAGAGGTGGCTCAGGAGGTTCAGCTGAACGATAAAGCCGCCCGTTTTTTTGTTTTTGTTTGTTGCAAATCAAGGTCAGGAATTTTCCTTCAATTTGCCAAGGACTGCTGACATGCTGCACAGAGACAGGTACATATTTAGACACACAACAACACCACACACACACACACACACACACACACAATCATCTCTACATCTAGCCAAAGGGTACTGCTCTACGGCCATCAACATCATAGAAAAAAATGAATAAAATTAATGCACAGTACAGACATCTTCACTAACAAAAAAACCCAAAAATACTGTGGTATTTTTTTTTTTTTTTAGAGTTCCATTGTTTTGAACATTTACCATAGTGATCTGCTGAAATTAATGTAGAGTACTATGTAAATACTAGAACAGAAATAAAAAATGTGGTTATACAAAGGGTTATCAATACGCCAAAAAACATGGATTGTACAGTTTTACTATAATAAAAAAAACATGGTTAATTTTTGTAAGGGAAGGTAATACTATGGTACTTTTAAAATTTGCTGTTTACAAGATGCTCAGAGATACTTATAGAAACACCTTAAATCCACGGAGGTAAATTTAAAAAAATATGAGAGTACTATATTATTTTTTTTTAAAAGGCTATTCGTAAGTGTTGGATAAAAGTAGCCTGTAAATACACTTTTTAAAAGTGCACACACACAAACATTTGTGGACATTTGCTTTGGTAGTACCATGGTATTCTTGAGAAGTCACATTGCAATAAAAAAATTTTATGGAGCAGTTAATTCAATGCGCGGACATTACATTTGTCCCTTTGCTGTAGTCTGATAAATTTTTTCCTGCACCTGAACTCTATTTGGGTTTGTGGGATGTGCACAACTTTTGGTAACCATTCAGATCCATCAACACATAACAGTAATATTTTTGTAAGGGGTTTTAAATGTAATTTTCGATCATGCACATTGTATCAAAAATGGTCTATTGTATTTCTGCTGAAAATGATTCTGTCAACCTTGAACCTGGATGTCTGATTCTAGAACAATATCACTGTATCACAATTTCAACAGATACCCTTTAACAGAGCGATCTCAGCCAGAATGAACAAGGGGAAAAAAAAACCCACTGCAAATGAGTCATTCCCCTTTTCCGTTCTTTTGATTCATTCTCTTCTCTCTGATTAATTATCACAGGCTGAATGTGACAGCGGGAGAACTGTACCACGGACCCGCTCCATTCTCTGTCTCTCTGCACAAGGCAATTCTGAAACAATGAGATCTGCTCATGCTGCTGGGCTCTCGATGCAAAACCTGCATCCCTGTAGTTCGGATTCAGTGCACCAAGGCTGCTTTTATAAAATACTTGAACCTCTAACAAAAGAACCTGTTTTTTTCTCAATGCAATGTTTCCTTGAAGTGATGTACAGCACATTAAAGAGGAAAAAGATGACATTGGATCTACTCCACATTAGTTTTTCTCAGCATTAGTCGAAATGATAGATCGGATTCAAATACATCACAGTCAAGGAGCCATGAGAATGGTGTGGGAGAGAGTGGAGAGGAAAAGAGAGAAAAATGGAGTGCCAGGAATCCTGGAAAGCTCAGGAGAAACAGAAGCTGGAGGCTACCTATGCATTCATAATGAGTTCTTACCAGTGTTATTGAATCAGAGCACAACCCTCGCCTGCCTCAACACCAGATTCTCCTCCTCGCCTAACATAACCCTGAGCTTTTGCAGCTCCACCAAAAATTGACAGCTCTTCCCTTTGTAGTACAGCCAAGATGTGCTCTGATTGGACGACTGGAAGGGTTCTACGATGTCTCTGACGTGCACGATTTCTGTTTCGGCAAATGACCTGAGGCAAAGCTCACAAACTCTGAAGTTAGATTATTGGAGTTCTATTCTTCCCCATTTGATTGGATCTGAAACTGCAGCAGTGGATAGTGCACTGCTTAAATGTAAATATTACAATTTGAAATAATATTTAAAATGTAATTTATTCATGTGATGGCAAAGCTGAATTTTCAGCAGCCATTGCAGTTTTTAGTAGAAAGGTAATATGCTGATTTGATGCTGAATTATCACTGGTTCTCAATTATTAATAATGGTTCTTATAATTATCCGTGTTGATGACTGTTTTTGCTGCTTATTACTTCAGTAATAAATAATAAAAGAACAGTATTTGTATATATATATAAAAAAAAAAAAGAAATCTTTTGTAACATAAATGTTTTTACTATCAAATTTCATCAATTTAACTCATCCTTGGTAAATAGATGAAGCATTAATTTCTTAATTTCAAAATCTAACCCCAAATTTTAAATGGTATTACATAAATTATTGACATAATAATTATTTTATTATGTAAAAAATAGCACATTAAACAAGCCCCATTAAGCCTGTGACCCACATATAAATAAAATAATAAAATATTATCCTACAGAGCAATTTCAGCTTGAAGCAATATATATTTTAACATTGATGGAATGCCGATTTATCATTTTTGAATAATAATGTGATCACTTCATCCTCAAAATGTCATCTAAGGTTCATTTTCAAGAGACTTGAATTTGATGAATTTATGTCTACATGACTACTTACACCCTAATGCAGCATCTGTTCTGTTCACACATACATATTTTCGTCCACAGGTCCCATCTGTCACACTGTACCCTGTATAGTTCTGCAATTTCTGCCTGCTAGGGAAAAACATTTACAGACTACCACATTTACAGTAAGTACAACAAGTTCAATGCATTCTTCCTCGTACACTGCAAAGGCGTAAATAGGTCGTCCTGTTCTGCTGCAACTTATACGTTTTTGCCTTCTCTCTGCCCTGATTTCCAACAACAAACAAAAGATCGCCGTATCTGTACTAGGTGAAATAAATGGGTCTATTTATGTAGTCATTTGCTCTGTTGTGCCTCACATCAAATGCCTGTGCATCTCCCATGCCTTTACTTCTCTCTCCTGCACAACAGTATCCTATGATTTGGAGGCCACAAGGCAGTGAAGACTTGCGAACGATGGAATGATGAGGAGGGGATGATCAAAACACTTTTCTATCTCATATATGTGGTAAATTCTTTATATATAGAAGTTAGGCATACATAAATCCTGTCACAGATCTAGACAGGTGGAGCTGGGGAGGTGGAGGGTTTAGGAGGAACTCTTATAGCTCACACCAGGACCAGCTTACAGCAAACACTGAACCATATAAATGTTAAGCAACAGTCTCATCAGTAGAATCAGTGTAGGAAATGATGTGACTGCAAGCAGATTGCATTTAAAGGACCTATCAGCCTGCGCCATCTAGAGATTCATGACTATAAGTACTTGTTATTGCAAGACTAAGCTAAATTACTAAAATAAAAACAGGAAATATTTAACAATCAAATGCTGAAACACAAGTTTTACAAAAAGTCCATGAATGGTTCCAAAGACCTTTGTAACTTTTCCACTTAGGGATGCTGTAGCAGTTTATGGTCGCAGTTTCAATGGAGTGTACCGCTCACCCTTAACTGACATTGATAAATACCCAAGGACCTGAGCACACATGAGAATATATTCTCACTGCCATCGTTAACCTTGTAAAACCAACCTTCAGCTGATGATTAACAGCATGCCATTATGCGCTATTAGATTTCATTAGCAAAGGCTGAATTTTACACAAAAATACAACAAACTCTATAAAGAAGGTGGTCCAGCCACAAAGGAGCGGTCAGGGGTAAATGTTCAATAAGATGCACCACTTTTTTGTTCACAAACCACCTGCAATCCTGTTTAAATGTGCACTAAAATAGTACATTGTGTTTAAATAAAGTGAGTGTCATTCTATTCAGTGCACATCTTGTGCTATTATTGGTGAGCCATAATTCATCACACGGTTTAAAAAAGCATTATAATGGTAGACATATATAGTGAATTGGGTCATAAACAATACGTGTGCAAACCAACAATACCATCAGGAAGTGAGTTTTTAGCGAATTCCCTAATCTGTCTCTGATGATGGTGGCGCCACTGCAATGACATTTTAACGGTCTTTTAACATTTAATCAATTAACTTCAATTGTTCTTTTGCGATTTGTGTGGCACTGATATTTTTAATGCAGTTTACATTCAGCGTTCACATGAGAGGGAATAAAAACACCATCCCTAATTTAAAATGAGAATGATGACACACAAAGTACGAGAGAGGGGGAAAGATTGAGCAGAGATGAGGGAGGGCTGTATTCCCTGATGGGCCACTGGATTTAGGCTCTTCTCAGCTTCTGCTTGGAGGATTACTGCATTTACACTTCAGCTTAAAAATAGCCCCGTGATAATTTATTTAGCCTGAGTGTGCCTGTCTGCATTGTGTTCCTGAAGAAGAACTTCCTCTGCCTGAGACCGATATCCTTCCAAAAACCTCACGTATTAACACGGAACCTCAGACTTTCAAAACATTACAACCAAAATCAAAATTCTAACTACGTTGTTTATTGTCATAAAAAAAAAAAAATGGGGAAAAAAGCTAGAACTCGGGGGCGTTTTTTCCCCGAGAGGCATCCTAGAAAAAAAGGAGGTGAAAATAACAAACAGTAGAAACAAATTTGACAAAATACGAGATCAAATAGTATGTGAGTGACGATTTTTCTAAAGAAACACTATCTAAAGATCAAAATCTGCAGATAAAGTCTCTTTTGTTTCCCTTGAGCTTCTCACAGTTGTCTTAGAGCGTATTGTGAATGTGAGCAATAGCAGAAAAGTCTGAAAATGGCTGCTGGACCTGAATGTCAAGATATAGATAATGCCAATATCTATCATGTCACGTGGTAGTCATTTCATTTTTGTAATTAATTTTTAAGTTTACATAATGTGGTTACTTGTATGTATGTTACATCAATATGCTATATAAATAATAATAATAGCACTAATCGATGTTCCATTTACATTTAACCTACAACCTGTTTGAACATCACCACTGCCCTTGAGAATCATCTACTACTACTGAATCTATGCTAGCTAAGTCTATTTGACAGCTACACAAAAAGATGATGTCTACACCTCCCACATATATGAAACCAATCCAGACCCCCAAGTCGGAAGATGCAATTATATTAGACATTGATAAGCGTGTAAGTGGCTGGGAAGTTCCCAAGTTCTGGCCGGTGTGTGATTATCAGCAAGGTGCTGGATCTCATTACCCTTTCGTTGATAGGGATGAAACTCTCAAAAGAGTCCTTAAATTTGATGACTCAACACTTTAAACAGCCATGAACCACAGAGACCAGGAAATTAGTCCAGGAAGGAGTCCTAATGTTTTTGGATCAGTGATTTATCTTCATAACCTTGAGGTTCGTTGGCGAGTAATGACCCCTCTCAGTAAGTGGACATCTCTCATATGGGAAAAGGATATTGTATTTTTCCTCTTTCTCTGGCACTTCTACTTATTTGATGAGATGCTATCTAGTAAAACTATTATTGAAGATATTAAATCATCAACCTCAAGTTCAAACTGAAGGTTGTCACTTCTTTAAAGATGCTAATATATCGGAACTTAATGCAAAATTATAACCAAAAGCTGACTATATTAACTACATTATCAATCTTCCTCGACCTCGACCTTGCAGATGCTCACTCATGATATCAATTGGCATTTGTTAAGTATGTGAGGTTCCAATCTTGCTAGCAATTAGCATTTTTAAAATCATGAAATTCACATTTTGGAGCAAATAAAACGACTTTTTTTTACCAAATTACTAATCTCAAAAGTTATTAATTTGTATCTGATGAGACTTCCATTGAAAAAAATCTCACTGAATGCTAAGTAAATCCACATCTGACTAATTTATATTCAGTGATATCTTTCTTAGGTTTGTGAAATTTCAATTGCCATCAATATTGACTGGTTGCTCATACAAGTTTCAGCTATCATAATAGGCATTAGGTAATAACTCAGTGTAAACACATAATCAAAATGATTCAATGGGGCATGTTACTAAACGCAGCCATCTTTAAGAGTAAACCTTACTCTTTCTTCCTAGACCTTTCCTCCCCTCACATTACATGCCTTAATGCTTCATGTAACACATTCTACAGTCAGCAATTAAACAAAAAAAATCAATTTGTCTGGGAGAAGACAGAACATTGTGGCTTGCACGTGGGTGTTGGAATCGCTTCATTACATACAATTACATTTTTTCCTCTTGTTTCTTTCTGGTTTGTTTTTAAGGGGCCGGAAATTCTGCACAAGGCAAGTCTGGGCCTAATTACACAGAATATTTGGTCACATTATAACAGGAAGACCCCCATGAAAGCTAAACAAAATACAAAAAAATACAACAGTGACCTAAGTCAACAAACAGCTTAGTGTCTAGACGACATGCTGTTTTTTTTAAGTATATATTATTTCACCAATATTGAAGAAGTAAAAATAAGTAACAGAATTTAAAACCCAAGTGAAAACTATTCACTGGATGGCATACGGTGTATACCAGATTGTATGAAACGCATTAGCAGCTGTCAGCTCTTTGGGTTGGGTCATATAAGGGCATGTGCCAAACAACTCAATGATAAATATTAATAAGACAGCACAATGACTCTGGGGAACACATGCCATCATGACAACATCATTTTTCCCTCTTTGAATATAATAACTTCAGTCTCATCCATCAGTAATGGAAGGAAAAAAGCTTCAAGCTTAATGCAGCAGCATTATGACAAATGTTTAATGTAAGTGACAGTGGTGTTATTCAACATGGTGACTCTAGGTAAATCTTACCCGGCTATGATTGAATTACTCAAAGCAAACGGAAAAGGCAAAGGAAATATTTGCACAATCCACAATGACTAATTTACAAACATAGAGGAACAAGTTGTCCCGGAATTTGTTGCCTGATAAGACACCCACGCTACACTGACTAATCATGGAGAAATACAAACTCCTACCCCTCCTCTTCCCTTAAATCCATTCAGATGTCAAGTGTGTGATTGACAAATACAGTTGCTTGTGCTGAACACAACGCCTGGGTTTCTTTGGTATACGCCTTGAAGAAACTGTAAAATTGAGAGAGGAAATTCACTAAAGCCTGTGTTGCCAATAAAATGACCATAAAAGTTGTTCCTGGGAATCAAGGCTTAAAAGGGTAGTTCATGCAGAAATGAAACTCTGTCATCATTTACTCACCCTCATGTTGCTACAAACCTGCATTACTTTCTTTTTTCTGTTGAACATTAAAGAAGATATCTATGAAAATTGCTTTTGTTCATACAGTAAAAGTCACTGAGGTACAAAACAACACTGGACCCTGACTTTGCTTATAAAACCCAGGTTTTAAATGCATGCAGGTGAATAAATTATGTGAACTATCCCTTTAATAATTAACTGTACCCACAGAGAGCATTATTTACATATGTTTTAGCACCAGATTCACTAAAAATATTACAATTATATAACATCATTATGGTTCAGCACTCCAATTCAGGTACCTAAACCATCAAAATGTGCACTCGTCTGGATATATGCCTGATTATAATCCTCTGCTCCATCATTAGATGAATTAATGCTGCTGTGATCAATAGAAAATGTACACAAATATGTATTTTAAATTAAATTCTGTTCATTGAATTTACCCCGGAGTCATAATTACTGTACCACAAATAAGAGGAAGAAGGAAAGAGAGACAGAAAAAGGAGCAAAAGAGCACATTCCCTGCCCTCCTAAGCGGCAAAAACATTTTCTTTAAAGGCAGCGGGAGAGCTTGGTGAAGCAGAAATGGTTTCAAATCCATTTTCTCTTTAGGACCTAATGCTAATCACTTCCTTCTATACGGAAATGGACCGATACTATTTTTTTCCCTTCCAATTGTATTAAGAGACCAAACACACACACACACACTAAAGATAAACTATACCAGAGATGTCTAATTACTCTTTAAAACGGAAAAGCCCATGAAAATAAGCCAACTCATTTCCAGCTCGGAAATCAGTCCAATAACATATCTAATCAGGCATGGCAGATCCAATGAACGCTGCTGGGGGAATGTTCCCTTTGAGCTATACTCTTGTGGACTTCATAAACAGTAGGAGGAGTTTATATCAGCGGTTCTCAAACCGGTGGTAATGTTGCATAATGTTAAGTTTAAGCCATTCATATCAATGCCCTGCATCATATTTGCTGAATGTAACCCGATACTTTTTTCTTATTCATTTTGGGGCACCAAGATGAAGATTGCAGTGTAATCTTCAATAAAAATATGTGATGCTTAAAGCCACAGTCACTGAAGCAAACGTGTCAAAGCTAACACTAATAGACTATGTATACTGTGATTAGATAGAAGCATAAACAAAAGATTCAGAAATATAGGTAATGAACAGCAAATTAATAACAATGATTCGGTCTGAGTTTTTTTTGCTCTGTGTGTAAATTCAGCTTGCGTCTGTCTAAATATAATATCTCTATTTGGTGATTCATCAGCCCTCTATGCTGAAGCTCTCCAAATGTATTTGGAAAGCTTTCGTCTGAAGGGAGGAAGGGTTGGCACACAGTAGCAGAAACGGAAAATGGCAGGATTTCACTCTTCATTAAGGGAGAGGAAAATGAGTTTGTCTTTCCTCGTCAGTTGAAATTGAGCAGCATGACACATTCACACTCAATATTAGCTTCTGAGACGTCCAACATTTTAATGATGGTTGGGGAAAAAAAATTAAAATAACTTTAGGTGTTAGTGGAGTCAACAATTTGTGACTATGAAGAACAATATTCAAATACAATCAATAAATCTAAATATTTATTGAAGGGATGTTCTTGGTGTCCTTTGAGTTAATCTTTAAAACGCAGTCTGTTATCATGGAAATTAAATCAGACTTCATCCCTTCATTCTGTAAAAATTAAAATATGGCTTGCAAATATTTACATTGAACTTACTTTGGAAGTTAAATTTTGAAGAGTAAAGCCAAAAAAAGTGTTATTGTGAGAATACTAAAATAAAATAAAATAAATTAAATTCTTCTGTGGAAGAACCTGGCTTCAAAAAGGCAAATTTAGAATGAGAATTAGTACATGATGACTTTTTATGGGAAATAAAATATATAGAAACTATCCGTAATGCCTTGCCTGATTGACTTCCACTGAAACGGTTTAACTGCAAACACATTTTTTTTTTTTGGCAATTGAAAGAATCAACATATCTTACATCAGCTTAACTTGTTTTGAACCCAGCCTAGAATTTTCCTTTAAAAAGCAGTAATAATGGCAATTACAATCAAAACCAAATTCACAGATTGATGAATCGTTACACGAATGGGAGATTTGTACATGTGTAGACAGATGTGCCTTACTGCCCTTAATAGACAGGATTGAGCAAAACCTTTCAGCCCAAGCTTAAAGTTCCCCACCTAAAATGAGGTAATAAGAGCTCGTAAAAAATTAGGCAAACGCTCTTTACGCATTCCTACTTCAAAAGACGTAATTATGTGTACATGCTCATTCTAAACATGTCTTTGAAAATCCAATATTATTTTAAAGTATAATCATTTGTGTGCACTGGCAGTTTCAGAGAGAGAAAGACTCCAGCTGTGGATGAATCGCATGCTTGAATATGAGTCCCACTATTCCAATACTGAATCAAAGGGGAGCCTCAGAAATACTGTGCAGGAAAATACCGGTTTGTAACAAATGCCTCCCCAAGCTCTGTAGATTGTTGATATCATAGAGTGCAATTTTCCAAAATAAAATCGCCTGATAAGAAAAGCATAATAGCAGTAAACACATAAAGCCATTCAATTTGTAACTTTACATCAATTTGGCCATTCAACATGGACTTTACTGATAATTTTCGCTCAGTCCAGAAAGGACTGCCGTCGCCGGCATTTGATAATTGCTGCCGCTGTTCAAGACCTTAATGAAGGTGTGGGTGTGCTGGAGGAGGGCATCTTGACAAGTGTTTAAGAGACTATTTCTGCAATGCATTTCAGCCACCCATCTCTCAAAGCAATGCCGCAATTACAGTCTCATTTGAGGGCAGTGCTAGACCTGCGTGGAGCCACACATCAGAATCAGCGCTAAGAACTTCCCACAGGTGAAAACGCTAGACAGCACTTTTAGGCATCAGGCAAAGGTAAACTGTCAACGCTTTCTGCTTTCAATTGAGTTATGTAGGCTGAAAAAGATAGTTTTGGCTTGCATGTCAGCAATTACGAAACACAAACATTGATGATTTATGCGCTGCCCTCAGAAATTAAGAAATTGCCTGTAATCAGCCACCATCATTTATTCAGCAGAGTTATGAAGATGCTGACAGATCTAGATGATCTCATCATTTTACCCAACAAAGTTTCAGTCAGGCTACTGATTTAAGTTTTATTTCCTAGAGCTGGGGTCATCCAAGCCATCAGTTCATGAGACTGCATGAGTATATCTTTATAATCTCCTCATAAGGCTTCTGGTTCTACACAATCAGCAGCTCATTCTGTAAGTATTTTTACCCTTAATTTACATGTTTTCTAGCGCTGTAATCAGTCTTGTGGAAGAAAAATATTCATCTGCACAAACACACACAATTACAGATTTATCCTTTATAAAATATACAACTATGAGAACATTACTATCTCCTTCTTCCCACTCCTTCAAACCATGCAATTACAACGAAGGAGAATTAAAGCTTTTAGGCTTCAAAATGACACAAAAGTATGGTGAAATTATCATAAAAGTCTTTCATGTGACTCCAGCATGTGTGTGTGTGTGTACAGTATATACCTATGACATGTCTACTCAATCCATATGACAGCTTTGTGTGAAAAATTATGTATAAATTTTATTATTATACATATTATAATATATATTATTATACTTGTAACTACTATAGCCTATTATAAATCATATTTAGTGGGTTGTTAATAGAGTTGCAAAGGGGTGAAAAATTTTACAAATTGAAAATTTCTAGAACGTTTTGGAAATTATTTCAAATTATTTCAATTATAATTTATGTTAACTGTATTTGGTCTGACTTGGAATTGACTTATTCAGATTCTGAATCAAATCATTCAGAATGATTATGAAGCTAATTATTTAAACAATTCTGAAGCAAATTGTTCAGACAAATCATGAATCAAATCAATTACTGTAGATCAATTCTGAATCAAATTATTCAGACCAGTTGTGAAGCAAATCTTTCAGACTGTTTTTGAGATAAATCATTTAGACGATCTAAATCAAATAATTCAGAATTATTTTTTCACAAATCGCACATTACCACAAATCTCTCATTAATTATTGTTATAGAGCACTTGGTATATAGTTTATGATTTGTTTGAATCACTTTTATGATAGTTTTGTGCCTTGAGAAAGAATGAAAGAAAGAAAGTAATGTGGGTTTGGATAGACATGAGGGTGAGTAAATAATGACAGAATTTGAATTTTTTGGTGAACTGTCCCTTTAAACTTCCCAGATGCTTCCACAGTGTGTCATCCCATGCCATGTGGGGCGTCTATATGAATGCTGGCATGACTCTTGGAGGTACCTCATGGTCTTTGATGGACCCTCCACGGGGACCAGGTAAAAAGCAGCCACTCATATACTGTGAAACGGGGGCACTGACAGGCAGCCTCTGCGATACCGCTGTAAATTACAGCACTGAGGAACCACCACACACACAAAAAAAGCTCTGCCACCCCTCTGTTATCCATCTCACATTTTTGATTGCTCCATGCAGGAGGGACGGGGGGAGAGGGGGAGGAATAGAAAGAGGGGAGAGGAAAGGTGAGGGTTTAGATAGTTATTCAGTGAAGGACTGATGACACTTTCCAGAGGGGAGTAAAAGACAAGAAGCCATTATCACAATCGGCCCTCCTTTCTCGGATAGACGGGCTGATTGGTGGTCTTTAGCTCAGAGACCACCACTCAGTCTTTTCAGCAGAAGCTTTGTGAAGATGCTAAACGCTCTCAAAAGCTCCTACTGAGGCATTTTTCTGTCTCCTTCTCTTTTCGTCAATGGCATTTGGCTCTCGCTGAAGGATTTCTCTCTTAAAGGTCATGTGCCAATGAATTTCAATCCTTATTCATATTTTAGGGGAAGAGTTCTCAAAAACAAACACCCAGATATAAACAGCACTTTTTGATTGGCACAGATGATGTTTGGCATATAACAAATGCAGTTGGCGTGCAAATCAAAAAGAGAGGATGCCAAGAGACCTGTAGAGTTTTCTTGTTTTGGGAAAGGTTTATACGCAACTCTGAAAAATGCTCTGGTTATACAAACTGTAGCAGTATAACGCCTTTATACAGCAGTGTAGAGAGTGAGTGAGACATTTGTATGATGCTAATTCAGTCTAAAGGGAGTGAATTAAACGGCTCTATTTCCGATTCCAATTTCCCTAATTCTACTTTGTTTAATGGATAATTTACCCAAAAATGAAAATTCTGCCATCATTCACTCACCCTCATGCTTTTCCAAACCTGAATGCCTGTTTTGTTTCAGTGGACTGTTATTTTGCATACCCACTGATTTTAATTGTATGGACAAAGTCAGAACAACACAGCAGTAGCAGGAAAGCGACTGAAGGACAGTATTTTAAACAAAACAAAACAAAACACAACACAAACCAAACCACAAAAACAAAGCACTAGCAGGCAGCAACTGACAGAGAGGAATACATTTTCAACAAAACAAAACAAACAAAAAAGCAAAACAAAACTATTGTACCTCCAGCCATATTTCATATCTTTATACAGATATCTTTTCATATCACTACTCATAATATGATGAATTTCATGTACATGGTGCATTTAAAATGGATTGGGTTTTTTGACTCATATGCTCAAAATCGAAAAATTATTGCGCATATAGCCAAAAGAAAAACGTTAATAGTCATGACAATGATTGTGATACTATTGCATA
Organism: Enteromius mattozi; assembly: GCA_032359235.1. Taxonomy (NCBI): domain Eukaryota; kingdom Metazoa; phylum Chordata; class Actinopteri; order Cypriniformes; family Cyprinidae; genus Enteromius; species Enteromius mattozi. The sequence continues at coordinate 12,404,598 of JAUMHE010000072.1, forward strand.
TTTTATTATGGTGTTCATTCCATATCTGTGGAAGAATGCAGACAATCATTGGAAACGAAAATACTGTATCTTTTCCTCATAATGGGGTGAAATCATTCCTTGATATTACTGCACAGGGCCAGTTGGTCTTTCTCTCCTTCTCCTCTGCCTCTCTGAGCTCTTCAACCCCCTGAGGTACAAACATTTATAATTAAGGTCATGTCAGAATCGTTTCAGTCACATGACACTCATATATTCCTCTTTTAATTGTGTTTCTATGAACCAAGAGCAGGGGGTCGGATCAAAGGACTTGCTGGTTTCAGACTCCTCTCTCTCCTGTTCTTTCCATCTCTCTAATTGTTTGGACTATTTAAGCGGAGACTGAGAAAGCAAACAGCAGCTGCAGTATCTCTGCTAATACTAAGGAGTCCTTCGAGCTCAGCCCTCCCTTTCCACACTCTTTCCTCGTAAAAGCACATCGACACAGATCATATTGACTAAAGCCCTATTCGGACGGGACTAGTTTTCTAAACTATTGGTGAGTTTCGATTCTTATCACGTGCGTGATTTTCATGTACCATTTCGGACAGGACTAACATCTCCGTGTTTATTACAGAGGTGAGAGGGTCTGTTTTGTACATCTGGGCGTCACAGAGATCACGCGCTCTGTATGCGTGGATTGCGTAGTCATTCGGATTGATTACAATTAGTATAATCACAAATACCATGGTGAAGCTAAATGGCTAGTACAGTTTAACTATTATGTTTTTTATTTGTTTAATTTTGATAATTAAAACATATGTAACCCAGTGCAGAAATGAACGTGAGTAATCTTACCTGATACTCATATTACAATAGCCAGTCTTAACAGTTTACGTGATCTGGCTCTTTATTTGTATTTATTTATTTTTTTCTATATCAAAATATATCAAACGTGCGTGCAGTAAGAGCATCTACACCATCGGGACTAGAGTAAGAGCATCTAAAGACACCAATCAATGTCTACTACACTTTATCTTTACATGTAATCTTTAGCTCCAGATGCACAAACTCTTTTGAAGCTGTAATTATAACTGCTCTTCTTCAGTTTGTTCCTCTATTCCCCTGCTAATGGTGTGGAGATATTAGTAGATCTCATACAGAGTTTGGAAAAGAAGAAAAATCAGGAACGGCAGGATATATCGCACTTCAGAGGAGGATTCACAAACATCAAGATTTCAAAGCTCGACAAGCCCTTGCTGATAGAAAAGATACACGGATACGACACACCGCCTCGTCCCGCTCCTTGTCTGCTGATCAAATCAGCAATACTGTTCCTCCACCCCGGCTCTCTGAAATTGGAACGCACATGCGTTGCTTCGATGCAATTCTGAGTGATTTATTACCTCTTATAACTTTCATGTGAGACTTCATGAAAAGCTCAGCTGTCTTACATTTTTTATTGTTCTGACAGGATTTCTCAGTGGAGGGAGACAGATCTGAGGGAGAGAAAAAGAGGGATCGATTGTGGCTGCATTTGATCCTTGTAACCTTGGTTACTGCACACAGGTGTGAGGGCAAGCGTACGCACATACGCCAACTAGGGCCTATGAGTGTATGTGGATGTTTCCATGTGTGTATATACTAAGGAACTTTAACAAAGCTTTTGGTTCCTGGTTACATGCTTCTAAATGCATAAGGATTTGGGCAAAAAAATGCAACTTTGTTGGCTTTTACACTACCAATGAGAATATTTTTTGTCTTTTCAAAGACATTAATATTTTTTATTTAGCAAGGATGTATTAAATAGATTAAAACTGACAGTATAATGTCACAAAATATATAATTCAAATAAATGCCTTTCTTTTTAATCAAATAATCTACTATTCATATAAAAATGCATCACAGTTTCCACAAAATATTAAGCAGCACAACTGTTTTAGGCATTTATGATAATATGAAATGTTTCTTGAGCACCAAATCTGCATATTAGAATGATTTCTGAACGATCATCATGTGACACTGAAGACTGTAATGATGCTGAAAATTCAGCTTTGCCATCACAGAAATATAAAATACATCTGGATGTTTAACTAATCTGTGCTCATAAAAGGGACAGTTCACTCAGTAATTAACATTTTGTCATCATATACTCATATACACATGCATATTAGTTATTATTTATATCAAGTGTGAAACTGTATCGCTTAAAGGAGCGATTTTTATGGTTTTGAATCAAAAACCTGGTTTGAATGAAATATAAGAGGAAATGTCAACAACGCTTCATTAAGCTGTGAAATGTGTCTTTTCAGCGAAAAATTTTGATTCATCGTCGATTAGATGGTTAGATGGATGTGTTTATTGTTTTGACAAACATGAAAATGTTGCTTGCAGCAAAGCACCAGAGCGTCGGAGAGAACACATTTCTATTTTTAAGCCCAATGCATAATGAAGTTCATGCAGCAAAAACACATTTTAACCTGATTTTGCTTTCCTGCAGAGGCTAGAAAGTTTTTAAAAGAATCCCTACCATTAATACAAAATAGTGTTCCTGCTCAGCTTAAACACATTTATTTATTTTTGTGTCCTGAAAGCTGCAGATTTGGCTTCAGGAACATAAAAGTACAAAAGACAAACAACTTCATAACTATTTGTTCTCCATTAGTCTCTCATGGGCTGTTTCTGAGCAGGTGGTGTGAGAGGACCTTCAGTTCACCTTCATGAAACTGACTAAATTTAATCTTGAATCTCTGGCAAAGTACACATTGAGTGGCCTGGCCACCTTAAAATTACCCATTACCCATCTGTGCCACCCCACCAGTCTCTCCGGGGACCCTCCAGCAGCAGATGCAGTGTAAAACTTCATTGTAAAACTATAGAGAGGAAGCAAGAGAGACTTTGCCTGGAGCCTGTATTTCTAATTCAGGGACCACACTGAGGGAATCTGACTCCAGATCACCAGTCCTGCGTCAAACCTCTTTCAGAACAGGGACTGTATCGGTGAACCTTGGCCTCCATTTGGTGTGTACAAAGACGAGTAGCTCTTGTTAGAGAATGATCTGCCCTGTGCTCTCGACCTGCTCATGAATCAACCAGACTGAATGCCATCAGAATAGCTGCTTTCATTTACTTAGTGCTCCTGATGAAAATTTCTGATTTTTATTGAATGAAAAAATTATTCATTCACAGGCTCAGTGGAAATAAGTTGACTCCATTGGTCAGTTTCGTTACACAGCTGATAATGGAAATGGAAGCACTAGTAAAGAATCCGATCCTCTTAGTTCGGAAGTTGCTGACATTTTAGGATTAAATCCGTGAAGATTTGAATCCCATGAACTGTATAAAATACCACAACAAACTGACACACACTCAAGTTTGAGTAGTTTCCTCAAATAAAATACATAGAAATCTTAAAGGAACAGTTCACTGCCAAAAAGAAATACCTAAATTACTACAAATAGCAATAAAACAAAAATGTAACAATAAAAATAGTCCATATGGCTGAGGTAGAAAAGCTCATAAAATTTCTTTTTTTTTTGTTTCACAGAAGAATAAAAAAACCCCCACAGGATTCGGAAAAACAATGCTAAATATGTAAATATAACATAAATATAATACTAAAACATTTTTGGGTGAACACAGAATGAGCAAATATCTACATAACAATGTAAGAAGTACAGCAATAAAGCTGAAATTCTGTGAAAAGTTGCATAAAGCATCCATTAATATAGCAGGAGTACTATGCTGCGCTCTTTAACTCGAATCTGTCTCCATTTTATGTCAGCAATAAATCTGTACACACTATATCTCTATGCCTGCTGACTGACAGCCTCCACACACTGTATTGTTAGCCTGTGAGTTCTCTTGCTGACATTCTTTTTCAATAAGGCAGCACTAATACAATTTTTTGGGGGTCACTTTTTTTGTGAAATCCTGCCACTGACAGGTGGGCCTATCAGCTGAAATGGCAGGGGATCTGGGCCCAATATCTTTGTCAGATGCATTGTAATTGTGAGGGGCAGTGCGGATGAACCGGCTGGTCGGGATATTGCTTTGTATTTCCCCAGAGCCCCTGTCGCCTCCTCTAGTCTTTCACCACATCTCTCCCTGATTTTGTGTGGTGAAGAGACAAAGAGGGAAGGAGAGAGAAAGAGAGAGAGAAAGAGCACAAGTGGGAGCCTGGCTCACATACTCATTTGCTTGAGTGAGAACAAGGAGTATGTAGATATCTAAAAACAACCTATAAAGAGAAAAGTGCAGCTGAAAAAACCCGCTTAACAGAAAAGCCATGCTGTTTAGCAGAAAAGGTTATCTGGAGAAGCTGGTCAAGAAAGTCTACATTACCCATTTATATTCTCATTTATCTCAATCTGCCATCTTTGCTCATGGCCATTCATTCCATCCAGGTTTGTTTGACTGAATGTCACTTAATTAAAGAAGGAAAAAAGGCTCCATGATAACATTCACTGCAGGCCACACAAGAGCCCTTACAGCCCTAAACGCTTTACTAAAGAAATACAGCCAGTTTCTCTCTTTTCCAGAATAAAAGTAAATACATAAACAAATAAAATAGGGTACCAGTACAACATCGAAAATAAAATAAAATGTTACATTACAGATCTTTCAGATTTCCTGGGTTTCTGGTTGCTCAAAGTACCAGTACACAGGGACAAAGAGTAAAATTAAAAGGGATACTACATACTAATATGTACAATTTAGGTACTAATACGTTCCTTTAATGTACCAATATGCACCCTTTAGGGGTAAATATGATACAAACCTAAGGAACCACCCCAGTGACAGATTTTGTACTTTTTTCGTGCAGTAGTGCCTACACCTGTGTCTGCATTCAGACATGTGCAGTATTCTGTGGACAATGTGAATAGCCTAATGTGTGTTCCCTACTCTCATACACACAAACATACATTTAGCTCCATATATCTGACACAATTTTCCTAATTTCTGCTCTGTATGCCACCAGAATAGAATTAAAATGAAACTTTAAGCCTTAATTTAAGCCTGTAAGCCTTAATTTAAGGGGTTAAGAAAAAAATTACGGAATTACAACTATGTTTATACACTGTCCCCCCATTTTCAGGGGCTCAAATGTTAACGGACAAATTAATATAATAATAAATAAAATTCCTTTGCAGGCAATACTACTTTAAATCTGGAACTAATGACATTACCAAAGACTGGGTTTTCTCCTTTGTGATGAGGCCTTTACTACAGCTGACTTCAGCTGTTGTTTGTTGGTCTTTGGAATGCATGCTCAGTCGGATTCAGATCAGACTGACTCGGCCATTGCACAATATTCCACTTTTTACCTTCAAAAACGTATGGGTTGTTTTTGCAGTACGTGTTGGATCACTTCTGTTTTCTGTCACATTATCAATAAACACTAGTAACCCAGAGCCACTGGAAGCTATGCATGCTCATGCCATCACACGGCTTCATCAGATGATGTTGTATGCTTAGGATCACAAGCTGTTACAGGTTGTTCAAAGAATGCTTTTCCAGAAGTGTTTCCTGGCTTTTTTAGATGTTTTTTGGCAAAGTCTAATCTGGCCTTGTTTGCACCTTGTTGCGGACCCTTTGTACTTGCTCTGGTGAAGTGTCCTGGAGAGTGTTCTTCACTAGGCTGGATGTTGTGAAAGAGTTTTTTCTCCGATTATTCACCACTGATGTCCTCTGTGGACATCCAGGCCTTTCTACATTGCTGAGATCACCAGAGAGCATGGAGAGCTCCTTTAGCCCCGAAATGTGGGTTCAGAGCAACAACTTATAAATGCAATGCCACACTTAGAATCAACATTTACCTGCTTAATTGATGCAGAAATAATGAAGGAATAGTCCATGAAACATACATATACAAACAGGTACATATTAAAGAGCTGTAATTCCTTAACCTTTCCTTCAATTTTGATAAGAATATTCATCAAATTAAAGATCAGAGTGTTTCCTTTAAGCCCATGTTCATTACATAATTTTAACTGTATAACTGTAAATGATTTGGTCAGCAGCTAAAATAATAAAAATTCCGTCTAACTGTATGCACACATACTGCACAAAAACCATTATTTTCAAACATTTGCGAGCCTCGTTTATGTGTCACAGTTTTCCCACAGCTGCAAATCCACACATTTCCATATTTTAATCCAAATTCTAATTTATAGAACAACAGTGTTCACAGATAAGACATGAGTGTTGTGTGCCTGGTTTGCAGCAGGCAGGATAATCTTGCTCTGGGTGGAGTGGCTGTACTGTAACTACCTTAATCCCTTATTTCTCTTTTTTCCCGTTCTCCTTGCCTCTTTTCCCTTCTCCCTCCTTTTTTTCCTTTCTTCTTCCCTTCTTCTCCAGTTAAAAGAGCCATGCTCTCCATTAACTCTTCTCAACAAGAACTCTGGAGGAGAGTACGCCATTAAACACAGGCCCATTTTAGGCAACAGGATTAAAAGGGAAAGAGTTCAGCAGAATGAGGGGGAAGGGTTTAGAAAGTGCTGGAATACAGTCAACACTCACATCTGGTAAAGCGAGAAAGCAGTTAAGAGTGTAAGAGTGCTTCTTAGAGATAGACGCTCTTCCAAAAGGTCCGCAAATGCTGAGAAAAGAGAGGAAACAGCATGGCTGGACACACAACACTAAACCTCACTAGGTGGTTTGGATTGGTTCCCACAGCCCCATCCGTCCCTCTCAAGCTCAATGAAGGCGTTATATAGGAGTGCTCTCAAATCTTCCGCTGCTAGAAAACTGACAACACAAGTGGCTAACCAACATTGCAGGAGATGAAGATAAAGAACGGCAGGCCCTGGCTCAGTTCGTGATAAGACATTGAAGATGACAAACGGCCCTGTGCTCAGTGTTAAGAAGGTAAGCTGCCGTGAGACCACTCCAGCTTGGGGACAGATCTTTTGTTGACTGTTCTCAATTCGCAAATGTTGAAAAATGGGTCAAGCTAAAAAATGCATTGAGTTAATTAAGACGAAGTAGACCGCAAATCTATGTGACGTTCTGCTGACAATGAGGGGGATGTCTTTTGCTGCAGTAACATGTAGTGATTGGACATTAGAGGATTGTTACATTTAGATCGGATGAATCTCTCTGACACACCCTAACTATGTTAACAGAATTTTCTATCATGACAACGATTGGCTTCAAATACTCTGAATGTGTCTCAATCTGCACCCTAACACAAGTAATGGAACATACAGACCAAACCAAAGCTTATTCAGATAAAATTCAACATTTCTCAGATCATCATAGTTTATTCACTATAGATCAAAAATGGTAATAAAATATGACAAGAACTGAAAAAAAAAAAATAAATAAATAAATTAAATTTTGATAATTCTAATCTATTTTACTGGTAGTCCACTGTATGAAGAATTTGAGTATAATGTGTCACATTTTACTTTACTTTGCTATCTTTGCCTACATAAATAAACTATAGAGTCTTGCACCCATTACTAAAAAAATCTAAAATTATATCTGGTGTCTGAATAATTTTTGGTTTGACTGTATATATTTGTATAATGGGAAACAAAGGACATAGCTACTATGGTATTCTCAATAAACCTAAAATCACTGAATTTATTTTACATACATTTTTATAACAATGTAAAAGTCTTTATGTTTTTTTTGAGCATTTAATTTATTTAAAAAATTTTGTGACCCAAAATTTTTGCATGTTAGTGGTAAGTCACACTTTATTTTAAGGTCCACTTCTCGCTATTAACAAACTATGACTTTTGCCCCAATAATCTAAAATTGGCTGATTATTAGGTTATATAGGTTTTGGGTAGGATTAGGAATGTAGAACATAGTCATGCTGAATTTGTGCTTTATAATAACAGCCAATATATTAATATCAGTCACGCTAATAAACAGATAGTTGTAAGAATTGATCCCTTTACCAAAGTGTTACCCAAAAAAATACTTAAAAAATAAGTAAACATCTACATGATTTTTTAAAAGCTGGTCAGATCTGGTGCCATTTTTGAATGAGTGCAATAAGCAGGTCCAGGAATCTGAATTCTTTCATGGTGATTTCATGGTAAAATGTGTTAACAGCATTGAATGCGCTACACTCCCACTGGTAGCTTAGAGCATAATCAAATTACCCAGAATATCTAATAAACAAACATTTGTGTTGTACAGAGTTTTGTCAATGGTGGCAGTACCAAGGCTGCAAACATTTATTTTTTTAGTTTTCAATGTGCAGATTTCACGCGGCCAATAAGCTCCACATTCAGTGTATATATGAGGATGAAAGACTTTTTTTTATAAGCCTTTCATATGTATGCAGTACACACACAATGCAGCATGAGGTGCAGACAGAAACTCAGAAATGAACAGAGAGGAAGAATGAAAAGTGACAAAGAGAGAATAAGAATCATATTACAGTGACGGCAGCAGGGATCTTATCAGAGATCATGAGCTGATGAGAGCAACACTCATGTTAGAGAACCCTTATCACTTTAGAGGAAAGAGGGGGCAGTGTGGAGGATGGGGAAAGGAGGAGAGAGAGAAGAAAAGGATAAAAAGAGAAAAAAAAAGACCTGTGACGTGACTCTTCGTGCGGGGCCAGACACTACAAACATACAGCCTGCACCGATCAGTGAACCTTGGCTCAAGAATTGTGTATTTTTACCCCAGTGTTAACAAACTTTAATAGGACGAGATAGCACAAACTAAGCAGGGATACATACATATTATAATGCATGCTTATCTTCATTTTCAGGCAAGGTAAAGAATAAACTACAACTGCTCTCCTCATGGATCCCTGCTGTTATTAATATTCATGGGAGCTTAAAATGAGGTGTGTTTTATAGTGTAACAGAAAGCCAGAGTTTGGTTGAATAGGCTCGAAGCTGCAGCATGAACATCTCAGAAGCCCGCAGTCTCAAAAGAAGGGAGGACGTATTATGCATTTGCTTTATAACCAGACAGCTTTGTTATGAATCGCTGCCCTGAGTGTGACAAATTACTATAAAAGGGACTATCACAATAAACCAGAAAGTGAGGAACACTCCAAATTGAAGTGTGTGACACACACACTCTCGTCCGGCATTCACTCACGCTATGTAATTATGTGAAAGAAGGGTGTAAATAAAACAGACTGGGCTTTTATCGCTGCTCTCTGTAATTGATTTGCTAGATCTGCTTTGTTGCTAATGGCCAGAGGATACATCTCTGACCTGTACTGAAAAGAAAAAGGGAGGGCAGCTAGGCACGACGGGGGTGGTTTGATTTGATTTGTCGGGGTGCTGAAATGCTTGGCGCAGCTCGCCTTAATCACACGGCTTAATTAAAAACCGGCAGCGTGCGGGGTTAGACGGGTGACTCCCTCACCGCATGCAAATACCGTTGTTGCCACCTGTCCAGACCACATCATTAAATAAAGAAAAAAAAAACCACGACTACCACTGCCGGCCATAATTAAGTGCAAAATTGGGCTAATAACGAACGTGTCACGGGTGAGAGTGCTGTCAGATATTATAATAAGGTAGACTTTGTAAAATCAGGGAGGTTGTGGAAAGAGATGATGAATATTTATTGCCAGAAGCACCAGAAGTAGGGATTTGGCACTTGGAGAGACTTTGGAAATGCTGTTTAAGGGTTTTAATTTAGAACCAGACTAGTCTAGGCATAAAACATAACTTTAATTAATCCAAATCCCAATAAATGCACTTCCGATGTAGAATTCCAGTGTTTCCACAACCTCCTTCCAGGAGTAGTTTACATAAAGCAGGTGCACACCATTGAAAAGAAGCATAAATTCACACTCAGCATGCACAGAGGAAGTTGTAACAGAGACAGCCAGAGACATAAATCGTAAAGACGTCCAAATCTTTGTGCAGCACGCAATGTGCAAACAGAGAATATTAAATTAAGACTCTGTGCACAGAGGTTGTTTATATGCATCAAATAAGCCAGGCATCAAACCGTAAATAACACACCATTACTTATGTTATGACCAGCACATAAGCTATGTTTTTTTTTTTTTTTACATTTTAAACAATACAATATTTTTCAGCCAGGCACTGCTAGATACTCTGCCGTCTACAATATATTAAGCAGTAAAATTTGAGATAACCTTATTGTGTTCGATTTCACAGCAACAGATCTGGGGGCAGCTGTACACTGTGTTCTCTAAACGAACTGCAATGTAGTCTTTCAGGAACACGACTATTCAAAAAGATTAACTAAGGTTATATTCACACAGTCAGTATTTGGGACCTTTATTAGATGTAATTCCTAATTTGTCCTGTACATATAATTGCAGACTGGAATGGATTGACATTTTTTGACTTGACCACCCAACTAAAAATCTGCTCTAAATACTACAAAAAATTACATTAAATATAATATAACATGTGCCTGTGCTGAGAAACAGTCAAAACCACTGGGGTAATATATTTTCTGCAACTGGGGGCGGGATAATGATCCATCCATCATGGGTTTATTGGAACACCATTGGCTAAAACGAGGCACCATCTGTGTTCCTCCATCTGGCCTCTGTCAGAACAGGTGACGGCAGCATCGCTCCTTCTGGTTCTCATCATCTTGTTCTCAGCCAAAATGTAACATCTCAACGCTAACAGGGCCCGTAAAATATGAGCATCTCTTGCCATGGTGAGCCCACGCACGTTTTGGACAGATCACTCAACGTGGAAACATCTGAGGTGGAAAGAGGATGCACGGCACTTGTTTCTTCTGTGCTGACACCCGGCCGGTTATGACTGGTTTTTCGTTATCAGGAAAGCTATCAGGATGAGAGGGAGGTGAGCAATTAAGATGGGTAATTACATAAGAGGATGACAACAAGGCGGAGTGAGAGGAAGAATGTAGGGAGTGTGCACTGCATAAAAATATCTGAAGTATTTTTGAACTTTGCTGTACTTACTTTAGCTACAAATGAGTTCATAACATACTGCAAGATACAGTATGTTCTTTCAAAACAAGATTACATAATTCTACTACTTAAGTGAATTGTTCTCGTAAGCATGTTTGGATAGTTTTGAATGAAATTGCTTATACATAGATCTTCAGAACTAAAGATAAAAACAGAATTAAGAACAGAATAAATATAGATACATAGAGTAACAAATAGAATAAAAATAATAAAAGACAGAACTAAAGATAGATGCATAGAACAACAGACAAATGAAAGTTTGACAGACAGACAGACAGACAGACAGACAGACAGACAGACAGACAGATAGATAGACAGATAGAGAGATAGATAGATAGATAGATCCTGACATATTGGTTGGATTTTTTAAATGAAAATATCCAACTCAAAAAGAGTACATGACAGAATTATTATTATTTTTTTTTATTGGCTGGGCTATTCCTCAAAGATGGCAAGAAGACAGAGAGACACATTTAACTCTGTGTATCAAAGGCCTGCTGAAGATCAATCAAGCAGAATAGCAAAAAGGCCTTTCAATGAAGTGGCTTTAATCTCCTCACAATGTTTCCATCAAACTGAAAGTAAGTGTCATAAAGGGGCCCAGGGGCTTAATAACTACCCCTGTGAAGAGTGTAAATCTTTAATAGGGGGCAAACTAAGCCTGCAGCTACTCTGAAACATACTCTCACACATACTTGCACACAGATATATAGACGGGGCACAAACAGCTTGACATTCTCACACAAGGAACTACAGAGCAGTGCATCAGCTACTTACAAATAAGTCTCATTGGTACCCACCCTTCAGGCAGTCCTTGTCTGTAAATATTTATAAACCGATTTATATCAAGGCTCAAACTGATTTAAGCCAATTTGCTCTCCATGAGTCAGTGAGATACTGATATTCTGTGAGCTGATGCAAGAGCAAACTCACAACAATTAGATCACAGCTGCGACATTATTCACAGAGAGGTAGTAGAGAAAAGAAAATAGGAACTGAATGAATGAAATAAAAATCCAAGCCACATTTCTAGAATGTTGTAAGTGGTTGCCAAGTTGTTGCTATATGGTTTCTAGGGACTTGGGCCACGGAATGTAATATTTCTGTCATTATTTATTCTCATGTGCAAACCCATAAGACTTCTTTGGAACCCAAACAGAGAAATTCTGAAGACTGCAATGGTTGCACTTCTCCATGCAATTATAATGACTAGTCTAAAGCTTTCAAGCTTCAAAAAAGGACATACAACTTGTTCCAAACCTGTAGTAAAGTGAGGTGAGGTGAGTAAATGATGACAGAATTTTAACTTTAGGTGAACTATCCCTTTAATATCTGAACCAGTTCAGTCTGATTCATGAACAAATCATTTAAAGTTTTACAAACCTAAACAAACAAACACTCATGGTCCAACTCATGAATCTGTCATGAACGTGCCAGTTTCACATACATTTTGCTCTGTTTTTCACACAAAACTATTATAAGGATTCAGAATACTTGGAATAGAGCATTACATAAATCATAAAAATCTGTGCCTATCCCAAACAAACAAACAAAAAAAAGCATGGAAAAATTATTCCAAAATCTTCAAATTTCTCCTTTGTTTTTTTAGAAAGTCATATGGGTTTGGAAAGATATGACTGTAAGTAAATGACAGAAATGCACGCCTTGTTTCTTACAACAAATTAACACTTTTAATTAAAGAAAAGTGCAAACTTCATTTATTTCACACAGTCCGTTTTCCTGAGCAGAAGACTATACAATAATCACTTCTCATCATGCTCACCCAGAGAGGGAGGAAAGGGACATTTTGGCAGGCAATTAAATGTGTAATGGCAGCAATTACAGCTAATGATGGATTGTTGATCAGTGCTGGAGAACGTAACAGCAATTCTTTAGAGAAGGAATGGATGAGGCTAAAAAAGAGAGAGGATGTGTGTGCGACGACACAGCAGGGAGAGCATGTTCAATAGTCCAGTGAAAGGCTACAATCAGACTCATTGAAAAACAAGAGGCGGAGCCCCTGGGTTGACTGAGAGGGAAAAATTAGCTCTATTTGTCCAAAAACTCTATAGAATATGCAGAAAAATATAGCACAATTTATCCAGTGAACTCCAGCAGATGTTTACGTAGTTTTGAGAGGTCACCCATGGACATTAAACGTACAGAACAGTTCTTCTGCTATATTGTGGATTTGTGCAGATCCACTTTAGACGAGAAGCAGAATATAACGAGCGGAGTCTGCCAACTCAAGAAAGTAAACCTGAACACCTGCCTCTGAAAAGCTCCGTCTTTCAGACCATCTGAACAAACCTCAGACATTAGAAAGGGTTTCAATGCTTTCTCAGTGGTGCTTATTGCACCTTGTCACAGCTAATAAATAGGAAAACCACATTTTATGCAGCTTATCTCTAGAAAGGATGGTGTCTGGCCTGGTATAAACATCTGTTTTGAGTGATCTGACAACGCTCAACTGGTGAAAGTCAAATTTCGCCGGAAAAGAGTAAACAGAAATAAGTCTATTTTGAGGATGATTACGATTGTGATGACAATCATGCACATTTACTATTATAGTATCATTCTCACATTTGCATTATGTAGAAAAATATATATATATATAAAAACGGGGAAAAAAATTACATTTACAAAAATTTACATACATTTACACAGACACACATGCATAATTATAATGATGGGAATAACATACATGCAAAGTTAAAATTAGCTTTAAAATTTAACCTTAAGTAAAAAAAAAAAAACAAGCTTGATTTTTATTTTTAATTGTAAGTGTAAACGGAGCCATTGTATGGTGGCACCTCAGCCAAACACACTTCCCTCCACACCCCACAATAAAATCTAGGACACCAAGCCACCTTTTTCCAACCATTCCTTCACGCTGTTCTTCACTCTATTCAAATGCCTGCACTAATAAAAAAGGCACCATGATTCTACCATAGTTTTGGGCATGTTTCAGAGTATTGCTACAGTACATTGAGCATTTAAATACAATGATAAAATAAATATGGTAATCATTCAGTACCGAAGTACCATAGTATTACCATCTGATGCTACTACTGTACAATAGTTTCACCATTATTACAGTACCTGTTCATAAGGGTATAATATTCTACTGCAGGAAGTCTCAAATTACAGAGTTCAAGGGCCACTGTTAGAAATTGATGGGGTTGGAGACAGAGAATAAAATGGACAGGTAAAAGTCTTTTTTAAGAAATATGAAGTAACCTGCCATCACAGCCATGTGATAGACCAGACTCGCACTCTTACTAGCTCATTCATAAAAATGGCTTTTTAAAGACCTTTTTATTTCCCACAACAATGTAGCCAAAGTGAATTTAAAGATGCAAATCTGTTTTCATAAAATTATTGCTAATCTTTGCTGCTAAATGGAACACAAACTTGTGTATACCACAAGTGGCCTGTATTTTCAGTATTTACGTTATGGTTATTAAAAATAAATATGACTTAATAAATTACTTCTGTATGCCTTCTACCAATAAAATGTAATTTATATACGTTTAATACCCTGTCCACGCTGCAAGTGATGTGACATGACAAAACTAGATTGCTCGCATGAGTGCTTTAGAGTGAATGTAGCTTGTTTTTTAAAACGTGCAACAATCCTGATCTTTCACACGCAGTGCAGACACAGTGACACCAAAGAGCACAGCATTACAGAGCCTGACCTGGCCTGAATGATAAAATGCAATGAAATATATATATATATATATATATATATATATATAAATATCTCATTAACAGCCCTCGGTGGAGCAGGGCAGAGTTTGGACTGGCTTCCTTGGCTTTAATGGCCACAGTATTGATCCTGCTGGCGAGGTCCATGACCTATTGCTGGGAAGCTGACTGCATGGCAACTACCAGTGTGTATATGCACACAAGGCAGTGCATGTTTATGTGTACAATAAAATGTGAGTGTATCTGTGAGAGCATCTTGGCGTCGGGCGGCCGGAGAGCTTGGTGGTTTTGCACTGCAGATGGGGGGGGGAGTTGGGGGTGTGCAGACAGAGTGGAACCGGGCCGATGCGTTTTTAATGGCACTGCTGCTCTCTGGAAACTGATGTACGAGGCTCCACGCTGTGTAACTCAAACCTCCAGCCAGTTCATTTCTGATTTCTAATCCAGCCAATGCTACGCTGTTCCTCTGTATTGACCGGATGGCTGCACCTGACAAACCTCCAGGGCAAACGATCCCATTTGCACAGATTTATCTGTATGGTTTGGACCATTGTTACAGCTTGGTGGATCATGTATCAGTTTTTTTTATAATTTCTTTTCAGATTTTTTGAGGATCCTTTTTGAATTTGAAGTTCAGGATAAATTTTACTTATTTTGTCTTCTGGGAAACATGTACTTATCTTCTGTAACTTCTGAAGGGCAGCACTAAATGAAAAATATGATAAGGCACAAAAAGAAAAAAAAAGAAAAAGTACACATCTTCATTCTGTTCTTAATGCTTGGTTTCTCCTTCTGGAGAATCAGTAAGTGTTTAAACCTTCTGTAATATTTGCATATGAGCCACTCAGTTGTCCTCTGTGTAAATAAATGGTTCTCAAAATCATACAGTCACTGTTGGAAAGGGTCCAAATACACAAAAATGCTAAAAAAAACAGAATTTGTGGGAGCTGGGGGATTTTTCTGAAGAACAGAAGGCAGTTTAACTGTTCAGGATGAACAAGAAACTCAATTCAATTCAATTCAAAATTGCTTTATTGGCATGACTGCAAAGGTACAATATTGCCAAAGCTTGAGAATATGTGTACAAACATTAAAATAACAATGAAAAGATTAACATTATATGGGAAGAGAACCCCCATCACAAAAGAGATTTAAACTTAAATTAACAGTGTAACAAATTTGAACATGTGAACATTTCACTGTCTCACAGACTGTGATACCCCCCCCCACTCTCTCTCACACACACACACACACACACACACACACACACATATATACACACACACACACATACACATTACACTCCTTCACCTGCTGTCTCTCAGACTGTGATCCCCCCCCACTCTCTCTCACACACACACACACACACACACACATATATACACACATACACACACATATACATACACATTACACTCCTTCACCTGCTGTCTCTCAGGCTGTGGCACATCCACACAT
>JAUMHE010000072.1:12425739-12464004 GCA_032359235.1 Enteromius mattozi
AACTCATACTGAATAGTAATGCACAATACTTTTGAGTAACCAGTCTATTAGGCTAGAATATTTACTTCACAATGATGGCAATTCAAACAAATGAAAAGGACAAAGTATTTTTGATTCAGTCTCAGATAATCAGAGCACTGTGTATTTCAGCTACTATTTCAGCTAAGTACATGCTACTTTTCACTAGCTATCTCAATGTCATCACATCTCTGATGGTCACTGAACAGCACACTGAAAATAATGGGAAGTACAAAGTAAAAAAAATAAATACAGCAAAGAATGCATATAACATGGAACAACTGTACAGACATCATTACATGCAGTTTCCAGACTGGATTGTGTTTTTATAGAGGGTGTGACATCAGGTTGATGTTTACTTTGGGTCCTAGAAAACATGATTGCAGCTATTTATGTGTTAGGGCTGAATATGTGCTCCAAAGTATTTATGTGTTATTACTATCTTAAAAAGACGCATTTCAGCAAACATCAGATTTAATATGTCCATATAATTGTCATGTTAAATAAGAAACTAAAATACATATAAATTCACACTGATGAAAATGTCAGCAGAAAGATCAAATTGGGAATGCATGACAAATGCAGTCTATATAGTCCATAAAAAAGCTCATATACTTTGCCAAGACCACCAGTGTGCTGCCTGATGGGATTCTCTTTTACATGAGTTGTTTATAACTCTTATTAAAGTCAAATAAATAAACCCAATGTCTCACCACACCCAGTATTCTCTGGACCGATCTGACCAGCAGGGAGCCAGAACGCCTGCACAGACATTGACTGTCCAGTGAATGTTGAAGAACGAGAAGAGCCAGCTTACTAGGAACATCCCAGCTGGATTCATTTATCCTGTCAACAGAATATCTGTCAAACTTTCCTTTCTTTCCTGTAATACCACAGAGAATGATCCAATAATCATGAAACTGGAGAATTTAAGACTACAGTATGATCTGATGATGCTGCCAATTCCCACACCAGACCGAATAGTGGCATTTTTCATAACTACTGTGAAAAATGGACACTTGGGTTATAGTGACAACATAAGTCAAGGTGCCCACTTCAGATTTTGTTGCTTGAATGCAAAATTTGAAAAGCCCCGCATAATAGACCGTAGAGGCGACACTTGCTTAAATTGACTTTTAAGCCTAAAACCTTTGTATTTATTATTGTGTTTTATTTATTATAATTCATTAATAATATGTCCAATAATATGTAGAAGAAGCCCAGACTCTAATAGAAAATGCCATTTAATGTGGTTTTTACTGTTTGCACAGTCATCCATAAAACAGATCTGACATTCACAGTCTTATGATAGACCTTGCATACATATAAAAAAAAAAAAAGACTGGCACAACGCTCGCTACAGTTCATGGATGAATATCTCATTTTAATGTCCAATTAACCATTATCTGTCTAACAACAGCTGGTTATTTAACAGGCATTAATTGTGGTATTATATAGTGTTGTGTTTTTATAACCCTACTGTGCTGTGGCCCTTGGGATTGATGTCTATTTGAAATCCAGCCCAGAGTTTCATTGTATCTGACAGAGCAGCTCTGGTTCAGTCATTCTCTCTTATCTTCTTGGCTGTATATTACACAGAATGAGCGCACCTTCTCCCCTGATTACACCTACGCTATCAAAAATATGTGCTTAACTCATTTACCAAAGCACTCGCTGCCTCTGTCTTTGTAATTACTGCAGATTAGGGACTAATATCTAATTATACCTTAATATGCTTTAATGCATTTTTAATGACAGCTCGGTGTTCCAGTCAAACTCTCAGAGCGATTTGGGAGATGTGTCGAAGTGGTGAGGGAGAATCTCAACAGTCGTATGTTGGCGACGCAAAGGTTTACCTTGCTGCACTCTGGTTCAAACGAAAACAAACCGACACGTAATAGCAAGTAATTAGGTAACTTAATAGTTTGTAATTTCATGCTCTCTCAAAGCTGTATTTGAGGTTGCCTGGTCTGATGAAAAGTGTGTGAATTCTTTAAAAAAATCTTCTGAAATCGAAAATGTGATCTGATGAAGACATAATGATTAATCGATACCAGTTTCAGAGGTTTCACTGTATAACTCCACATGCCTTGAAGCTCTGATGGATGAAAAACAAAAAACAAAAATGAATTCAAAAGATACCTACATGACATGCAAGTTCTCAGACGTATGGCTTAATCTGAAGATAAAGATAAAATAAGATTGTTGTTAAGAAGAAAAATAAATCATATAATGTAGTCCAATGTTAGATGATTCTGCAGATACATAGAATTCAACTGATTTGCAAATGATCTGTATCTCACTCATTCATATTTTTATTTAAATTACACACCATGGAAGAAAATCACTCAAGTAAGCATCTGTTTAAGTTAGTTTTTAACATTGTACTCTTGTGATTTGGCACTAATCCATCTCTGTTTATTCTAATGAAATGTGTTATGCTATGCATGGTATGACCAGAGATGGATGCAAATTGCATTGTGTCTCTAATTGGTAAGGCCTGATGTTTATGAACTGATTCCTGTTAATTAATACTGGATCGTCAAATCGAGCAGCTTGCATATTTTTTGCATAAATTATGGCTAATTGGATCACGCATCACACTAATGCAAATCACATTCACAATCCTTCCAGTCAAACTAGAACAATTTAGAATGGACATAACATTGCTTTAGTTAGCATTACTCATGACAGCTAAGATCAGTTGGCCAAATCATGATAAATCACCACAAGAGCTTTTCATCAAGAGACCTTGGAAACTGAACATTTACAAGACGACTGCTCTTGATTAAAGGACCCCAGTTCATCAGCACTGTGCAATTATGCTACTGCAAAGAAAGCCATGATTATAAACAAAGCAGAGCAAACCACTCCATGATCTATTTGACCGCAACGTTTGATTTTGGTATACTGTATGTCCCACTTTGATATATTAAAGATGATATATTAGTGAGATAGTGGGAGATACAGTATACTATATATATATACAGAGAGAGAGAGATAGAGAGAGAGTGAGAGAGAAAAAGAGTTCTTTAAAAGTACAAAAATGCAATAAAATGTAATAATACAATTTTCTTATCATTTAATATAATATATAATACATTACGCTGTAGGAGTAAACACCTCCAAAAATGTTAAAATATTGAATTTTGATGCCTGCACCATGCAAGCAATTCATCTCTATAACGCTTCTTGAAGTAGGAACACATTAAAGCACAATACAACATGAAAAACCATGGTACAGTCATCCATCACTACAAGTTAGGTTACAACATTAAAACGACACTAGCATACATAAATTCCCCCGACATGCCTCCTCAACTACACTGGAACCCCTGCTGAGCTAATAAACATCAGAATGCAATCATCTAGGCTGAGCCAGCAGCAATTAATGGCAGTGCCATTATGAATTTCTTAATGTAAGTGGAATGCGTGCGTAAGCATTGGACTGTGGGATTTGACCTTGGAAAAGATCATTGTAAGACTGACAGGGTGCCTGTGTTTACCTGTAATGTCGTGCTGCTTGAAGGAGTCACTGTAGACTTGGTGTTGATTGGGACAGTGTTTCTTCAGCCATTTACACACGTCCTGCTGGCTCCACAGGGCCACGGGTTTGGACAGCTTCACAGCTCCCGGCTGGGAAAGAAAATAAATTGTAAATGCACACCCTTATGACCTCTTTTTTTTCCCCACATCATTTAAAAAATAGCTTACCTAGAAGTAAAAATTCTGTCATTATTTGCTCACAGGATTGACGCATTCCAAGACGTCTGAAGCCTTACAATACATTAGTTAGAAAATTGGTAAAACTGAAGGTAACTCACAGGAAACATCTTTCTTTTTTTTTTATCGTAGCTTGTGATGTATGCAATATCTAAATTATGACTGAATCAGATCTTTTCAATAAATTGGTTGAACCACTTCACAAATCGAGCCAGAACGATTCATTTATTTTCAACCTGGTCTCATAAAAATATGTACCTCTGTGCACCACCATTTTTACATGCCTAACTAGTTTTGCCACAGTTTCAAAGAGAAAAGTCCACTGAATGGCGCTAAAACACAGTTTATATTACGTGAAGCCTGGCACCTTTTTATTACGTTGATTTAGGCATGTATTGCGGTGGTTCAGAACTGAAATATCCGTGGACTGTTGGATCATGTTGGAAATATGCCCTACACCAAATTCAACCGTGCCATTTCAACTTCCTAATATACACAGATTTGTGTATAAAGCTCCTCGCCTCTTAAGTATGTTTCTGTACTCTGTGAGCTACTGAACAAACCTACCGTCTATAATAACCCATAGATATGAAGATGGATATGTGTGATGCTAACCACCAAAAGCATCAGTTTTAAAATATCCCAGCATATTAATATCGTATTGAGGTCATAACCTGTTATTATTGCACGGAAATTATGTTTTATTAATCAAACTCTATAAATTTGTGTGAAAAGGAATAAAAGATGAATTTTCATTTCTTTTGGAAACTGCAGCGATATGTACTTTTTGGTACGTATTTCACATCTCGTTAAAAAGTGCACCCAGGTACATTTATTCTATGAGACCAGGTAGTTCATTTTACAGTTGATCTGGTTCCTAATTTCAACTTTCTGATCATCAGCGAATAAATTTCACTTGATACTCACATAAACTGGTCAAATAACTTCATTAAATATAGAAAAATATGGACCACTTTTATCTGTGACGTTTGTGAGGCTTAAATGCTTCAGTTCACATTCACTGTAATAGCATGAAAAATAGCAACTGACACATCCTTACATGTATACCACCAAAGTCATACAGGTTTGGAAGAACACGAGGGTGAAAAAGATAATAACAAAATGTCATTTTTGGGTGAACTATCCCTTTAATGACCGCCTCCTGTTTGAATGCCACTACTTGCCATTCAAATACAGTGTGAGCTGAATTCAGAGCGTCTGGAAAAAAGGCCATTGTGACAGCGCTGTTGAGAGCTGAAGTGTGAGCTACCTTTAGGAAGCAGGCTAATTCTGCAGCGACAGAGCTCAGGCAAACAAACAGACGCTGAGTCAGTAGAAACAACCTCCAGTGGGGCGAGAGTCACAGCCCAACTAAAAACAGCACCAAGCTAATTAACCCAAGATATCTGCCACTGAGCTGTGAATGCAGGCCCGCAGAGCCACGATCGCTGACAGAGCCTTACAAAAGGATTGATGAGGTTTAATACATAAAGATACATCACACTGCATTGAAAGAGCAGTGCGAGTGGAGATACCATCGAGAGCTCTGTTTCACAGAACACTTTAAGGAGTTGTGAGTCCCCAATTCTGAAGTTCCTGTAGGTAGGAGACAAGTGGGAATGGTTTTGTAGGCGGATTCCCAGCCAATTAAATGAAGATGAGTGACAGATGAGATATTGAGGGGAGGAAAAGTGAGCTTTTAAAATTATAACACACACACACAAACGCAAACACAATGTCACAGTCATTCTGTCCTTGGTATAATTAGACAATTCAGAAATTTTCATGTTACTATAGCAACAAAGCATGATGACTTGAAGATATGAATGCATAACAGCACTAAAATCATCATCTATGACAACAGGAGCCAGAACTCATATTTGAGGCATTGTAGGCTCATGATTTGAAGGGTTGATCGATATAAACAAAATTTATTATTAAAGATGAAGGAGAAAAATATATGGCTTCAATGAAAATGACAATATACGTTTTTACTAATGCATTTTATTGTTTGATGGAATGGCTATTTGATTAACTTGTCTATTTCTCAAATATATGACTCAAAAGTTTATATGATTCACAATAAATTTAACTGAAATTTAATAAACAGATGGACAGCCCAAATCAGAGCAACAATGCAGACTCTGTGTATTGGAGCGCCATCTGGTGGTGACTAGTTTAACTATCAAAAATATTTGTGATGCCAGTAAGTTCAACGCATGCAGTGAGAAAATATGCTAGCTTTTGTTTACAGAAGCCACTGTAAAATGCTGTAAATGTTGTAAATTTGAACTCTGCATCACTTATTAAATGATAATAATAGCAACAGTAAAAGGGGGTATGATGTTTCATTCCAAACTCAAATAAAAAAAGAAAATATTGTTTGCTAAAGACAAAGCCTATTTTTTGGCAAAACAGTACATATACATTTGAAGAGTTAATTTGCAAAAACAGATTATCAGAAATCTTGTTTTTTCTCTGTGCATTCCTATTAATCTCAATCAAACTGCAGTTGGGTTATTTTAACTAGGTTAAAAAAAGAAAGAAAACAAACAACTAACACAATAAAACATAATATGTTTTACATAATAACATTTTTGAATCAGCATCAAATAGTTTCTGAACGATTATGTGACACTAAAGACTGGAGTAATGGCTGCTGAAAATTCAGTTTTGACATCACAGGAATACGGTAAATCACATTTTAAAATATATTAAAATAGAAAATGAATTTCAAATTGCAAAAATATTCCACAACATTACACCATATTATGTTACTGTAGTAAATAAAGTGAGCATAAAATGCTTTTTTCAGATTTCTTTTAAAAATCCCACTCAACGTTAATTAAGCGATAGCATAATTATAGAAGTCATTAGTGTTTGAGGTCATGGTAATAGTCTTGAATCTTTTCTTACCCTGGAGAGCTCAGATTCTGAGACGGAGCGCTGTGGTGGAGATCGTCGCTGGAAACCAGGACTCTGGTCGTGAAAGCCTGGGCTGTCATCATCCAGTCCATGATCAACAGACACTTCCTCCAGGTGTGAGGTCACATCCTCTGCGCACACCTTATGGTCAATCCCATTCTG
This sequence comes from Enteromius mattozi, assembly GCA_032359235.1. Lineage (NCBI taxonomy): Eukaryota > Metazoa > Chordata > Actinopteri > Cypriniformes > Cyprinidae > Enteromius > Enteromius mattozi. The sequence goes on from JAUMHE010000072.1 coordinate 12,432,568, forward strand.
GGTCAGATTGCAGTGAACAGCTGTGGAAATCAACAAGTCCAGGACTGGTTAGTGACCAATAATGGCCATAAGGTGGAGCCATTGTGTGCAGATGTGAGACTAGATATAACTGCTGACTCTTTCCAGACTACATACAGTAACAAAAAGACATGAGATGACTCACCAGTGAAGGTTTAACACAATACTGTGAATAAGCTTTAGATCTTGTATCTTTAGAGCTGAAATGTGCAACGTTTACAGCATGTAAGCATTTTAACAATTGTAATTAAAATAACTGTAAATAATAATTTAGCGGAAGGACAATATATCTGCCTTTTTGGGCAATAGCAGATGGGAGAAGAGTTCAGAAAATGTCGCTTTAAAGACCACTTCATATATATACACGTTTTTAATAAATACATTTAAGATTGTCCTCTAGATGGCATGAGATGACAAAATTACACATCTACCGAGGCCTGACAGACTCCACAGCTTGACTGAGATCAGATAAGTCTTGTGCACTTTTTAGGACAAACAATAATGTTAATGGACAGAGAATATCTTTTAACTTTTATATAAAAAAAAAACGGGGTTTTATACTCCTCAGAGAGATCAGAATAATTTGGTTAATGCTAACAAACCATTTTGTGATCATTTAAGGTATAATAATGAAAGAAAATAATAATAATTATTTTAAAACTCAGTCTTAAAAGCTTATGCTTACAAAGCACATTAAAGCTTTTCCTGCCTGTCGTTGTGACAAACTGCAGAGCGTTAAAGAGTAAAACACTTGAACAAATCCGTCTGTCATGTTATCTGAAGTGAATTGAGGCCAAGCAGATGAGAGCCAGACGAAGCTTGTTCTGGCAGAAATTACACAAAGCTGAAGACTGAATTAAAAGCCCAAAATAAAGCCGAGCGCTGCCTCATAGCAAAGAAACATAGGGTGGTTAATGACTAACTACAGATCTCCATATGTGATGCCGTTCAGAGTACATGTGACTAGAAAATCATCACTGAAGCATCATACACTGTATATGCCAACTGTTTAATAGTTAATAATTCAATAATTTCCATACCATCTGTTTGCAACTTATAAGAGAGCATTTAACAACCACAGGGGAAAATTGTTTTAATTTAAGGGATAGCTGGACCAAAAATGTTCATTCTGTTATTGTTTTTGCCTCCTCATGTCTTTAAAATCTTTCAAACATATTATTCTTTTCTTCTGGGGAACACAAAAAGAGATGTTCAGCAGAATGTCCAAGCTGCTCTTTTCCACAGAATGCGAGCAAATGCGATCCTACATAGCTTCAGAACACAATTAATATAGTGCATAATTTATAGAACTACTTTTATGATGATTTGTTATTTTTAGCTTGGCAGACCCTGGTCCCTATCCACTTTCATTTGGACAACTGCACAAGAGCAGCTTGGACATTCTGTGAAATCTCTTTTGGGGAAAAAAAGGTTTGACATGACATACTGTAAAGGTGATATGTTAAAAATCATCATTTTTGGGTGAACTACCTCTTTAATTCTACTGGGATGATAAGCTCAACAAGCTCTCAATGCTAACACCAGCCTGTGGCATTGCATAACCGGTCATCAAATGAATCTAAGCCATGGTGACATCTGCTGAATACCATTAGTAAAAGAACGACTGATAACTTGAGCAGAACAAATTGCTCTGCTATTATTTACTGAGCCCCTGTTGCTGTGAATGCTGGGAATAGTCATCCTGTCTGATGTGTCTGTTCCAAAATAGACAGAGCCAGTGCATCTACAAGAAAGAAGCAGCCTTGAAACAAAAGCAACTTAGCATGCAAAGCACGAAGCGCTTCCTTCTCTCAAATTCCCTCCCTTTCTCTTTTCGCCATGCTTCACTCTCCATCTTTCTTAGGTTCCACAAAATTGAAACCATTCGGTCAGGCTGTCTAATGGCCAGGCACTCCACAGGATATATAAATTATACATTTAGTTCATCTCTAAGACAGAGCACTGCCCTTGATTTGTGTGTTTGGAGGGGTCTACTGGAGGGTGATGTTGGGCCTTGAGGTGGATAGGATGCTTTTTCTGCCTTAGACTCTAAATATAGATCAGAACGTTCTTCCTCTCTTCTGTACGACATGCGCACTGAGAGAAGAAGGAAGCGAGAGAAAGAGGGAGAGACGCTTCACCGTTTAATCCAGGCCTGCTTTCCTCCCCCTCATTTAAAGCACTAGTTCACCCCAAAATTAAAATGCTGTTAATATGCACGTTATTTTATTTAAAAACATTTTTTATGGAATAATAATGAAAAATAGCATTGATGAAATCACATCAGCATAGCGATTGTACAAACTTCATTAAAAAAACGAAAGAATCCTGAAAAAATGTATAACAGTTTTCACAAAAATATTAATATATATCAGCACAACAGTTTACAACACAGATAATAAGAAATATTTTTAATCAGCATATTAAAAATGATTTCTGAAGGATCATGTGACACTGTAGGCTGGAGTAACAGTGCTGAAAATTCAGCTTTGATCACAGGAATAAATTTGAACATTGTTAGATGTAAACATGTTACAATGGTAGACTGTACACAGAAAGTGTGGTCACAATTATGAATACGAGACTACTGATATGAACTTGTATTTTTTATGCACAATAAGCTGAATAAATGCAACATAAAGGTTAAAAGTGGAGATATGGTTAGAAAGTATGAAGCTTGTGAATGCCATCATGCCAGTCTGTCAGTCATATTTGAAGAAAGACGCAGCCTAGCAACGTTTACAATCAATGATATCTTAAAGTCTGTCTGAAGATAAAAGTAAACAATAAATGAGTGATCAAGTGCATTAAATATATGACCCTTGACCACAGAACCAGTCATAAGGGTCAATTTTTATAAATAAGCTTTCCATTGATGTATAGTCTTTTAGGATAGGACAATGTTTGGCTAAGACACAATTATTTGGAATATATATCTGGAATCTGAAGGTGCAAAAAAATCTAAATATTACAAATAATGCCTTTAAAGTTGTCCAAATGAAGTCCTTAGCATTAGTAATGTATTCTAATTAAGTCTTAATATATTTCCAACTATGTTCTTATCTTCATGAAACCTGATCTTTACTTAATATCCTAAGAAGTTTTGGCATAAAAGAAAAATTTATAATTGTGACCCATTCTTAAGACTTAAGTCCAGCGTCTCATGTTAAACAAGGATGTTTGAATAGACTTCACTGGTTGTTGCGCGTTACGGAGATACATTTCAACAACGTATTTTACTTTTAAGTATGCACACTGAAAGGTGAATACTGCCTCCAGCTCCTCAACACCATCATGACATCTGATGTAAAATAAGATTTGGGCTTTGGAGAGCCGATACAGATCAGTGACAAAAATGCTTGTTTGGCCCCAATCCTGATTCTTGAGATCAGCTCGGGACATCCCTATTTAACATTAAACAAGAAATATACTATATTAATATTTTTAACATATTTTGAACAAACAATTGCACCTTTGTGAGCATTAGAAACTTATAAAAAAGCTTCCCAAACCCAAAGTTTTGAATGATAGTGTGTTTTCTGAAGTCATACAGTTTGTTAGACAAACAGCCTAAAGTCACCAAATGTTTTTTTTTTTTTTTTTTTAAATCAGAAAAGCCTGTTGTTGTAGCCTTCCAACCAAAAATGGCATGTTACTAAGCATAATACAATTTTGGATGTTAGTTACACTTTTAAACATAATTCGTTTTTGTATTTCAAACGTGTTGCCCGATGTCATATTTAAAAGTACATTTCCATTAATGCAATGCAATTAATTTTTACATATTGCTTTCCCTGGAAATCAAACATATGACCTTGATATTACTTGCACTGTACTGTACAATTACAGAAACATTTAAATATTTAAGAGCAATGTTTTATGAAGAAAAAAAAACAGTCTTCATCACAAAAATATACAGAAGATGAATAGTACAGTTTGCCATAACTGCATGTTTTTGACTTACAATTTTAAGAGCTGCTGTATTAACATTATTCAAAATTAACAAAACATTTGATCTACTGTCCCTTTAAATGAGAAGGAAAGCAGTGTTGGTTTACTCAGTGAAGCATTTCCTATAATGCAAAAGGCCAGAAAGGATGAATGAACAGAGGATCGATTCAGCTCAATAGTGTCTGAAAATCACGACTCACATTACCCTTAGCCTCAGCACTATAGTGAGTGTATCATCTGCAGCTCTCTAGTGTGCTTCATGATGGGTTAGGCTGTGCTTGTGATGGCTATGCAATCTGATGTAAGGCTAGATGGCAGGTCATTTAAAAGTGGAGTGGTTTGTTTGTGCACCCAGTGTGTGACCCAGAAACAGAAGTGGAGTTAGTTGAGAATCAGCTGATTCAGAACACAAACGTACATCACTCATTGGATGGGGGAAGAAATAAAACTTTGAGTACTGTACTGTGAGGGCAGTTCACTTTGAATGTTGTCAACTGCTCTGACACACAAGCACACACACACATACAGATGGAGGCTGGAATCATGAACCTAATACAGTATATACATTATCCACAAGAAAAAAATCTAAATAATACTAAATAAAACATGCAAAGTAAAAGTCAGTTGTACTGTAGGCTACCTAAATGCACTGGTGGCTCTGCGAACCGTTTAACAAGTTGATTATATTTGATCACAGAATATTGTTGTCTGTTTTGAGAAGTTTGGAATTCCTCTAATCAAAAGACCTTACTACTGGGAAATTCAGAAATAATTTTGATTTTGAAAATTAGAGTATTTGTTTTTATGAGCCCAAATATTTGAACACAATTTTATTTTAAAAATGCCCATACCTACTTCCAAGTAAATCTTGACCTCTATAATGTATTATAAACATTATGCTTATTACACATTATACACAGTAAATAACCAAAATATTACACATGATTATCAGTAGCATGTAATGAACTCTGTGTCATAGTGCACATACTGAATTTTTGGCCTTCTGTCTCAATAGGAAAGCTGTTAAAAAGGTCAAATTTTGCTGCAAGCCTTTAAATCCACATTTTTAATGCTTTACAGGGTGTCTCAAGATCCTGAAAGTATAGAGACTGTCTGAGGACTGTTCTGATATAAACACTTAAACATAACCTTGAAGTTTTGCAACCTGGAAAACTCACTGTAGCATTTGTAATTCCAAGATTCACTACAAAAATGTGCACATCATGAAGCCTGTGGATTTTTAAAGCATGTTTAATGGGAGAAAACACATCATCGCTATCAAGCTTGGGTCTCTAAGAGTTCAAATAAAAATTGTTTTAACATGACTGACCTGACTAGCGAAATTTTATCTGCTAGACAGATCTAAGTATGCAGGACTGTGCAGCTGAAATCTGAGAAGAAAGTTCAATAACGCTAGCTCAGAAAACTCTGAAGAACAGCTTTCAAATCAGCAGGGCCACTTCTCAGTGGACTCCTTGTTACACGCTTGCAAAAGCTCTAATTGAGCTCTTTGAAGATACACAGAGAAAGAGAGAGCGAGAGAGCTAATTGTCCCATATTTGAGCCAAGAAAAAGCCTTCAATCTTGGCCCCCTTTCTCAATTTTAAGCCATCATCCAAGATAAAGGGATTGTCCCTGCTCTATAAAGTAGGTCACCTTAATTCTAGAATTGGATATGGATATTGGACCCTGCCCTAGAAGACAAAGCGTGGGTCAGCTGAATTCATTACATCTCCAAATCTGGATCTCAGGGTACCGATGGTCATTCGAGTTCAAGTCGGACCAGAAAAACAAGAGGACATTTTTACATTTAATTCAACTGGTGCAGAGCAAAAAAAAAAAAAACAATAACAAAAAACTTGCATACTAAGATGTATTGTACGTCATTCCAAATATATTACTAATTCAAGTGGATTTTTTTAATAAAAGCTAGTAACCCACTTTAAATAGACACAACTTTACTCTAAAAATATCTTCAGCACTGACCTACCAATAACTTGCTTAGCAGACAAAACAGGCAAAACACCCTCTGCACATTTGAAACAGTCAAGGTCTTGAGAGAGATTATAAATAGCAAGTATTGCAAGTTAATATGGACGCAAAGTACTGAGACAGATATAAATATTTAATCAGAAGCAAGATTTTGAAAGCATTTCACAATCCTATTTTAGGGATTTGTGACTTATTACAGAAACAAGGAGTTTCTAGCATGACGTCTGTCCACTGGGACTGTGCTCTTTTTATATTTGTTAAACCTCTCTCACAAGCCACAAAGGAGAACCTGTCATCTTATTTTGTTCTCATTATATTTGTTCCTTTTGCTACTCAGAATCTTTCTGCTGTAATTATTTATGACCTTCCCACTTTCAACCGGTTGTGGTCACCCAAATTTGATATGTAGCCTCAGCAAATGTAACCAAGCAAAGGGATACTTGATATCTGCTACTTCCTGCTAATGGTCACATTAGCATACAATACACATCAAGTTCAGCAACATGCAGTACATTCAGCATCAGCACTATATTTCTCATCTAAGACTTCCTCTAATGTGCTATTACTGTACCTGAATTATATTAAAGCAAAATTCAAATCCTTCATTGTTGTATCATACAATTAAGTGCAAAACCATGGAAAAATGTGAGCATTTGTGATATTTAGCTTGTTAAACCAATGCTCTGAAAAGTATATTTAAGCTCAGTGCAAGTGATTTATTCAAAGCATCCCATGAATCTACCTGCAATCTTGACAGTAGATGACTTATTACTGAGCGCAATTGCTTAGCATGCAAATAAGAAGCTTATACTTGCAGAAAACTAAATGTATACTCAAAATAATGCTAATAAACAAAGCTTATGATCTAAGGAAACTGACACTGAACTAATCTACGTATCACCTGGAAACAGATGTTAACATAGACATGTGATGCTGATATATCTGTTAATCACAGCACAAAGAAAATATCTGATCAATCCATCTTTTACTTGGTAACAATTCACTAAAAGAGATATGATCACATCAAAGTACTTTAATTACAGTAAAAAATATCAGGTACTGTGCTAAAAATGCTGAGAAGACTTTGAACATGCATACTTTAATATGCTTCATTGCTGTGAACATGACAATAGCAGCCAGCTCTTCTAGCCTCAATTCAGATGAATATTAATCAGAGCTTAAATTAGACTGACTATCTTTATCCCTTCCCTTCGGCGTCAACTCTCTAAAGTAAAAATAGCTATGAGGAGTGAATAAATAGACGTGCAGAGCAATCCATATTGATCCCTCCAGTGGGTGAGACAGCATTTGCAGCTTACTGCCACGGTCCTGAGACCTAGGATGAAAAAGTTTCAGTCTCTATATGTGAGGTCTCTTTGAAGATCTATTGTTCACATAGTATTCATGTTCACATAGTATGTGCCAAGACAAGTGGTTTTTACCCCACATTAGCATTTCAACTATGAGAAACACATATTTTACATTGCTCAGGTGTCAACAGTTAAATAGATAACTTACTGAGAAATGCTTGAACTAAATGCATGTAGTGTTCCTTACATTGGGGTGTGATCTTGATCAAAACTGATTATTCTCTGGAAATCCAATAATCAATGACTGACCAACGAATAAGCACATATTCAAATTCATTGTGATCGTTTCAAACTTGGTTGGTTCGAATGTATGCGATTTAATGATATTTAAGAGCTACATCTGAGGAGATTCTTATCAGTAAATAATAACACATTTCAGTTTTGCACAAACATGATTAAGACAAAGTTTTAAAATCTGCACCTATGTAGCAATAGCATTAAGTTAAACCTCTCAAACTGGTGCATGTAACAATATTAATCTGTTTTCACGCTTTCTAAGCCCACAAAGTCTGAAACCTTCAGAACAGAAGTTGCTACACCATCTCTCTGGTGGATTTCTAATATCTGCAAGTCGACCAGCTTCAATAGGAGTTGAGTCAACAGCTTTCAAGGCATCATTCTGCAAATCCTATTTCTCAATCACCTAGCATGTTGAATTTTTGTGATCCCGTTAAATAAATATTACACTTGTATATTTTTCATACCTTGAGAAAAGTTTCTCCCACTTGCAAAATGTTCTGTAACTATCAAATGCACGAAAGCCTCCTTTGAGTTGTATCTTTTCCTAGCCTCCAGCCAAGATACATGACCACAATCTTTCTATGTTCTGTAAACGTAGCTTCTTACATTCTAAAGAACTAAAACGAACTTCTAAAATCGGTACCCACTTGCCTTTCTCCCTTGTGACCTGCAGCATAATGATTCAGTCATGATTCCCTCTTCTGCTAAATTCACTAGTATTCAGTGTATTTTCTGGACTGGGTAATTCTAATATGCTGATATAGTACTAAAGAAATTTATTATGAAAACAGTTGCACTGCTCAATATTTTTGTGGAACCCATGATAAATATGTTTGTTTGACAAGTTCCAAAGAATAGAATATATTTGAAGTACTGTATAATTTGTTGCAAAAAGTCTTTCTTTTGATTAATTTAATGCATGCTTATTAATTTCTAAAGAAAAAAGACCCAAAACTTGAAGCAGTAGTGTGTATATAGGACAGAATTTCAAAACAGGTCCTCTTGCATGCTAAAAGAAAATTAGGTAACACTTTAGTTCGCGGGCCAACTACTCGTTTATTAGCATGCACATTACTAGTATATTGTTTGTTTATTAGTAGTACTTATAAAGCACATATTAATGCCTTATTCTACATGAACATATTTTAGAACCCTTAATCCTAACCTATCCCTAAACTTAACTAGCCTACCTTACAAACTATTAATAAACAGCAAATTCTTGTAGTTAAGAGATAGTTAATAGTGTGAATTGGACCTTTAAATAAAGTGTGTGTGTGAAAAGTCAATGTACTAATTTGTCTAAAATAAAGAATAACACTGCCACAGGACTGCCACAAGCACCCAAACTGTGATCTGAAGAACGGTAAATGTAACAAAGAACATTTTAAATCTAAAAGAATCAGTACCAACTCAACTGCCCTATATAGCAGAAACTAGTTCTTGTAACACCATGTCAATTCTTTTGATCAAAGGCGAGAGCTTGCTCTCTTCAGAAGCTGTGTTCTGGAATGTACTATCTTTTGACAGTGTCTTCAGTGTTGCATACATATTAGCAATGTGTTGCACCACATCAGTCTCTGAGTCTGCCTGGAGTGGGTGGGAGTCTCTCGCCGTTTTGATCTCGAGTCAGTTCAGGGGCTTGAGAATGCAAATGCTTTTGAATGTCTCCTGTGACTATGTAAGCGCTCCGTCACCAGGCCATTCCAACAAATATTTCTCACTCAGGAAGCATACCCGCATTCCTCATTTTATACATGCCAAACATTTGGACATAACATACATATTTCTGCTGCTTAATGTTAGTGCCATGTATATCTCACATGCTAGTGTTCTGCTGTTTTATAATGTCAAAATATCCCTCTAAAAGCAGAAAAGTATCCACTAAGGATGAAACATTCAGCAGAGCATGAACTAAGCAACCCTCCAGCTGAGTAATAATGCTGTGTCTTGTTCATTCAGGCTTGGTTTCAGCTTATATGTCACATCCCTGATGACCAATCATAAAGCAGAGTAAAAAGTGTTTTTAAGAGCCAAAGCATTTATACAAAAACACCCAGAGCAAGATAAGGTATGAGATCCCTTGAGATGATACGGCAAGACTCTTTGAACAGCCACACTACAGTACAAAGTGTTTAAAATATATAATTGCTCAGAGTTTTGCAACAGATCTGTAGGGAGTCCCCATTTTTCAGTGGAATAAAACAGCAGGCCGGCAGTACAAGCAAGGAGTTACACTGAACAATGTACACTCCAAAAGATCCATTATCTCTAAAGACGTGTACATTTTTGTGCACACGCCTTTAATGTGAAACGGATATTCTCAGTTACTTTATTCACTTGACTGGATGCTGAGATGAGACATCTTCAAAATGCTGACTGTGAAAGGTTTCGATATGTAATTCTAGCTTTTGGCCCCATTCAGGATGCAAATTACAGTATTAGGAACAGTAACCCACCAATTAAGGATTGTACCACCAAGAGGAAGTCAAAAAAAAACCCCAACTTGCATTTCTTTTACTCAGATGCTGAATGACGCAGATCGATGCATTTCTTTTACCCTGTCTTCATTAAACTTACAAATATACAACATAGAACTTGAGACTAACTCTGCAATTGGTTGCCCAAGTGACTTCTTAAAAATATGAACAAATAACAAAGTAAACAATGAAACTCTAACAACTAAACATTTTTTAAATTGCATGTCATTATTAAAAAAAAACAAAATCCTATTGCAAGTTGATTTTTTACTCTTATTATATATTATATAATTGCAGGTGGGTTATTATTTCTATTAAGCAATAATAAAATGGGATCTATTAAGATTTCTAAACCCCTATTTGTTTTTCAAATTAAATGTTACCATACTTCTATAAACGCACAAGTAAACCTTTTGTTTCATAACTGTTTTTGTCTTTACAAGTTACTATGTTTGCCATGATAGGCTGTGAAAGTTTCACTGGGACAACTGTACACAGGCTACAGCATACTGTACATGCAGGGTTATTGGGGTAAACAGCACTGTACAAAGAACTGTATTTGTTTCTATGCGAGAACGAAAATGTGAAATAGATTTTGTAGTGAGGACTTTAAATCACTTTTAAAAACCCTTATATATACCGAGTTTAAACGGACAGCTAGTCCCAGTTTCCTCAACATATCCCATCATTTCACAAATCAACTTTAATAAGCATTCAAACGTCAGAAAAATCACCAGATCACACATGTGACTAAACTGAAGTGATGTTAATTCTTAACATTATTCATGACCTTACAAAACCGGTTTGCTTGATCTGTCAATACGATATAGTTCCAATCGATAAGTCGTCATTCAAAGTTTCGAGAAACGACACATCGTTGCAGCGACACAGATGTGACATCCTCAGAGATAAACCTACCTCGCATTGGGTTTTGAATCCAGAGGATTCCCCCGATAAGGTGAGGAGACTGCCCTAACATCATGGTACCAGAGCAGGTGGTCGAAACACAAACGAAACACCTGTCAACAGAAGCGTCCAGCTCGCGCGCCTTATGAAAGCTGATTAATAATAACGCGCTCGAGCCAGTCCGCCGCTCCTCAATGAAGAGCGCATCGCATTTCAATGACCTACGTGAAAGAATGGCAAAAAATACAGTTTCTAAACATTAAAATGGTTCATTCGGAGTAGGAACATGCTGTATTGTGTTCTGTTCCTCTCAATGGTGTTCCGCGGCGAGATGTGAATCAGTGGGTGGACGTGCAGATGCTGAATGATGCAGATCGTGAATCTTTACAGTACATGCATAGACTGATTCCAAGCCCACGGGCCCCGCGAGCCCATCTCCATGTCATAGGTTTCCAGCGCAGGAGCAGGACAAAGATCTGCGGCTGATCGGCAGCCAATCATGATCTCAACCCGGCTGAGGGTGAGCTTCGTTTGTTTTATTTGTTTGTTTGTTGTTGAAGCTGTTCTTTTCAGTGAACAAACAGTTCCGCAGTAATACATCTCGAGACGTTTGTGAAAGTCTTACCTTGAACAGCCATGCTGTTACTCCATGTGTTCTCGCATTGTGGGAAAGGTAGGTAGCTGTCGGTTGTCTGAGTAGTCTGCCCCACTCTACCAAAGCGTCTTGCTTATTAACACTTGCAAGCAACCTCTGTCAAAGCCGAGTGTGCTGGGAAAACGTGAAATGTGTACTCAAAGAACCATGGGTATTGTAGTTCCTCCTTAAGTTACTGGATCTGTAACCACGATGTTAAACCGGTTTCAACTAATTATATTAGTCAGCATAGACATTATCGTTAGTTATTTTGTTTATATATTACATTTATTTATTTATTTAAAATAGCATATACATAAACAGGCTGTATTTTATCTATCTAGGTTTGTGATTTTTTTTTTTTTTGTCAACAGAAAAACCTAATTTTATTCAAAATGTTTTATTTATATATAGTTTTCGCAAATAAACTCTTCATACAGTGTGTATGTGTGTGTGTGTATATAATGTTTAGGTTACAAACACATTCTATTTCAAGAAGTGTAAGTTTTTGCTCACAAATATGGCTCATTTTTGTGGAATATGTACTTGTGAAACTGTAAACCTGTTGCATGTCTCTAACTGAATTATTATTTGGGAAAAGTTCTGACTATTGTGACATAGAGATTTCTTCATTGCTATCATTTCTAACATTTTTCAAAAGACAGCCATATCAATTTTAACCTACAAACTTCCACAGTGTAGGTCAAAGACCCCACATTCAGAGTGCTTTTTTTCATATGGTAGCTAGCACAAAGATTTCCTCTTACTTTTTCAGCTTTAGATGTCCAAAAAGGACAAAACGGAGTCAGGACAGCCGGAGAGCCACATAAATTCTTTATTGAGCTCCTAATCAGGACCACTTCCCATGAAAGAGTTTGACATCCCAGGATGAGACAGAAGCTAGTATAAAGTAGAGATTGCAGAAACTGAAGAGGCATCATTATAGATACAGATCATTGTCTGGAGAACTCAGACTTTCTCTGTTTCTTTTGCATGATTGAATACAATAATCATGAGCATGAAGCCTTTTGAAAACTATTATCATGTAAACCTACGTCCCTATCACTGTAAACTGATCACATCACAACCTAATTCGGGTTATGGGAAATGTGTTAGAATAAATGTCATCTATAATTACACATGGTTCACTTCGGGTTTTCTGTGTGGCGGTACCTGTGAACAGGTTTAGTTGAACAAAAAGAAAAAAAAAAAAACCCTGTGCATTATTGCTTCAATCTTGTTGAACCCACTCTAATGAAATACCTGTCCTGGGGGTACTTTTGTGGCAGGGAGATGGAGGATAATATCTGTACACAGATATAGTGGAGACATCCTACATTAAGAACAAGGTCATTATCCAAGTCTCAGGAAAGTAAAACACAGTAATTTCATCTTCCAGCTGTAATTTGTGACAATTAGATGTTGCCTTTTGGCAGCTCAACAACCCTCAAGGCTCTTGTTCAACCAACTACCCACAGACAGCCAATGAATGGAGAGTGTGCTTCAAGATCAGTGTCATTACAGTTATAGCCCCTTGGTAAGCATCATGGATCCTGGAACAAAGGATGACCATTTTGGGTCTGACCAAGTGGCTTTTTCATTTTTTATTTTCATCAGTGGACACCTAACAAATATGGAGAACACTGTATATTATGGAACTGACTTGCATTGAAACCTTCAGGTGGAGCTTTAGAGCTTGCCTGACCTTTAGTTCCAGGTATAAGTTATAATTATAAGTTATAATATTTTGTTCCACATTTTTATGTCATGATACAGCACTTACTGTTAATGTTTTTTTTTTACATTTTTTTTTTAAATCCGCATTCCTGATGACTGCAGTCAGCTCTAGTTTTTCTGGTTTCCAGACAAATGACAATCAAGGAATGTTTGGCATTGCTTATCAGTTTGCTCTGTCACTAAACATGCTGTTCTGATACATGACTGTCTTTATGCACTTACTGTAGGTTAACACAATTCCCATAAGCTTCCCATAAACATGCCGCTATTTGTTGCTGTAATGCGTCGTATTTTGAAAGAGACAGCCACTGTTTATTCATTTTCATTTTTAAATCACCCTGAAGGAAAAAAATCTTGTGCTTCTTGCAAAGTAGGCTACTTCCAAATGTCTAAATTGTAAAAAGACAGCATCTGTGAATGAATATGTAAAGGACAGATTTTATTGACAGTTCTGTACTAATCAAAACAAAGACCCATCTTGTGTTACTCAAATACTGGTGTTTTATTAAAAGTACATCATGTACTAAATGGAGAGAAAATTTCTAGTTTCATAATAACTGAAAAATACACGGCAAGGAGGAAATTGTAGCGTTAGTGAACTGCTCCCTCTTCTGGATGATTTACAGTATGACAAATAATATACTAACTGCAGCCCTTTTTATCTCTACTGTACAGCCTTAGTGCAAAAAAAGAAATCCAGTTCGTTTTTGCAGTTTCCTATTTACACAGCATGATTCAATGAAACCAATTTTTGTGCATGCATACATACATAAGCAAACACAGCAAGAGCTGAGACAGCTCAGAAAAATCAGTCTGCAAACTTACAAACTGTAATACATAGATGTAAACAGAACCATAATAATTTAGTAATATAACGTAACACAATTATACCTTTCTGTATGTTATCAATAGCAGCAAAATCCTTATCGGTTAGAGTTCAGAGTCCCCACACTGTGTCATATTAACAGAGTGATAATAACGTCATCGTCCCGGCCCTGCCACAGCATCTCCCCCTCAAAATCCACCTTTCCATGCTTCCTGGCCCTCATTAGTATGCCCACGACTTTATCAGAGATCCGCACATATCTGTCAAACAGATCGCCGAAAGTCACTCTAGTGTAACCGTCAGGATCCGGGTCCTCCATGGTCCTTATGATGAAGCACATGTCATCAATCTCCCGGTGGATGTGTGCCTCTGCACGTTTGGCCCTCTCTGCTGTCTTACTGCCCTCTTTGGGCCTCCCATAGCCCTCCTCACCCCTCCGCAGCCGTGTTGACATGGAGTACTCATAATCAAAGTCCTCGCTGAAGGGGTTGAGCTTCTGATTGACTGTATGCTCTGATGCCCAGTTTTGCCAGCGGCTTTTTAAGTTGCCCACAGCGCTGTATTTTTTGGATAGGGTATTTATTTTGTTGGCATCTTCAACATCCTTCTTGCCCCTAAAAAGATTGCATATTATTTATACAACAATGCAATTCATGTAATGCTACTAGGCATCTTAAGCGCAACAAAATATGCTATACTATAGCGGTTTGATCATATTTGTTTGAAGCAACTGTACTGTATGTGTAGGGATGGGTGATAAGGCACATAATGGTAGACACAATTAACTGGTAGAAATTTGTCAAATTGGACTGTTGTCTATCATGGTTACATGTTCACATGGGGTGATGTGCTACATTGTCACGAAAACAAATAATTTGCATGCATTCTTAAGCAATGCCATTAAAAAACAAGTGATTTTAAGCTGTTGAAACACAATCAGGGAAAGAAAATGCTTCGCTATATACATGCTTTAGTTCGCTATATTTCAATATAGTGTTTTTTTACACTTGATAGGCCTTTGCAAGTATCCTCATGAACACAGTACTGTAGGTCTTAGTGAAAGCAAACAGCTGAGCAAGAAAACAGGTAGGCCTATAAAAATAAGTTAGAGCCAGGCTGCTCTTAAAGTGACAGCAGTCTAATTTTCCTGCTGTCTATCATTCACCTAATCAAACAACAAAAAAGAGAAAATGCTCTTGACTAAATCGCTTTGTACTTTAATAATAAGAAATATATATTTAATTTACTCAGTGAAAAAGATGCAGTTTTTATTGACTTGATTACTTCATATTATGTATGTAGCATTTCTTATTTATTTGTTCTACTGTAGTTATTTTGTCCTGCTGCTTGTAGTTAGTTTCTTATTCTTATTTAATTGCTGACTGTTTAGTTGTGTTCAGTGAGCTATTTTTAAGGCTAGGAGTATTTATTTGTGATATTGACAGAAATTATATCATTTATATGTTAGCAAAAAATTTAATACCATAAAGATCATATGTACCGGAAAAAAATAATATTCATTGTTGCAAAAATATCACTTTGGTAATTACAGTGTACAGCTTTACACTTGCATTTGACAATATATCAATAATATAAATAATCAGTATGGCTTGTGTGGATAGTACTACTTAGTATTATATAGACTGATAAAAGCTCTAATGGTGCATAAATGGTGACTCTATGGTGCATTTCAATCAAACACAGTTATAAAGTTATAAGTTCATTGATTTACAACATCCAAATATTATCATGACTGACTAACCTTTCGTACCCAACTAAAAGATCACACATCTGCTTTATCACTTTTTGTTCTAAAAAAACCCCCCCACTTCACTTTTTATTTCAACTGTTGCATTAAAAGTCGAGAACTTACATGAGAACAGAAGATCTTTTGATCATGACCGCAGACTCTGTATTTTCATTCATCCTATTATTCGCGGTGTCCTCCTGGTCCTGCAGGCTTCTATCCTCATTATCCTCACTGCCCTCCTGAGCCTGCTTTTTCTCCTTTTCCATTTCCTTCCAGCCTCGTGTCAGCTCCGAAACCATGTTGGAGCACTTCCTGCGGCGTGTGGGTGACCCTTTCTTGCTCAGCATCTTGTCCAGTTCATCCGTGGCGGGGTCCTTACAGATGCGTTTGGTCAAAAAGTCAATGCCCGCACTTTTCTCCTGAACTTCCCTCGTCACAGTTTTCACCACTTGTGTGGTTTTTATACGCGACTCCTTGGCGGCCTCCACATCATCCTGGTTTTTATTTCTAGGGTCCTGCTTGGAAAGAGATGGTTTGATCTTTGGAACCACTTTTTTTGCATCTTTGGGGTCTTCTGGGTAGCTCGGGGCCCATCCGCTGGGTTCGGTGGACTGCTTCTCTTCATTTTCGCTCACCCATTGCTGCCAGCTCTTTGTTAAGCTGCACACCACACTTATGGCACGCAGCTTTTTAATGTTCTTGTTCGTTGAGGGCTTCTTTTCTGACATCGTTTACCTCCGAGGGGTTGCTTCACTCATTTAAGTTCTTTGTCCCTGATGGCTTTTATGCAGCACCTCGTTGTGATTCCCAGCCTGTAGTAAATTCTAGACTCTGAGCTCTCCCCTAGGCACTAGTGGTTTTGAAATGGGTGAACCAACCTTACATGGTGGTGGAAAGTATGCCAGGCATCTCTGCTGATCATCTTTCCTTGACACTTACCGACCTCTGGGATTGGTGAGGAATCACGTTTCATCATAGACGTTGCCCATCGCTGGGGGTAAACAGGGCAAAGATGTCAGCGAGTGTTAAGCTTTTTCCTAGGCTGCGCAAATGTGCAGACAGCTGCTCTGTGCGTCTTATCTGGATGCTTGCATTCAGTTGACTTTGTCTTTAGCATTACCTGATGCTTATCAAGATAAGCAATTAGCAGCGTCAATTAGCAAAAGCAGCAATGTCCATGTTGTCACAAGTTGCCAAGTGGTAAACTACATGAACTGTGTGGATCATATGTTTAGGTTCCCTATACATACTGTGAATATTTAAAGAGGGAATGAATAGATTATTGACAACAATTCTAACTAAATCTCTAAGTTGAAGGAAAAAGTTCTGTATTAAAGCTTATTTTTCAATTTAAACCTGGAGACTACAATGTTAATGACCATCACACCACATAGTTTACTTTTTAAAAAATACTAAAGTTAACAGGTGGCCTATAAGATAGATAGATAATACATTTTATTATAACACATACATAAAGTAATTAATACACTGTAATAACATCTAGTGTTAAATAATAATAAACAAGAAATGATTGACCGTTTTGATTAAGGAAAGAACAAATGTTAAGAAGTCACTTGATCCAACACAGACACAGAGATGTTTTTGGTAAGGAAAAAAGTCACCTGAAGGAGATACTGCAGGAGTTTCTGTTTGCGTACACAGCGGATAGTCTTGCATTGCACCTGGCAGCATGCTAAGACAGAAAAGATTTGACAAAATTATAGGGCAACTAAACTAGAAACATTTCTCTTCTTTATACCACAGAAAGGCACTTAAGTGCAGAAGATTGTGCTTGTGCATATTTAAATGTTGTGCATTTGATTAAAAGGTGTTTAAGTATGTCAGCTATGTTGATCGGTTTGTTTTCTGATAGCATTGAGAGGCTTTATTAATAGTATCTGCATGAAGCGAAGGGAAGGCAGCTGCTAGCTGTCTGTCACATGATGTAGAACTGTGTCAGAGTGTGTATATGTGGTGGACGGTCACTGTGACTGCAAGACAACTCTAGACAAATGGAGCATATTGCAGATTGCTCTTGATTGACCGGAGAGACAGAGAGAGAGAGAGAGAGACAGAGAGAGAGAGAGAGCAGTGCAACAGAGCAAATTCAACAGTAATGCTCAAAACACTAGCATAGGTTACAAAATGTAGAAGAAATTAGAAATTATTCTCAGCTGTAATTCAATACCATATCTGGAGATCACCTAAACAGAGAACATAGAATTAAAATAATGTTGGTGTTTGTAAAGTGTGTGTGCACTGAATCGCCAGCAGAGGTCCTCATAACAATAGTGTTTCAATTTGAATGGCTGAGAAGTGCTGTCATGTAGTAGGCTACTAAATAATCGTTTTAAAACGGAATTGAACTTTTATTTTAATACTTTAAAGTGCTCATATACTATATATGATTACAGTATAATATACACATTGCAGGTCAAAAGTTTGGAATAATTTTGATCTTTTTAAAGGTTTTTGAAAGCAGTGTTTTAAACTCAAAGCTGCTTTTATTTGATCCAAAATAGAGTAAGAACAATTATATTGTAAATAATTCTGTTTTCTAATCGAATGTATTTTAAAATGTAATTATTCCTATGATGGCAAAGCGTAATTTTCAGCAGCTATTACTCTAGTCTTTAATGTCACCTACTCTAGTCTTTCAATGAACCTTCTGAAATCATTCTAATGTGCTGATTCAGATGTATGTGTATGATTATTATTATTATTATAATGTTTACCATAAAACAATCAGTGTTTAGCTATTGTAGTGCATGCTGCTAGTAAAGTCATGGGTCTGATTATCAGGGAATCTCTGATCAAATGTATGCAATGCATCTAAAAGCTTAGATGCAACAAGTAATCTGTGATAAATTGGTCTGTGAAAAGTGTTTTAGGAGATATTTAAAGACCACAACTGCAGACTATCATTAGAGCATAAGTACAATTATGTGCAGATGTTGAGATAAAGGCAGATCATCCAGAACGAATGATATATGGGGTCATTCTGCAATGCAGGTCAAATGTCAAGGCCCCAAATTCCCTTTGTGTTTCGAACTGAGACCACTTAAATGACCTCATCTCACCCCACACTTTCCACAAAACCTATGTAAAAAGAAAACTGAAGCACTTGGATTGTCCACACGACTTCATCTAAATTAAAAATGCTAATTGAGACACAGCTCACTCTAAGTGCACAATTCATTCCTTCCATAATACCTCATTTAACTCATCTAGTACACAAATATTTGTCCTACGCCAGCCCTCAGATGGTTTCCATTCCGACCACGCTTTCAACTGATTTATTACGTTCATCATTGGTATAGATGGGTACCTCATCCAAAAAGCCAGGTGTGAATTGACTTCCCAAATGTCTGGTACGGCTGTCTGCACTAGACTTATGCTCCAGTGCTTCCTTCATCCATCTGGGCCGAAAATCTCTCCTGGTCAAGGCGGGCAATAGGGTCCTGAATCAGAGTAAGAGCACCTGTACCTGCTGGTGCGTGTCGCACTTCCCTGTTTCTCCGCCTTTCTGTTTGCCTATCAATTCCTCCGAGTCTAAAAACGTTCCTGAGCTTGTTTTGTTTGGCTATCATAGCTAATTGAGCAGGAACAGACTTCACCGCACTATCCGAAGCCCTGGGGTTTCTGATTTGCGTATCATTCTGAGCAGGGAAATAGGATTTATGTTGTGGTAATCTGTCTCTGATTAAAGGCACCATTAAGTCTTAAATGCTGATAAAAAAGAGGTAAATACATCGCTCTGCTTTTACACTGAGGTTGCAGGCAAAGCTTTTGGTTTTCAAAATATTTGCAGTAGGTGGAACACATTGCCATCGAAATAACAATTTTTTGTCTTGAAAGTAACAATTTTAAAGAATTATACTCTAGGGTTTTACTCATAGTTATTACAGAATATTTGTACTGTGAGAATCATATTGTACTATGTTGTTTTTGGAGTCGCCGTTTAACTTTAGCTGCCAACCATGAATAAAAAATACCTGCAAGATCGCACAGTAGAGGAAAAACAGTACCCAATTCTCTGACAGACATTGAAATTAGACATAGGGAGAAAAAGCAGATGAGTTAAAAAAAGAAAAAAATAATCACAACATCCATGGATAACAACCGAAGTGTTGCCTTGAACATTTTGGGCGCTCCAAAGTCAACAGTGTCAGCTCGTGGTCTTCAAATCTGTCTCTAATCCAATAAAGCTCTGCTGCAATGAACGTTATTGATTGTGTTTAGCCGTCTGGAGCGGCCTCATAAATAAACGGAATGGACGGTAAATTAGCTCGTACGTGATCAGGAGTCGGCAGCAAACGCACCAACCGGCCAAAGAAGAAATCCCACCCCCACTTTCGCCCCATCTCATGCTCATTTAGTGTCAGGAAGAGTGAGTGGACTCATGCAATCAGATGAGCTCATTATGGACCAAGAGGTACTGTCTGGTTTGGAATTTATTAGACACATTTGTAATGTATCCATTTTTAGGGGCAAGCATGTGAAAAAGTGAAGAGTTACATATGTGGTGGATCGAGAAACATCATGCTTTGTTGTTTTTATGTTTCCTTTGACAGTGCATGAAGTGTATGGCGCAAGGGTTGGCAAGAGTAACTGTCCTGGCTGATTTATTAAAAGTTATTTAAATGAATAAATATATTATAATAAAAGAAAAAATATTATCATTATTATTATTAAGTGCTGTCAAAATGATCACATTTATACAGGTAATTAATTTTTCTAGTTTAAAACATTAAACATATTTGTTTATTTAGTTTATTTAGACGCGGAACCTATTTATGGTCACATGAACTCAGAGGCGTTTCAGAGGCGCACTCCACTTTGCCTTAGCACTGGCACTAGTCAAGGGAGCCCAGAAATGGTACAGGTGCCTAACGAGCTTTAATAGAACAACAGTAGTGAAATGCAGTCAGATGCGATGTTTCAGACCGTAATTCGGTATTACATATGGCACCTTTAATCTGTATGATCCTACCCACTTCCAGCTGTCGGAAAACACAGGGTATTGCTGTCAAGGAATCATGTTATGTTAACATAGCTGTTTCTCTTATAAATAATGGTATAGCCAGTAATTCTACTCTGAAATGTGCATTCCAAATGCCTTTGTTTTTGCAGTACCCAGCTGTTAATCTTACATAGTGCACCTTTAAAGCTGTTTTAAAACTGTGCATGCATGTAAGTATTTGTGATGTGATTCGTCAGCTCATTGAGACTTTAAGACCTGAAGTGAGTCAGAAGAGGCAACAAATCGTAAGAAAATACAGTGCATGTCAGTTCCACATCATGTTCAGCAGTGGCAGTTCTTAAAGTACTTTAGAAACAGTCGCTGAGGCATCTACGTATATATATATATATATATATATATATATATATACAGTAATAGCAGCCAAAATAACCTAACAACCTAGCTGCTTTCAGGTTTCATAATCAGATAACAAAAGAAAAATTATTAAATCAATAACTTTAAGAAATAGCTTTAAGGATTCTTCTATATTTAATAGTTAGCATTTGATTACTTCATTTAATTTCTGTAAATTTTCAACTTGCTAGACTAATGAATGATAAAATTGATAGTACTTAATTACACTGTAATGTTGAATAGCTAATGGTTAAATATAAGGGGAAAAACTATTTCATAGAGACTGTAGTAGTATTGGTATCAATGATAATGGCCTTCAGTCATAAAAAAAGTACAAAAAAATATACTATCTTTATGTTATTTGTACAATAATTAGATTAACTGAGAAATTATTGTAAGATAAAAGTATGTGTAAAACTGTTTATGATAGGTGGGATTAATTGCGATAAATATATGCTTGTTCTTTTTTCCATCGTAATAAATATATTCTCAGGAATCTGTTAATATTTATGAGTTTGCCCCTGAGTCAGCATCCCTATGGAGAAGTGTTAAGCAAACTCAGCAAGCCATGACCTCATGCTACAGAACTGTATGTCAGGCACTAAATCTCCTGAGGTAGTGTTAGTACATCCATTATAAATTTTCCTAAGAAGAACAACACCATATTACTGTATTAAAAATGAAGGATTAAATCTAGGAGTTCAGCTTGATATCTGAGAGGGAGGACAGGGCCATACCGTGTAAACATGCTTCCTCTCCTCTACAGTGAGGTATAATTAAGACGTCTTGCCTTTTTTTGTGGGTGTTACTTGATTGATTGTCCCTTATCTTTGCTCTACTGTAATAGTTATGCTTTTGGACATAATGGATGGGAAACTATTCTTACACAAATACTCATCCTGGATTGTCTGTGGAGATTACCACAAGGTGTAAAACATTTTCTGAATATGTATGCAACTGCAAAAATATGTTTTCTAGATGTTCAAAAAGAAGTGATACTGGGCACGAGCCTTTCTGTGAAAATAAGGAATTAGACCATATTGTCTCTTGTCTGAGAACTTGTGCATAAAAATAAATCTCATGTATATCTTATTTTAGCTTTTCGATAACCCAACACAGCATTGCTCATATTGAAAATTTTGAATGCAATACTTTAATATTTAGATAATATACTGCAAAGTTACTTTATGGCCACAAATGTGCATAGCCAAATAGAATGACATACAGTATTTGCATCTGTTGCCATGTAGTGCCTGTAAGACTTTTTCAAACCTTGATTTTCTTTCAGTTCGAGGCTGCCCCCTTGTGGTCAGATCCACTTCCATTGTGTTGTAGCTTAATTTTTTCTATCTTGATTTATATTCCATTTTTGTTGTGAACCCATGGTTGCTTCGTAAGTTTAATTGTGTTGGGGCTGCCAGTTCTTTCTGTGCTGCTTGTAGCACCCATTTTTGGCCCTGCGGTCTTTCCTTGACGTGACTAGCATACAAAATTTTGCCAGTATTATTATGTCACTGAAAGCAAACAGCAGTCCTACTATCAAGGGCATGATTCTCTAAGGGTGCTGTGTTGCTGTGCTCCAAAAACATTAGGATTGCTGCTGGTGAAATAAAGGTTAATGCCACTGAGCAAACAAGCAAACAGAGCTTTTCTCAGAGCACATTCACAGTCAATCACTTCAGTGTGGCTTGGGGGGAAGGACCCTCTTGGGCCTGATTCAGCTAACAGGACGAGAGGGAGTTTGATGAACAGGCCTTTGATAGCCTTGTGGCTCGCGGCTCCATCATAACTCTTCTAAACACCTCCCATTAGTCTCCTGCATTACCTCAGTTCCCTCTCTCCCTTCAGCCTCAAAACCAAATTTCACTCTTACTCTCTTCATCCATCCATCACCATGAACACCTTCTGGACTTCCAAAAGGGGGAGAAAAGTCCCAAACCACTAACTGTGTGTTTACACTTTTATTTCCCTTTCAGACCCAAAATCAATGCTGCCTGACAATGCCAAGCAGGGAAATCTCCAGGGCAACTGAGCTGTCGATAGACTGAGTATCTGTTTCTCTAAAACCAAAGTTCTGCCAGAAACCACTATTGCATTTTAAAAATATAAAGACCCTGAGATCAACAAGCTGATGCATATTTAAAATGAACTATTTACTCATTGGTGTCGCGGTGAGGTTGTGCGTTTCTCAGGCACTTGAAGCACTAGAATTGACCCAAAAATGAAAATTCTGTCATTATTTACTCACTCTCAAAATCAGTTCCAAATCCTATATTGTTTTCTTTCTTCCATGGAACACAAAAGAAGAAATTTTGCACAGTGTCATTCCAACTCACCATGTTAAGATCGGTCATGGTTAACGTCACCCTGGCACGATTCTTGAGATGTTTGAATGTGCACAAATGTGAATGGAAGGGCAAAACAGACTCAATGGGAAAACATGCTTCTTTTCTTACAAAACTCTAAAATGTACCTATATAAACAAACCACTGCAGTTTTCAACTTTAAAACATTAATGCCAATAAAAAAACCAAACACTTTTATTACTTTTCACACAAATACTGGTTACAGGGGCAGATTGTCAATTAATAAGCATGCCACCATGCCATCACCTAAAAATATCTTTCTGGTGTTGTAAACATGCTCAGTTGCTCTGCTCACCTGGTACAGCATAGCTGTAGCAATGTCAAGCTCTTGGGTATGAGTCCCGTAAAAGATGCAAGTCATGATAAAAATTCTCAAACACTTGTAGAAGCAAGCTGTCATGGCACCAGCAAAGTATATTTTTACTGTAGTTAACAATTAGATTTAGTGTACTGTAGGTGGTACAATAAGTTATTTTCAAACATGATGAAGTATTAGAGCCACTCACTGGACATTTCACTTCTGAACTTCCACAATATGTGTGACAACCAATAACAATAACATTGCAATATTCAGATTTATTTGTTTTGAATAAATCTGAACACACATTTAAGCACAGCTTGCTGAAAGTGGTCATACCACTTAACTAAAACAATGCCACAGGCACATTTTTACAACAAGTCTGTGTTGAATTTCTTACATTTCAGTCGGTTCTTCACACAACGTATGGCGCAAGAGTCATACAGGCTACATTTGTGGTGCTTTTTTGACTTCAGTTAACTGAAGTGATGACACTGTCTAAACTATATTTACATCTGTTAAACAGCAAGGCCAACACAACAGTTCTTCTGCATTAATCCTAATTTGAACAAACAACGAACGGAACATGCTGAAACTGTAGTTGTTTAAATCCTATAAATTGAAAGAATTTCCAAAAAACATTTAAAATAGCCCCAAACGGTGCAATCCACAGCTTCAGCATGTTTTAAACTCACCCTGGGAATAAGTTCAAGTAGTCCTGCGCCAAAGAAATTCCAGAAGATTCATTTTTCTGTTCGCTTTCCTCAATCTAACTTGCGGGAAAAGACTGCTGAACTGCGGCCCATTATTCATTAAAAGGTTATATCTGGGTTATTTCTGGAACTTTGACTATGCAGAAACATACTTTTAGAGTAATGCATATTTTTATTTTATTCAGGTGGCCTTATTTCTTATTGCTATTGGAAATAATATTTTTTTCATGCTCTGGTGTGTATTATTCCCTTTCACTCTACAGGTACGATCTCTTTTCTTGTCTGATCTGGCGTCAGGCCCATTGCTCGTCCTCCTCTGGGGTTCCTGTCCCCCTATTCAGCCTGTGCAAACAGGAAATGATCCGTCTTCAGAAACACCAGTGGACCGCAGAGGCGTTTTGAGTCGGCCTTCACCTAGCGTTCCTGGTCACATGAGACTTTAAGCTCTGGACGGTATCAATGTGTCATCAATACATATGTTAAACTATAGCTCAGCGATGCAAAGCAACCAGAACTCACCTCTTCTGTTAGATTATGTGTTGGCTTGAATCCATCACACATCTTGAATGCTTCTTGATTCTCCTTTTTTGTGGCGCCCAGTTGGCCGTCCATTGTGTCTGTGCCCATCTGATGGCGGCTGCATTCTGGAGGGTGTAGAGGGTCAGCTCAGGTGTTGAAGGATAGGCGGCAGTTTACAAGCGGCCGTCGTTTGCTTAACCCTTCAATTAGGGTGTAGGAATGTCAGCTATGGGGGGGATTTAGCAGTCCCGACAGCATCGTTTGACACCTCAGCAATCTGTCACGGCAGAGTGGCGAAGAACTAACAGTCTGCTCGCTCTGGACACAAAGGTGGCTCGCTTGCTCAGGGTCCATTCTGTCCAAAAGTTGAGCTCCTTTATATTTTTTTCTTCTGCCGTGTGTAAATATTGTGTCTATGGAGCGACGTGACTCAAATAGAAAATGCTGAATAGCTCTGTGAAAGAAGAAGAAAGACTGGATTCCAGAGGCCGCAATAAATGACTCAAAATTGCTTATCCAGCTAAGCTTGGGACATCGAGTTTATTTTTATTTAAACTAATATCATGAACATTTTTACAAAGGATGAGGCATTTAAATAACATGGCAAATGAAATTTGAATCAGGCAAACAAGGTCAATACCATTAATGTTACTTTAGTTACATCTTCTTTAATTCAGAACATATTGATGGTTCTGAGCAGTGCTTTCCTCTGGAAAGCAATTTTAAACACACTAAATTACAGTATTTGGAGTGTGATATGAAACATGCTTTCCAGACAGTTTATGGATTTATAATAAAAGTACCACTTTCCAGTAAAATGCTCCATGCTGTTGTTACTTGATGGAAGACAGTAGTTAGTCTTGCATACATCGACTGGAAGAGTATTATCAGACTTTTTTGATGAAAGATAGGAATTCTGATGGCATTCAAATGACGTTTATGAGTGCGCCAGTAAGTAATCTAAAAATAGCTTCTTTACAATCCTGCCAACTCAAAAGGTCTTACAAAAAGAACATTTACAAAATACAGGGTTTTTTCCCCACGCAAACCAAAAAACTTGTACCAACCGAATCTATGTACATTCGTCCAGTAACACTTCAAAATAAGGTCCCATTAGTTAACATTGGCTAATGCATTAACTTCACAATAAGCAATACATTTGTTACAGTATTTGTTAATCTTTGTTAATGTTAATCATTAAAAATACAGCTGTTCATTGTTCATGTTTGCTCAGGTCCATTGATTAATATGATACAAGATACAAATACAACTTTGGATTTAAATAATGTATTAGAAATGTTCAAAATTAACATTAACAAAGACAAAAATGCTTCAGAATGATTTTTCTTTGTTAGTTTATAATAAACTGATGAACTGAGATAAAGTTAACAAGTGGAACCTTATTGTACATTGTTACCAAAAGTCTTTATGGCTTGCTCACACACTGGATGGAATGGAAAAAATGCGGTTTTAACTTTTAACTTTACTTAGCTTGCTAACAACAAGCACACAATGCTATAAAAGCAGCAAAACCTAGCATAACAGTCAAAGACGTCCTTTTAACAAATGTTTATATTTGAAAACAGTTTAAAGTGGCTTATATATAAACTTCATGTACAGACGAAACTCAGATGCTTATTTGACTCCGTATATCAAAGCGTTTCCTTTCAATAATACAGTCATTCAGAAATATTTATAAAACACCTTTGCAAACCTATAGTCTTAGGTTTAAGGATAAATTTACAATAAGTTCATCCAAGCTTGTCGGTAAGAGTAACACTGCTGTAGACAAGAGCTGCAAAATATGACTGCAAAACAATCCTAAAATGACAAATCCTCATAAGACAATATGGTTTGAATCAATTAAAACATTATTATATGTATTATACTGCACCAGTATCTCATGTGCCATTGGCTTTACTCCATCAGTTCAAACAATGATTAATATTAGATCATTATTTTTATGGTATTATCTTTAATAGCTGTGATCTTTGGCATGCATTTCAACATTGTATGCCAAGTTATGATGTATTTAAAAGGTCACCAAAGTTCAAAGCCAATAATAATATTCAGTTTGCACAATCAATACAATCAGGCTGGAGGGTGGATGTGCTATTCTTTGCCGAAAATGTTCCTTGTAAATAGCACTGTAAGTCACCGTTAATGCTGCATGCTATGGTTTTCTTCACTTTGACAGGAATAATGTACATAATAAAATAATAATAAGAAGAAGAATATATTGGGGTAAAAAAGCATAAAAATGTGAAGTAAAGTATCACAACCCAAATATAACTGTGCAACACGTTTGTATTAAACATTAATAGGTCCTTTTAGGATACTGAAGGACATTCAAGCTGCTTTAAATTACTTGGAGATTCGAAAGCCAGATGAGCACGGGGCAATTGCTAGGCGATGCAACCCAGTCCATTACCATCAAAGGTGATGTGCCTGCCTCAGCAGTCCACAGGTCCTGAGTGACAAGTGAACGGCACTTGAATTCATACCTCTGATATTTAAAAATAAAAGCCCAGCTCCTGCCATAAATTCCCAAAGAGCATGCCATCTCCCATGTAGTCCCACAAAGGTGATAGGACAGCCTTCTATTCACAGGATTCCTGTTTCCTGGAGAGCTGTTATCTCAAAAGAATGCTGCATTATCCACATGGCAAGCAGCTAACCACTTATACAGTGTTACTTGATAATGTCATGGGCCAAAAAGTAACACTTTACCAAAATGTTAGGGGCTATTTCAAGAGAACTACGAGAAGTCGGCTGGTCGAATCATCATGACAGTGGATCGGAGAGAGTAGCTGGGGCCTTTGAAATAGTGCCATTTGATTCCATTGAATTTTCCAACATGTTGTCCTTGTCTGTAGTACACCCCGTTAAGGTTGGATGGGCCACAGGCGTCATACCACCATCCTGAAACAGAAACATTTACAATTGAGAACAACTGGTAATACAGTTATATATTCAGGATCGCATTTACTTGAAAGACAGCTAAATGCTAAAGCTAACGTAACACACAACATAAATCATATAAATATGCTTTTCTTAAAAAAAAATTAAAAATACAACCACATAAAAAGCACATAAAAAGCCACTTCTGGTCAAGCTAACAGCTTTGCATGAAGTAGGTTTCTGAAACTAGATGCCTAAAACTTGAACTTGTCTGATACTATTTTGGTTTATTATTTCAGATTATCAACTACTTTTATTGCTGACAGACTAGTTGTGTATTCATCAGGCCATGCAGGCAGCTTTGAAGCTGGATCCAACAGTATGCAGGTGCTATGTGGTCACTGTGTTATAGGTGAGGAGTGAGTGGAACGGTAACCTTTAAGGTATTTAGGGAAAGTGGATATATATACCTGAAGGTAACAGAGTAAAGAAGATGTGCCAATCATAGGTTTAGCATAATTGTTTAAATCACCTGTGTGACTTTGAGAAGCCTCATCTGTGGATTTAGAAGTGTTATTTGTTGTTAAAGCCTGTCTTGACAGATGTGCTTTTAATAGCATGTGCCATATACTGAGGGATGACCTGATATGATGGACTTGAACTTAAAAAAGTAGTCATGTCATCATTTACTCATCTCGTCTTTAAAAGCTGTATGTTCTGAGGAACACAAAATTAGTTATTTATAGTAAAACTTCCATGCTGTTTTAATGATACAATGAAGATAAATGGTGAACAAGGCTAAATAATACAAGATTTTCAGTCCAACAACTTAACTTTTACTCTGCTCCCTCACATACATCTATCCTATAGGACTCAAAATACAGCCATAAAAACTAATTTGATGTTTTTTTTCGTCTTTTGCTTTTTAATCTCGCCAGACCTTCATCTCCGTCCACTTTCATTATAAGATGGAGAGAAGCATGAGCCTTGTTCTTCTCAAAAAAAGAATGAAACTTGTATGGGTTTGAATCACATGAGAACAAATGAAGTGCTTTTAAAACTAGAACACTGTGTTTTGCTTGCAAATCTTTACCAGTTGTTATCATCTAGCTTTAAGATCCGCAGATGTTCTCCATAAGTCACTATGACATTATTTTAGTGTAAGTTATTATAGCATTAAGTATTATTTGATTGATCTATTATCAATATTTTCAAGTTTAAGTTTCTCTCTCTCTCTCTCTATGTATATATATATATATCTATATCTTCTTAGTAGTTAGTATTCACGTATACACAAAATGTGCCCACAGAGTGCCCACCTCATTCCCATGAGGAACTTGAGCTTCAGTTCACAAGCTCAAATGCCAGAGAGATCTGTGACATTTTAACAGCCCTCCGTGAGCCAAATACACTGCCCTATGTCACGGCTCTCACTGACACAGTAAACTGATTGGATGCTGATTCTACTTGTTACTATGGCTTCGCATCTCAAGCCGTTAGCTGGCTGAGGTCCTCGGTTGTCTCTAGGGTATGTGTTTTATAAGCTTGTTAACCACTGCATAACAAAAAATGAGGCAACAGAATGATAAAAGTTTGATTTCATGATATAAACCAGAGCTGGAACCAATATGTTTTTCATTAAAGCACTTACGCTACAGAATTTAAAGGGTTCTACTTCAAGACTGACAATTTCGAACATTTCCGCACTGAAAAACTTTCATTAAAAATCTTTCAGTGCAACACTATTGTGTTTTATTAATTGCACTGCCCAAATCCCCTTGCACACACAGCAGATTTATGCATGTCATCCTACTGTAAGGCTCACATTTATTCTCATCCTGATATTAAATATCTCAGAGATGAATCACTGTCAGGGTCTCATTTAGCATTTGGCCACCAAGGACAGAGAAGGTGATGGCAGATTCGGGTGGACAGGATTTCTAACGATGTCTGCTTTATTAAATGATGCACAGTGATTTGAGACCTGAGAGCTTCCTGTATGAAAAGCAAAAGTTGTCTGTGGTTTGCATCCACTAGGACAGATTGTGGGAGTCCCCTATAGACCTACAGATACTTGGTGTTCAGCCCATTCTGGTAGACTCCTCACAGGATGTGAAAGTCCACAAAGACCTCATTACTACTTGCTCAAAGCTTTATGTAGCTCTTTTGCCAAAAAGAAAGCATGAGGTGGTCCTTTATGCAGCAGTTAGCTGTGAACATAGACACAGACAGTGTTTAGACTGGAACCTACTGTCTGCACACTTCACAAAGTCTTAATTCACAATGGGACAAGCATGTATGTAGAGCGTAACATTATAGTAGCTCTTTAAGTAGTCTGTTTGAATGTTTAAACAGAATGATTTTTACGTTTTGCTGATGTGAATAGAAATACTATGTTTACAGTGAAAAGCATTTAGCACTATCGGTAATAAATGACTCTTTTTTTTTTAGTAAATCAAAATGACTCAAGAACCAGTTCTTATTAATGAATCCAAAGAATGCACTGGCAAGCGTATTTGGATTACTGAATACTGAATCTTTTTAGTGAATCAAAAAACATGGCAGCGGTTACTGATTCAATCTCAGCTCACTTTTTAAACTGCAAGTTATTTGTTTTCAAAGTATCTTTACTTTTCATATATAAACACAAGATAAAAAAATTATTACACTTTATTTTGATAATCCACTTTAGACATTCCACTAACAATAAGTAACTAAAGTAATTAAGGTAATTAAGTAATTAAAAGCAATCACAAATAAATATCAACTACATGTCAACTAATTGTCATTAATTTGCAACTACATGTCCACATGTGGACTCTCAGAGTAGACTGTTAGGGAAGGTTTAGAGTTAGTAGAATAAGTTGACATATATTGCAAAGTTTCTGATATTCAGTATGTTGTGGACCCATCAAAATAAAGTGTTAGATATTAAGCAGTCTGAACTGTAAAATCAAATAGTTCACCTTACTTAGATATAGTTAGTAAGCTGTACTTAGTTTTTATACTTACTAGGTTTTACTAAGTTACAGCAACTTTCAAGGCAAATAAAACAATTTACTTACTGCTTTTAGTGACACTTATTTAAAATATTCAAGTAGCCACAAAGGAACCAAAGACATTAATAAAGCAGTGATAGGCAGCAGTGCACTATTTGCTGCTAATGCACAAAATAACAACAGAAGAAGAAGAAAAATTCCTCCATGTCTGTTATATTTCACTAGTTGAATTCACTCATTTAACAAAGTCATCTTCAATGTTGAGTTTTCAATACAACTGAACATCAGTTACCCTTTCAGTCGAATCACTTCGACGTTACATATGGGATCTCGCATGAGAGACCAATCGTCTTCGAGCCGTTT
>JAUMHE010000072.1:12473544-12523568 GCA_032359235.1 Enteromius mattozi
AGTAGATATGTAGGTGCAATGTTACTTATAATCAACAGAATACGTTAAAGGGACCATCAAAATAAAGTGAAACCCAACACTTTATATACTCACAAATTAAATATAACATACTTGTTCATACACATCATATATAAAACATATACCTATAATAATTTAGTTTATTTATTTATTTATTTATTTATGAGACACTAATGACTTTGCCATCAAAGGAATAAATAGTCCTTTAAAATATTTTGAAATAAAAATCAGCTATTTTAAATTGTAATAATATTTCACAATGTTACTTTTTTTGCAGTATTTCCAATTTAAAATGCAGCCTTTGTAAGCATAAAAGGCTTATTCGGAAAAACGTTTAAAAATTATACTGAACCCACATGCCAGAACGGTCCAGTACATAAAACCCTAAAATAGCACGTCTTTTACAGAAACCCTTTTAACTTTCTGAACTTTTCAAATCAGTGATTAACTAGCTGTTGAGCAAAATATTTTTTTTCCAGCGTATTGCATTAAAATAATGAGCAACATTCACTTTAAAAAGCAGAAAGTACCTGTAATTGTGTTTTTCGCTGTCGATGTGGAAACTGTCATACTGAGAGAAGGCCTGGTGTCCGTCCCAGTCGGTCAGCTCCACACGGAGGGCATACTGTTTCTGATTGGTCAGAATGTGCACAAACTCATTTCCCAGCCAGTGTTCAGCCGACACGCTCCCAAAGCCCTAGAAAAGAGGGTGGACTCTGGGTCAGTTTAAGTATCGACTTGGGTCACGGGAGGCCTTGGATAAGGCAGTGGGAAAGAAAATCCTGTCCAAGATATTTCAAGCCTAATAGATTCAACACAGGGACAGAATTCCACAATTCATCATTTTCTAGAGATAATAATTACAGATTTTCATACAATTTTGACACATTAAGGTATCAATAACCACTGGTCCGTTTCTGAGCCTAAATGTTTAACGGCTGCATCAGATCTGGAAAGACTGAGAAAACACACTACAATATAAAATGGCATTTACGGTACCAATATAAGGTTTTTTTTGTAGTGCCAATGAGAAATGCAGAACTGTGTATATAGTATCTGATTAAACATGTAGTGTATGACATGATTTCAGATGAGAAGCAGTATGTTGTCTCGTGTCATTTCTATGGACACACACACACACACACAAAAATCATTTAACAGTCAAGTTTTGGCTTCCAAAGATATTTTGGATGAGTTTCCATGTCTGTAATCGATCCATTCAGCTCTAAACAGCTGCAGAAAGGCTTCTGAAACATGTCATAATGCGGCGCAGGTGCTAGCGACAGTAATAATTACAGCACAGCGTAACAGAACCACATCCAAGTACGAATACAAATCTTTAATGAGCAACATGTGTAATTAGTGTACCTTTCCATGCATTCCTCCCTGCTTCTAACAAATGAGAAAATTTCCAATGAAGGCAATGGAAATCACGAGTGTTGGATGGATTTTAACATATACAAATACCATCATGTATTATTTTAACCCTGCATGGTACAAATTGTGTTCTGTATGTGAATAAGAAATGTATATAATTACAAAAGATGTAAGTAAATGAATTACAGTGAGAAAATGTGAATTAAATAAATACATTTTTAATAATTAAAATAAAATTATGCAAAATTGCAATAAATTAAAACGTCTTTATTTCCTAATGGATGTATTTGTGTACTTGAAACTGTAATTCTAAACTGAACTTCAATGTTTTGCGTAAAAGCATTAAAAAAAACCCTTTTTCTCACTGTTGTTAGTTTTGGAACAGCTAACACTTAAATGCAACACAGCCATTTCTCATTACAATAAAGCATTGTTGTGTGTAAACATCAATATTTTTAGTAAAACTATGTCACGGTGTAGAAGAAACGGTGACATTTATTAACAGACAACTTTGTGGAGAACTTCAGCAGAGTAAAGGGAGTTTTGAAAAGGAAAATCAAAGGTCATATTATTGGATGAGAAATATGTTACCATGTGGCTATATTGTATCACAGGGTATAATAATTAAACAACGCCTATATGAGTTTATATGCAACCAAAATGAACCGTGCTACAGGCGAAGCGATGATGATATCACTTATATTGTGTTACAGACTGACTAAAACCTTCTTCTCACTTATTAATTGCTGGCTCATGGGAGCAGGTGATTGATGAGCAAAAGTAACAGTGCAGTAAACATGAGTATTTCGTTTTGCCTGTAGCACTCCTGTGAGGGTAAAGAGGCTCCGTCCTCCAAAAATCCTTATAATGTGCCTGAAACCTGATGGCTGTTTTTCCATAACCTGTATCTGTTTATGTTGTCCAGGGGTGCTTATTCTGTTCTGATTGGTTTTCCCCTTGGAAGCCTGGCCTTTGTGCATGAGCTCGTCCCTGAGAAGCTTTCTCGCCATGAAACCGCATCATTCCTTATGTGAGTAAT
Source organism: Enteromius mattozi (assembly GCA_032359235.1). Classification (NCBI taxonomy): domain Eukaryota; kingdom Metazoa; phylum Chordata; class Actinopteri; order Cypriniformes; family Cyprinidae; genus Enteromius; species Enteromius mattozi. The sequence continues at coordinate 12,475,979 of JAUMHE010000072.1, forward strand.
GTAGAGGAAAAACGAAGATCAATTGTTATTTTATACCCTAAAACAGGGAGTTCTCTTGGGTGTGTGGTTTTCTATATAACACAGCATCGGTGTCTCAACAATTCTCTCAGTTGCTATGTATCATTCCAGTAATAGCCATTCAAAGTGGCCTGTCCAAAACCCTTTCTCTTGTAGAGAGGAATGGAGAAAAGTCAGATTAACACTGCCAAAACCGAGGAACAATTGTTTCCATAGCCTAAATATCTGATTCCATTCTGATGAAGAGTTTCTCCCATCTTCCTTTGGCAAACTGATTGGGAAAAGAGAAATAAAAACCTTGATGGTGCTGATAGTGACTGGCTGGATACTCAAATGAGGAGAGGTGGAGTTATTCCAATATTTCATTTGATCCAAACCAAAAAAAAAAAGAGAACATACAAATAAAAGCTTTAGCAAGAAGTGCACCAACTCTTTTATGAGAGTCTGTGCCGATTTTATGTCCCTTAACCTCAAACAGGCCCAGGTCAAAGATGTGGCTTTTTCAAAACATGACTGTCATTCATTATTATGACCACGTTGAATATTAAAACAATAGACTTGTCATTAATCAACTGTTTGAGATCCAGCCATTCAATAGATGTTATTTTGAGGGCAAGTGAATTTATAATCTCACAGCCTATTTTCATTTAAATGAGCTTCAGAGATGTCGCTATTTTTAACTCAACGCACTCCAACACAGACAAATGTTTTGAACTTTTTGTCCTAGATTTGATCTGCGGAATAGGCATTTTTGATCTTTGCTGTTTCTGGCAAGTCCAACGCTGCATTAGTTTTCAGTCTGGATCTCTTCAATAGCTTTGCTTCTATCCAAGTTGGGAATTTAATTTACACTATGTTTGCTAGCAATCAGAGGAAGATGCCTCAAGACTGGATGTGACGGTATGTCAAAGTTTTGAGAGGTAATAGTACAGCCCATTATTTTTATTACAGACTTTGGCTCAAACATTTCAGAATGACCAGAGCAGTGTTGTTATTTTTAAATAAAAGTATTCAAACTTTTTTTTTTCATTAGTTTAAATAAAGCTACACAAATTGAATATTAGATGAATAAATTGAACTTAAAAGATTTGAAATGGGTGAAATAAGTTGAGGTTGAAATACAAAAAAATACTAAAACTACAACTGAAATAAATTAAAGGAATACTAATAACATTGCAAAAAAGTACATTCAAACTAAAAATAAAATAAAATAGAAAAAACAAAGATAAAAGCTATTTTAATGCAATTTAATATAATGCTGAACCAGATCAACATTTCTTTTCTGACAGAATTATTTAGTCACATAACTTGTCTTTATATATATATATATATATATATATATATATATATATATATATACGATTATAACCATACCAAAAAATTTAAATATTACAAACAATAATTAAAAAAATGTAAATGTAAGTTTAATGTCTATTTTTTATTTTATGGATCTTTGTGTTTACCTGTATTTTTAATGCAGTATCTCAAACCTCAAATAAAAATGGATGTAAGCAGGATGGGTAATTGGCTTATATGTAACTTTCTTCTTAGTCAACAGTAGTGTTAGAACTAATCTATTAGTTGAATCAACATGCAATGGAATACGTCAATGTCTGAAAGTATGATCGAGTGATTTAATATTACGTTTCAGCCTATTGTGGCAACAACAAAGTCAGCACCGAGGGCTCAGCTTCGCTATGACATTTTTTTTTTTTTCCCAATAAAGAATAACACTGACTACATGCAAACTATCATTCCTAGCACAGGGAGAACCCCATTATCTCATTTGACTCATCTGTTTCCTACTCTACGGGGTGTCATGGCTATCCTTCACTCTTTTGAGTCTAAATCAAAAACAGATGATCGGAGAAGATATATCGCCCATATGCGTTGCTTAAATGAGAAAGATGAAGATCATGTCCACCGTTACAGAGCGAGGTTAGTGGGAAGGAATATGGCAACATACCATTTTATATTCTTTCCAAGTTCTCTGGAAGTCCGCTGTACCATCTTCACGTCTTTGGATTATGGTCCAGCCTCCGCCCGCGGACTCCATGTTACAGTACACCTGTTTGGAGACAGACATGCACAACATCACACACATAGAAATATACAAGGACGGAAATACCACAAAACATTTATCTTGACCTTATGGATCTGTATGTCCTTATAACAACAACAGATACACCCATTAGCTTAGTGACTTCTCCAAACAGTGATTAGTGGAGAGGTCGAGGAGCAGGCCTGAGATCAAAGCTGTGGCGCTCAGGAACACCTGGCTGTAATCTAGCACAGTGGGTAGAAAGCCGTGGCATCTCCCAGCTGAACACACAGACCAACCTGGTTGCAATTAATCCAGTATCGGTGGCTGGAGCAACACCAAAATCACATATTTAGGGACAGATATGTACATTCACGGATACAGACTTTTTATACACATTCATGCTGTAAAAAGTGGAAATTTGCACATCAACCTCACCTCACCTCATTCTTTTGTTAGTATCTACATAATATTTTTGTACAATCATTTAAAATTGTATTTCTGACTAGGACAAATGAGTCAATTTATGTTGTTGGTAGCCAAACAACCCCCCTCCCACAGACCACAGAAAAAAAAAAACCCATGCAGTTTTGGGGCAATATAGGGTGAGTAAATGAGGACAATTGTGTTTTATTATTATTATTTTGATCAAAAATAGGCTGTCTATATAATAAATAAATAATTAATTTATTAATAAAATAAATAAATTAAAAGATTTCTTTAACTGTTTATGATCGAATGCAAGATTTTGTGGTCTTCTTGATATTAGGCAAGTATGATTTTTATGTGTTTTCTTTTCTGTGCCACAGACAATTTCCTCACTAGATGACTTCAAGGTATTATGTTTACCTCTTGATTTATATTATTCCTGATCTGAAAACAGAATTCCTACCTTTTTAGTCTCTTGTGGGCTAATGTTAATAGTGTAAACTCCATTTTTCTGGAATCCCGCTTGGTAGAGGTCGGCACAGTCTTGAAACTTCCTCTCCTCGTCAGCTTGCTTTGTGCTGTTTGGCACCACTAAATACACAAAGAAAACCATGTTAGAAATAGCAAAAACATAAACGATCAGAGAAATAATAAATGGAGCTGTTTATATTGGTACACGTACATCAGAAAACATCTGTGGATCGGCTCCGATGCGTTGAACAAATAAAACAATTTCCACTCACTCTCTCGCTCAGCATGACTGAGCCTCACATTCAGCCAAACAGAACATATCAACACCGTGACTTTCATTTCAACAAGACAACAATACTGCAGACTAACAGCCTAATGATATTTTAACAAACCTCTCAAATCCTGGCAGGTGACAGCTATTTGTCGAGACCCACTGAGCTGTGCGACAGTTTAATACTAAATAATTTACATCAACCTCCTTGAATTTAATAAAAGAGGGTTTAAGGTGGAATGTTCTGGAGCTGGACCAGAAGCAGCTCCTAAAAAGGAATGTCCTACATGCATATATGTATAGAAAAAGATTATTTATAATGCATAATTGTGATTGACAACAAGTATACAGTATTTATTTCTTTAGCTTCTGTCAGCAGGCCTACACGGAGGGATGTGTATAAAACTGTCCGCACCTAATATCTGTTTCATGTTACTAACCCATTCAAACAGCTCAAAATATGTAAGCACAGCAAAAAATGACACTGCTGTACAATATCAGAACTAATAATGTTGAAAAATATTGCACGGTGTGGAATAAATCACATCCTGAGTTAATGGAATAAATAATACACAGAGTCACGGCAAATTCAAAATACTATATCGGTTTTCATGCAGGATTTCAAATCTGGTTAGAATTATTTCGAAATTACAAAGCACAGCAAGGACTTCCAAGTCTGCTCGCATTATCAACATGATCTTCTTCCAGTGATTGACATATTTCTAAAAGTGTGAAAGTCTTTTAATCAAAGTGCTGATCTCCGGCTCTTAAAGAGGAGCGCCTCGGCTCTGACAGACCTCTGCAAACCAACAGCTGCGTCTCTTTCCATCTGCAGACAATTACGCCGCCAATATTTTGAAACCAAGCAAGAGTCTGCGGACAAAATACTACAAGCTATAAATTTCAAGTTCCTGTTATAACAAGTGGTTTATATTTACCCACCGTGTCCTAGTTATATAGATGGAAATTCCTTCCGATTCCCCTCGACTTTTTTCTTCTTTCATTGCTAAAGACCGCATCTCAGTTTTCACACTATTGTTGTTTCTGTTGGGACTATTTAAGAAGAGGAGATGTCACTGCTAAGAGAGACGTGTCAGGGGTGTTTAGGCAGAACTTTGATCCCTGTCGCAGGACGGAGGGCTTGGGCAGGCAACCCTTCATTCAGGGATATTATTCCTGCCTCTTCAGTAAAGGATTGAGTGTCAGCGACAAGGATCTCCCACTGTGACAGGTTGACAGAGGGGAACTTCGCACTGCGGCGTCTAACACAACAAAAACCCAGCTGTGTCAGACAACGGCAATTTACCGCATATAGCCAGGAGCTGAAAATGGCAGGACTGGAGAGCAACAGCAACAGACAAGTTCAACCCGAGCAAAGACAAAACACGACAAAAGAAAATAAAGCCTAATTGCTGTTACTGTATATATATATATAATTAAAAATAATAAATAAATAAAATGTTAAAAAATAAAACAAAAAGCATAATGCTCATAATTGCACATTTAAATAAATATATATGGAAAAATGTAACGCAATATGCTTCATGAACAGTAGAGCATGGTTCCAGCAGTGCCAAGGTCATTGATCAAAATTCCAGGAAAAGCAAGAACTAAAATCTACATTATAAGTCGGATAGTTCCGGTCCTTGATTCTGATTGGTTGAACATTCAAAGCTGTTTTAAATTACTCTACAAACACCTTTGTTTCTGAATTTGTGTGTTGCTTGGAAACCACTTTGTTGCAACCACAACCGTTTCTGAGGATCTACATTGTTTGGCGGAAGAATAATGTTTTTTATTAATATCATTTCATTGCATTTTATTTGCTTTGCTTTATTTTGTGAAACCATACCATACCTATGTATGTATTACGGGGGGGGGGTTTAAGGCACTTTGCGTTGAGCCTAAAAATGCCCCTTAGCTGTTATAAATGCACTATAAACCATGGCTTCTTGGGGCTTATTGCTTCAATAAAATGTGTGCCTTGAATGCAATGTAAGCCAATATGGATAAAATAAAATAAATTAAAAAAAATGCATAGAATTATGCAAATAGTTGTACATTCAAATATTTTTTTTTTTACATAATTTAAAAAAGTTTTTGTAGAGAGCTATGAAATATTTCAAAATGCGTAGGGTTTCTCTTATGTTGAATTTGGAGTTTGGTCCAAACTACTCTGTGATCTTCGCAAAACATGGACTTCTGACCACGTCTGAATGCCCAGGAACAACTTTACATAGCTAAACTATGGTAAATTGAGCTATTAAACAGCTTGTGTCCTGGCTCATAAAATTATTAATCACATTATTTATTTACATTTGAATTCTTGGTGGTTCAGTTGGGACTTTTGTTTGGAACAAGTTCATGTGAAAAGAACATCCAAGTAGTGATTTTATAAATCAGGATTCTCCACACGCTTGAAGACACAAAATAAAGCTTCAAATAAGCAATAATTCAAAATCCCAGTGCGGTGTGCTGGCGAAATCAAAACTCAAACTACTGCACTGCATCTTTATATAAACAACTGAAACGATCAAATCTGATTCTTTCAATTGGACTGAGAGACCGTGAGAATGATGACCACCAGCTGAGCGAGCAGAAATGCAATAATGAGTATTTTTAAAAACATTTCCTAAGCCATAAACCATCTTAATCATAATGTGTGCCTCAGTACAAAAATCGTATTCTGACATATTACATTTTTTACAGTATATTTTCATGAGTCATAGTCTGTCCCTAGGGAGATAGAAAATAATATTTTGTTCTTCTGATCAAAAAAAAAAAAAAAATTATACTATTGAGTAAATAATAATTAGCAAATAGGGATTTATTACAGCCATCCAAAGGGGAGAACAGTTATGTCTAAAAAAGCAATCTAATGAGTTTTTCATAATAACCCTTAATAATGCTTTAAATAATATTATCACAAATAACAGCTTTGCAATTATTAACTCACTGCAATCAAAGATGCTGTGCAATGTTTTAAAACCATCCCATCTTTTCTTTTGACACACACGGTGAAGCGGTTATTTTATAGTTCAAATATTTAGGTACACGAAGGTTAAGCGCATTAAACAATGTCATAGTCATGTTTGAATGAGAAAAGCAGCATGATAAACAGTGCTTTCTGTCATTTTTTCCCAAAAAGGGAGTTTAGAGCTTTACTAGAACACTGTTATGGAGGTTTAGTTGAGTCATGATTTTAGACCTACGGTGCCTTCCTTGCCACCTATTTGGATGGGCCGTCCCACAGGAGTCATTAAGTTTGATGAATTCAGCCAGAGGTCAGGAAAATGACCTCTACAGCACACTGCAGCTGGACAATGCAACAAGAGGCTATTTAGAATCTCCATTTATCATAATTTGTTTGGTAATGTGCACAATTATGCTTGCTTGTTAAAATCACCAAGAAATCATGTTATGGGTCCCATCTTACCATTAAGCCAAACCACAGTGAACCTAAACTGTATTTTATACGCTCAATTGACCCACTAAATGAACCCAATTGTGAAGTTTTATTTAGGTTTCAAGCCCAGGCACAGATCAAAACCTAGCTGGAATCAAAAATGGTCTCATTTAGCGTGATTGGCTGATGTACAAATAGGAACGTCTAAATCCAAGAAGCTGTAGGGTGTTCCACTATGTGCTGATGTTCTTTCCTGTGTGTGTTCTGTTACTGAGGTACTTGATAATTTACTGTCAGATCATGAAAATAAATAAGCATTTATTTTAGAATATAAATTTGTGGGACCTTGGAGTGCTCCAAAGCTATGACTACATGTTCAACAAACAATTCAACTAAAACAGAGCAGTAGATTTCAACTATAGCTACAGAAGTTCAGGGTTGATAAGGTTTTTTATTTATTCATTTTTATGTTGTTTTTATTCAGCAAGGATGAATAAAATCAAATGGATGGATTTGATCCATGGTGACAGTATGATGTTTACAATGTTACAAAAGATTTGTATTTCAAAAAAATTCATTAAGCAGCACGTCTGTTATTAACATAATAATAGGAAATGTTTCTTCAGCAGCAAATCAGCATATTAGAATTATATCTAAAAATTGCCTTAACGCCATATTCCAAGTATTTCCTCTCAATATGATAGCTTTGTGTAAATCTTGAAATATTGTCTTGCCTCTGGTCACTATTCACTACCAATGTATTGAAAAAAGAAGTTTGCATACAGTAAACACTGTTACGAAGGGACTGAAGGTCGCTGGCGATCGTGACAAATACAATCTTATACTGTAAATAACTACATTTGTATTCCAAAAGAGAACCAGCATTGCTTCATGAGAAAGATCAAGTTTGTTAACCAGTATTTTTGCTGGTAAACATGGCTTTATAAACAAAATCATCAGTTTTTTTTTGCCATGTAGAATGAAACTGCCGTAATTTTAAGGGCCACTCAAAACCCAAAACAAAAAAGGAAGTAGAGGGTTTTTTCTTTTTTTTGCCCTCACAGCAAGACGGAAGCTCAGGAGCTTGAGTCGACTCCATGACCTGTGCAGTCCCATCTCAGACATTGAAGGTAAATTTTCTGTGACCACAGAGAAGTGGGGCAGACGTCGGATAGACATGGGGCCAAGAGGCCACACTTGGGTTGCAGCGGGGGAAACGAGGGTAATGAGTTCACTACACTGACTCCTGCTGGTGTGAAGGCAACCACGAGGTTTAGCGGGAAATCACCAATCCCAGATCGCTGCGCTGGGGCTACGCTAGGCCTGGCCTGTAACTCAATCAGGGGCTGTTTGACATTTCAGTCAACTGTTAACCACAGGCAGTGTGCTGAAGCGTGATAAGCCGCATCCGTTGAGGTTCACAGCGCTGTCTCACTAAACGTGACGTTTAACAAGAAAACAACACATTTCACACCTACCAGGAAGAAGCTTTTCTCATTGATAACATACTGTGTAACATACTATTTTTATGTAAAAATGCCCTGTTGTGCCTGCAAAATTTTTTGCTTTCTATCACTTCCTGTTTGACATTTGCTTTAGGAATGTCACGCACCATTTTTCAGGGGCTTGAGGGATGCTGGTGGTGGTCCTGGTCTGCTAGATTATTCAGGTATACAGTGGTGGCCAAAATTATTATAACACTAGTATTTTCACCAGCTAAAAATGCCAGTTGTTTCTATCTTTTGCTGAAGTGTGTCAGTAGGAAATAATCCAGTGACAACAGCCAGTGCTCCACACAGAGATCTGATCTCATCATCATCCTCTAGTCTGTCTGGAATGACATGAGGAAACAGAACAAACTGAGAAAGACTAAGTTCAGAAGAACTGTGGCAACATCTCCAAGATGCTTCAAGAAAAAACATGAAAAAATATGCGCAAGTGCACAGAGGGCAAAAGCTGCTTTAAACACAAAGGAAGTCCACTATAGACATTCTACTAACAGTAAGTAACTTTGCAACTACATGTTAACTAGCAGTCATTAGAGTATGAGTAGACTGTCTGCTTAATATCTTCTAACACTTTATTTTGATCGGTCCACAACATACAACATACTGACGATGAGAAACTTTGCAAGTCGAAGGGTGAGAACCAAAAGGGCGTAAGTGACATTTTGGGTGAAATGGATATATATATATTAAATGAAATGAAATATCACTTACGCCTTTCTGGTTCTCACCACCCCATATATCAGTTTACTTTTCTAACCCTAAACCTACCATAACAGTCTACTCTGAGAGTTACTAGACATGTAGTTGCCAATTAATGAGAATTAGTTGACATGTAGGTACAAAGTTACTTATAGTTTGTAGAATGTCTAAAGTGGACTATCAAAATAAAGTGTAAACCCAGAAAACTAAAAACTTGAAAAGGGAAATAGAGAAAGAAAAAGAATATCCTGATATATTGTACATACAGTAAATATATAGAAAGTAGTATTTACGACTTCATGTAAACCTACCCAAATCTCAAACTAATAAAAAAAATAACTAATACTTAAAAAAATAAATAAAAATATTTCTAAAAACAGTATGAACAACTTTGGGTATATGCAAGTCCACAGCTGGAGAGTTATTTCCACGAAAAAAAAAAAAATTGTGCAAAATTAGATCTGTACTCACATGCTGTGTCTCCATCCTTGGCGCAGAGGCTAAGCAGGTTGCGTACGGTATCCATCAGGTCCTGCTGTTGTCTCTGCAGGGCAGTGCTGTTCCCGGTCGCTCGACTCAGCTGAGACTCCAGCTCCCGGATCACTGAGCTCTGCCTGCTCACCAGCACCTGTAGACTGCCCTTCTCCTCCCGCAGGGCCTCCAACTCCTCTCTGTGCCTGTCCTCCATCTCCTGCATTTTTTCCTCCAGGAACCTGAGGAAAAAATGAGGGAAAGCAATCATAGAGAAAAACAAGGAAAGGATGGTTAAATTTTAAAATTATGGGAAATGTAACAACCTAAGGCAAGTTCCTTGAAGTATGGGTCAAATCGGGCTACATACTCATAAATTTGGGTCACAGTGTGTTGTAATAACATGTATGCCATGATATCATTGATTCAGCCAAAACATTGTTACAGCAATCATTGTAACTACTATAAAACCCTTTAATGAATATGGGATCTCCTTCAAAGTAATTTTTATGTATTTTTTAAGACTGTGGTGGTCAGTTTTTGGCAGAAACCGGTTTCCATGGTAAAACATAGTCAAGGTTTACAGAAAACTTTATATTATTTATTGCAGTTTTGTACATGTTACAATGAAGTACTTTTTCTTCATATCTACAATTTGATTAAATTACAATTTTATTATTAATTTTTTTACTTCTAATGTTCCATGAGACAGTAACATTTGTTTTAGTCATGAAGAGCAAAGACACGCATTGAGTTAGTTAACATAGATATATCATATTGCATGTTTTGAACATGTGGCTCACAGGTACACAAAATGTCTTGTATCTGCCATGGGCCAAAAAAGTTACGAATCCCTGGCTTCATCAAGATTTGACTTTGATGATACTGTATTTATGTTTCAGTATTCAAAGGCAGAAAAAAATGAAGGCCGCTTCATTACTCATATAAATGTGGCCAATCTCCATAATTTACACAGCATACAAACAAACACAGTTCATCTTATAGCTTTGGGCATTGGTGCCTGTCTAAAATGGATCCAAGCTTTAAATCTGTACTGTACATTCTGGAAACTTGATGCAGGCTGGGGTGGATTCACCAGCTTATTAAACCAAAATTTGATACACACAGAACTTTAAAGGAATGTAAAATTAATTTTAGACTGAAAGAGGAGAAAGTCATAATGTCAGTCTATATTATAGGATGAGTAATTACATTAACTGTAACAAAAACGCTAGACATGAACGCATAGAGGGATATGAATGCTTGTGTCCTTTCAACAACAGCTGGGCTCAAAGCAGAGAGATCTTTGGGAATTAAAAACCCTCGTTTTGACAGGAACAGACATGTCCCACCAGAACAATCAATACATAGAAAATTGGAACATATTCCAAAAGCTTTGCATTGCAAAATTCATCTTCACAGAGGACAAAGTTTAACAGCGGGTCAGGGGACATCACTCACGTCTTGGCAGGTTCTGTTGCACTGCACCGTATGGGACCGAGCTAATGTCTGAGAGCTTGTGTTGTCAAGAATTGAAAATCATTTTGTGCAATGATCTGTACTGTGGTTCTGGCATGAGAATTAGTATTTTCTAAAAATTACAAGCGAGTGATATTTGAACATCTGTATTGGCAGAATTAAACAGCAGCACAGTGAGATGGCTTAAGCAGGGTCACTACTGTAGCTCTCAAATGTTTTTTGTGGCTCGGCTTATTGTTTCTTGTGTGCAATGTTACAAATTACAATATTTATTTTTTGTTCAATGCCTTTATATATATATATACACACACACACACATTTACACTTTTATATATTTTAATTTTGCATATTTGGTGTGTGAGGAGTCGTGTTGGAGTGGGAGGTTTACCCGTTCTTGTCATGGATCTTGTTGATTTCATTAATCTGTATCATAAGTTGTTTCTCCAGCTTGTTGGTGGATAGTGAATTCTCCAGCAGCTGAATTTCCAACCTTGATGTCTGATTTAAAACCTAAAAAAAATAACATTCCAATAAAAATACAGTAATCCTTCCTCAAAAACACAGACCTTAAAATCATTTAGTGAGTTAATACTAACTGAGCGGTACCTCAGGAGAAGTCATAAACAGGACGGCTATACCGCAGTACCATACGGTAGCACTTAGGAACAGTTATTCTCAACCTTAACCTCTTATTTGACAAATCAGCAAAACACAACTGTGCTGTATCCCTCTGTGTCTCATTGAAGCACACAAGTCATAAAAAGATTCAGCAACAAAAACATTAGCATGATACTTAAAAAGAGACTGTATGTCTAATGGAGCACTAGTGTTTTTCTTGGCTGGATTTGAGGCGTATTAAAGGGATACATAGAAAAAAAAAGATTGTTCGCTTAATGGAGCGTGAAATGGATCCTGGGAGAAACATACCTGTGTCTCGACATCAGTTAGCTTGCGCGTCTGCTCAGCTGTTTGCGAGAGAAGACTGGTGCCCATCTCTAACATGGCCGCTGTGTGGTTGTGAACGGCGTTCTGTTGTAACTGCACTATTTCTGTCTTCATATTGTCTTTGACGTAGTTCTCAATCTGTGCAGACAAGCAAAAAGACAATTTTAGAAAACATGCTAGAAATTTGGACATTTAACCCATGTAAACAGAGATTTGTTCTAAAAACGCTTTGCTAACATTCCCAGTAAGTAAATTAAATATTGAATGAAGTTCTCTGAACAATCAGAATGTCCATTTTTTTTTCTTGGTTATACAAACGTTAAAGTAAACATTTCATTTCATCGTTAGTCAAACACTGAAATTTTATTTTTGAATGTTCTCTGAGGGTTCTTACAGTACAGTAGCAACATTTGACAAACATTAGTTCCATGAATGATGTCCTTACATTTTTAGAACATTTTTAAAAACCATATAACTGAATGAAAATCCTATTAACATTAGTGAAAGAACATTTGTCCATAACTTTGACAGCTAAAGTTCTGAGAATATTTCCTGTTATTTCTGTTTTTGCATTATTTAGCAAAATAACCAGTTTGGCATTTATTGTAAAGAAATGTATCACAAAGCCGTTTGCACCTCACTTTTCTGTCACTTGATATTTTATTTTGGTGCATCAGTATATTAAATTACTTAGTATAGGACCATGATCAACACTCACAAAATAGACTTATTTATACTGGTTATTTTACATTAATCACCAATAGGATAAAAACTAAATGACTAATGATATTTCTAATGATCTTAATTATTGTACTTAACCATTGTTTTTGTTTATTAATCAACTGTTTAATTGTATAATTGGGATAAATATGTGATCCCATGTAATTCATGTTCTACTGTAGTTATGGGTATATATTGTAATGTTTTGGGTGAAGGTGAAGATTTTGGCTTGTATACAAATGAAAATCGTCCAGTATTTAAATGTGTGATTCTTAGTGATTGAATATTGGCTAATGAATAATGAGGTCAATAATTAATGATTTAAAAAGTGGGTGGAGGGATTGAAAAACACACTGAAGAAGGCCTTGAGCGGAAATGTTTGTGTTTTTATCCTTTTGGTGATTAATGTAAAATCTATGCTATAAAGAACACTATGCTATGCGGAGTGCGGTTCATGGTCTATACAAAGAAATTGATCAAAAATTAAAGATTTTCACCTTCATTTTGCCAAAAAACCCCAAAACTAAAGTAAAAAAAAAAAAAGATGACCTCTGAAGCCTGACATAATCGACATTCCAGTGGCTGTAAAATCCATTCAGAGGTAAAACACACTTAACTTGACAACTCCAACAGTCCTAAAGACACATTAACACCCAGAGCACATGGAGAGTTTGACAAACTTTTTTAAAAGGCCAATAAAACGAAAGGAGACACCATTTCAGCACAAGGACACTGGGGTAATCAAATCCATCACAGTTATGACTTCCTTTTAAAAAAGACACACAGTAACTCTTTAAAGAAAGGATATTTCCATGTTGGCACCATTTTAAAGGAATTTCTTATCTAAGCTTCTTCATGATGACCTGGAGCAGCTCAGTTCTAAAAAAACTTAAACAGAGCAGGAACACAAACTCTCGAAGAGTCAGTCTTCAGTCTAGGTGGAAGCAGATGTAGGTCGTTTGTTCAGAGAGGAAGAGATGTAGATATCTAGCTACAGGAGACGCTTGGGTTTATCATGGAGGCTTTCATTCTAATCTTCTAGCTGGAGAGATGACAAGACCAGAACAAGCTTTAGCAAAACACAAACACAAAGACTACTTCTGTTGATTAAACCTCAAGAGATGACCACTGACACTGAGGTCTTTAGAAATGACTAGAAATTACATCTGGGCTCGTTAGTTACCAAACCTTGTGCTTCAGCTAAAATCTATCACTGGCTAGAGTTTTCATTTTTTTGGTACATGCTCAACACTCACTGAAAGTTGTACTTTGAAAAATTAGAATTAGCATTAGAACAGCATTAAATGTATTTCTTTAATTATTACATAATTATAATAATGCATTCAGTATATATATATATATATATATATATATATATATATATATATAAAGCATTTGAGATAAAATCAAATATATAAAAAAACATAAAAAATATAATTCACATTTCAACAGCCATCACGATACAATTATCTGCTTATTATCAGAAAAAAAATTAATATCAGTTTATCCCTATGCAGAACTGTACAGTATGCCTCACTCTTAAACTTGTGCAAGGTTTGAGCTGCATGTACATCAGGACACGTCACCAAGTGAAAACTATACACCCTGATGTGTGACGGAAAATATCTAGCTGCAAGACACTTCAGCAAATCAACAGTGACAACAGAGTCGCCCACTCCATTTTTTCCACGAATCCAGCAGGCCGCGTTGCTCCACTTATTACATCATGAATGATCCCCAGTGAATCCACTGAAGAGAACAGACCTACAGGGAGCCAAATTTTAACAGGACTCCATGACTTGTCAGACCCCCTTGTCCCGTTCAATTGCAGTTCAAGGACCTGATTGTCACCATGCTGTGGTTTTATGGGTTTCAATGGCATTTCAGTGAACAGTTTTAACATATTTATTGCTTCTTTAGTCATTCCATCAAGTTTGCTTTGTTGTGCATAGTTCAAATCAAGAAGTGTTGTTCGGTAACAGAAAGCCAAACTCAGCAGGCACTATAAGCCTAACGAATCACTTGGCACAGCAAAGCACGTTTGTTTAGAAAATGGAAGTTGTGGTTGAATAAGAGAAATCGGCTGTAATTTCAAAGTTTGAAGCACTCCAGCTTATGACTCTATCCAGAGATGAAAAAAAAAAAAGTTGGGATTCAGATATGAAGTCACTGTGATATAGATGTTAGAATATGAAAAACAAGAAAGGAGAAACCAAGGGTGTGGAAAGCTATCTCTCGCCAACATAAAAAATGATATCTGTGTGCCTAACAGCTGGGAACACACAATCAGAAACACAAAATTCAACCTGTTACTGTTTTAGCCACTAAAACCTGTCATGTAGAATTAAGATCGCAGACTAATATTCCTTCTTGGCAGTGATTTTAAAGCCAATGCTGTTGTTCCGATTACTTCAGTACGTAATAGGTGATTGTGAAGCAAGTTATACAGATACAAGTGTCTCTTTACAATAAACAGCCAAAGTTTGATGGAATTGATTGGAAGGAATACAAAAGACCTATAACACTGCAGGCATTAGACACATTTTTAGCTGCAATTCGATCAGTAGTTTTGCCGAGACATTTGAACTATGTCTTTAAAATGACATTAAGCTTCGCAATCTGGGTCTGTGTCTTCCATTAAACTCTCTCTATGGAAAAAGTGTTTGACTCTAATCCAGTTTAAGAGGCAACAGAGGTTTGAACTCTGAAACAATGTTGGCTGAAGCTTTGAGTGTGAGTTAAGTCACCTTCAGAAGGGTGTGGATGCTATTCTGGTGGCCTGGAGAAACATTAGCCTAGAGATCCTTTGCTTTGACTTTCTGAGGGAATTTCACTTGTGTCATGCTCTAAACTAGCGGGAAGGAGAATCAAGATTACACAAACAGAAACTTTGTGTAAAAATATCAGAGGAAGCAGTAAAGGGCTTTTGTGGGTGTATGGTCGTTTCCCACTTCCATTCACAAATAAACGGGACTACCCAAAGACAACAGATGAGGTATGAGGTTTTTCAATTGGCTTGAGTCATTTGAAAAGCATACTAGTGTTGGTAATGACAAATAAAATCAAATGTAAGGGTGAAAGTGGACCTTTGTTGAGATAATGAAAGAAAAACACTGAGACAGAATGAGACGTGTCACCTGCACTTTGTCTCAAAGGCACATTCACACATGCAGGAGTTTGATAGAACAGAGTGCGATCAAGTGTAGGACCCTGTCGAACCCGTTGCACCTGGGGGATTGGCTTACATCTCACAGCTGCCCACCAGCAGAGGGTCATGCCAAATGAGTCAAGGTCAGCCATATCAGTGCTCAAAAATCTGACCCGAGAGCAGTCACGTCTATATCGATATCACTATGCCGCTTAAAGCCAGCAAAGTTTACCGCTTGACTTGCAGATTGATTGTGTTTATTTGCAAAGTGCACTGATGTGAGAAGGTGAACGGTGCTGCTCTACTGAGTGATGTTCAAGAGGCCCAAATTTAAGAGGTCAAAATGTCCCGTTAGACTTTTATTTTGTTATTCTATTTGAAGTTGTGCTTTTAAAACATTTCACATTCTCCAAAACTGCAGCAAATATGTAAAACATTACAAAGCATAACTAAACTTTATTAGTGCTATTTTCCACATTTTAAAAATAAAAACAAACTATGAAATAGAATTACAGTAAGAATTAATCATTATATATATATATATATATATATATATAAATTATAGTTAATAGTATCAATATCATGATTGCAATGATGTATTTGTTTGTATTGATAATAATGACTGCATTCACTTCATAATAATACTGGAAAATGAAACTGATTACCCATTGAGTCTGATTTTAAGAATAATTTAGGCTTTTAATAACTACACTAAAATATAAATTACAATAATGCATTTAATTTTAATTTGTAGTTTCTGTGTTCCTGAATAAACAAAGCAATTTAAAAAAATCTAACAAGAAAAAAAAATAAAATTTTAAACAATTTTGCTTTGAATACTTGTTATCTCATCAAATTAAATATCCCTGCTTCCATGCAAAAAAAAGAGGAAAAAATAAATATATACATGTTTAATTTAGGTCCTTCAGAAAAAGGAAACACTCCTACCCAGAATGGTAAAAACACAAATTACAAAGGGTGACAAAGGGGTTTTACCCATTTAGAGAGCCATAACACAGACTTGCTTAAAGAGCCACTAAATCACCCTTCTGTGAGCTGAAGAAAATCACCCAACAGAAGAGAATATCTCCCTAACTGCTAGTTGTCACAGGACTGTAAACGTTTAGGGGTCTGTGAATTACAGGTCGGGTCACATGATGAACACTGAGGTCAGTGATAACGACTATGCCTGGTGCCGTGACGCCAGCCTCTGGCTCTCTTACTGCTGCAGTGGCGCGATCAGTTCTGTTTCTGTCCAACAAGGTTTAAGCCGATTTATGAGAGTTCAAAGCACTGTTATGAGTCTGTTAATGCTAAACAATCTGCTTAAATAAACAATCAACTACAATAAGCTCTTATAAACCATACTGGACAAATAGTTCTATATTTGTTAAATTGTATACTCAAGTGTCTTGCAGATGAATTTCTCTTCAAAATGAGATTATTTATTTATTTTGCTGTAAAGCATTCAGTTACACAAAGATAAATAGGGTTGAGGATATAAATAAACAATATACAGTAATTGCAATTACAATATAATGTATTCATGCAATGGCAAAGCTGATCATTACTCCAGTCTTTGGTGTCACATGATCCTTCAGATATCATTTTAATATGCTATTTTAAGAAATTTATACTGTTTTCTAAATGCATACTGCCACTTTTGATCAACTTAATGCATGTTTTTATTTCTTAAAAATTAAAACAACTTTTAACGGTGGTGCATACATTATCTCTAAATACTGTTATGCAAGTCAGTTCACGTTATTCAGTACAGTATAAACAAACATTAGAAAGTTGTTTCAGGTATAATGACGGGGGAAATGTCCATGCATAATTATCCCATATTGACCAATAACATTTTTAAAAATACACAGTACTGTCCCCTGGTATGGCAAGGTAAAATGTGATGCATCACAGCACTTGGGGTGAAGCTCAAGCTGGTCAAGTGAGGTCTCACAGAGAAAACCCTGGGCTGAACCTGGTTTCTCTCTTCTGTCTTGTTCTGAGTGGTACAGCAAGACCCTCTGACGCTTGTGGCTACTGGGAAGAGTAATTGCTGTTGTGCAAATTAGCATCTATTACTACTGTATCTGTAATTAGGGTTACTCAGATTGTTATTCAAGACCAAGTTATTGCAAAGCTAAAATTTACTCAGTGATCATGTATATAGGCAGTTGGTGCTCGTGGACATGACTTGCATCATATCATTCAAGATTGTTTCTTTACCAAACCACACAGGTTTTGTTTTGCGGAGGGTCTACAGTATATGATCTTGGGTAACAGTTATATAATGCAGTTGAGTGTTAGACAGATGTTGTGCTGTAAAGCCGGGCACACAATTAACCTTTACAACCTCAATCCCCAGGGCTAGTTTACAGACGTTCACTCAGTCACAAGCACTCCTTCAAGAAACTCTCTCTTTCTCTCTCTCTCTCTCTCCCACACACACATACAAACACACTGAAGCACACCATGTGAAACATTCACAGAGAAATATATAGCCTGTTCTCTCTCACAATGTGAAAACCACATTCTTGCTCCTTGCAATTCAATATGATTTTCTAAAGCTCAAAGAGTCAGAAGACACCTACTGTAAATATTGAGATACTGTACACTACTGTGCAAAAGTCTGGTGTTTTTGTTCCTTGAAAGAAATACATTTTTATTCAACGAGGTAAAAAAAAGGGATAAAAAATAACAGTTCAGACCTTTACAGTGTTACTAAATATGCTATTAATAATGCGGTTTTATAAAATTTTCTATTCATCAAATAAATCACCAAATCAACATATTAAAATGATTTCTGAAGGATCACAAGACACTGAAAACTGGAGTAACGATGCTGGAAATTCTGATATGCTATAAATAAAAAGCAATAAATTACATATTAAAAAATATTACATTAGAAAACTATTTAAATAACAAAAAAAATTCTCAATATTACAAATAAAAACAGCTTTTGACTTTTCAAAAACAATAAAAACAATTTTTAGTGAATAGTGAGTTAAATTTGCAAATTTGTTTTTCACACAAAGATATCAAGTGAACATAAAAAGACTTGAAATATTGTGCATTAGTGGCATGAAACTCTTGTATAATGCTTTTATGGTACATTTGTTGTTTTTTTCGAGTCTGATAGGCCTGATCACACTCATTGTACATATCTGGAAAAGCAGCCTGAACATTCTTTAACACTTTCATTCAGTGTAATACAATAAAAAGAAAGTCATATGAGTGTGCAGCAACATCACCTTTTAATATGGAATGATTCTAAGCTCAGTTCATCATTGAAAAATGTGATCACCATCAACCAATGAGAACAAACCAATCAATTTGCCACAGATGGCGAATGGATCTATTTTCAACTAATCATTTCACTAAATTATATTTATCTGCATACTTCGAAGACTGCAGTTTATACACGCAATGTAAATCTAAACCAACCATCTCTCAAAACAATTTAAAGCAGTGCCCGGGTGCCATGGCACAGTCAGCCATGTTGTAATTTCAGTTTGTCAGCGGCAGTAAAACATAACATTTTGAGAACTGGCATACTCCCAGCTGGAGTTGTTTTCTATTACAAATCCCTGAGATATTTTGGGGTATATTTGGGTCCCGCGTTGCAGAGCTCCAGCCAGGCTTGATATTTCAATAACAATAAAAAAGCTCTTGTTTTAATGCATGATTGTGGAAACCTTTGATTGTTACGTAATAGGCTACTAATTTCTGTGTCAGATGTGGTTTGAAACTTAAGATAGAAATCTAAAATATAATATGCTTGTTTTAAAACAACGCAGAGGTTATATTAAGTCTGCAGAGGGTATTGAACTGCAAAATATTTAAGCAAAATCCAATAAGAAGTAAATGTATACACCAATTGGATGCACAGAAACACAATATCAAAACAAAATCAACACTGGTCAAAGCAGCCATTACCATCTAAACATATGACTTAAAATAAAGAGAAAAAAAAATACAAATGAGACTTCACAGAAACCAAATAAGGTTTAGGAAAATATGACGTGTCTCTGTGTCTTAATGCTTTTGTATGCACACAGGCACACGTAAATTGTTCATATATTATCATTATTATTATTATTATTAAGTAATTCATTTTTCATAGCACTACATTTTTTCACATAATTAGATTAGATTTTCATAGATTATTAAAACACAGACACAAAAAGCTAATAAATATGTATTCAAAATCCACAAATGTCTCATAATATTGGCAGTGATCACAGAAGATGAGTTCATCCAATGCTAATGCATTAAAATGGATTGATATATTCAAGATTACTCTGCTTACTAAAACACAGCATGAACAAACAATGATGCCAAGAGGGCTGGTAACTCTATCTGCACAAAGTCATTGCCAACTGAGGTTTTGTAGGGAGGATGGATCTCCTACTAGCACATAGACTCAACTTTAAACACTGAAGCAACTCATAAATCCATAATATCTTAATCATTGATCACCTTTTGGAGAGCATAAGCCCTGTGTCCTTTCAACTTATTCATTTTCATCTGTCCAGACACCAAAGGCCATTGTAATTGATACGTTCTGTTCTATAAATACCACAAACACAGAGTAAGAGCCCATCTGATGAGAGCGCCGATGTGGTGCACCAAACCCAACACAGCAGAGAATGCACTGGAGGTTAACGAAAGCAAAAAGGAATTAATTTTCGATATCCTGTCTTAAAAACATCAAGTTACGTGTGGGACAAAAAGAAGATGGAAAGGCTGTTTGCTTTGACTCAGTGAGAGATGAGAAGAAAGCTTCCAAGAGAAATGTTTGCTTTTGTCTTTTTTGATTTTGGTAGCGTGAAGAGTACATGTGTTTGTTATTATTGTCAATAAACTGTAAATGGATTTTAAGTGTCTGTCTAGACAAGCTGTAGAAGTCTTATTTCGTTTTTATAAAGTGATTTATCATAAAAGAGCCCAATATAGTGTAAACACAAAGGTGTTTCATCAAAGACTTTTATGTTCATGAGGTTGAGTTTATCATTTTATATTTTGTTTATACTTTTTAAATATAATTTTCTATATTTTTTGTTTCCATTGTCCCAGACTTTCAATTCTGGATTATGAAAATGTCATTATGAATGTTTAAACAAATAAAAAATATTTAATGTGATGTGAAGTGTGTGTGTGTGTGTGTATATACACACACACACATGCACGTT
This sequence comes from Enteromius mattozi, assembly GCA_032359235.1. NCBI lineage: Eukaryota > Metazoa > Chordata > Actinopteri > Cypriniformes > Cyprinidae > Enteromius > Enteromius mattozi. The sequence goes on from JAUMHE010000072.1 coordinate 12,496,780, forward strand.
TCAATTAAATTTAATAAACATTAAGAATAATTAAAAAGCAACATTCAGCTACTGCCTTATATTCTAGGTACTGTATAATAAAGCTAGTGGTACATATAAACTTAAATTATTTTAAACAACCTTTAAAAAATCTCATGTAACAAAAAAAGAAAAAAAATTTAAGTTAAAAATTAGTCAATTAATTTGAGAAGTTAAAGTAATGGAAAAACACATTGCCATGACTTGATCTTGATTGATTGATTTATTTATTCTTAAATATTGTTTGTAGGAATGTGTTTTAAAAGTGTTGTAAAACGATAACAGTCAAAAGTCTCCAAAGTTAAAGAAACACCCTCAAAGACCAAAACCCTGATATCCCTGCAACGTTCCAAAAGAAAAATCTCCCTATCAGTTTGCAGATACACATACTGTAAAGGGAACACCATATAGCATTAACTGGATTTATGTTCACTCTGCATTTCTCATGTGAAATCCCGTTGACAGTCGAGAAATATTTTCCAAATGAGATTGTGTATGACTGTATATTTGCTTAAATGCTCAAATTACAGGACCCCTCTCATATCTCTTTTGCCCAAGTTGGTTTTTCAATTTACTGTGATTTCCTTGAATTACCCTGATTAATTATGTGTATCTGGACATATGGGAGAGGAAACATCAGCATTTACCCGACCCTCGAAAAAAATAGAAGGAAACAACAAACAAACCGTACTGGAAACCAGTGATTTGCCCTATACCAGCCCTAGAGCAGACCTCAGATTTCCAAAAATGAGAACTGATCATGGGAACTTCTTTGCCATGATGGATCACAGGAGGAATGTGACTTTCAATGGCCTGGTAATCCCCTTGGAAACGCTCTCCCCAGGATGAAATCACTCAGGGACATTAAGAAACATTATTTAAAAAATGTTTGGAGAGAGGTGTCTATTCCAGAATCTATTTTGAGGAGAACCTTCCCAAAGAATCATTTCCTTTCAAGGATATCCCATGCCTATATAAAATTCAGAATGTGATGCATTTGATAAAGACCTCATAAACGACCCGGGAGGCTTTCAGGACAATATTATGCAAACCTCAGTTATGTCAATCTCAGTTACAGTGATGGCATTTCACTATATGATGGAATTACAACTGCAAGCTCTCATCCTGCATGGCCCATTTGCACGTAGTCTGGACACTTCTCGGCCAGAACAACAGTTTCTCACATCAAAACTTGGCCATGGGGCACTGATTGCCTTATTCCAAACAGTGGGCAAGGGTGAGGCATGCATCACTGTTGCCATGGCGCGTCTGTTCTGGTACTTTAAAAAAAAAGACATCTCCAAAGCACACAGTAGAAGTGTCCCAGTGGGGAATTGCACAGACAGCTAGTGCAGAACTCAAAACAGCAAGCTAGCAGTGTTGTGTACAATGTGGATGACTGGCACTTTATCTGCCTTGTTGAGCTTGGCATGATGCATCTGACCTATAACAGATGTGTTTGCTGTAATAATACTGTATGTATGTGCTCACTGCAACTTATCACACAGCACACAAGGAAAATACAGCATTTAACGCAATGTACTGGCAGCTCTATGAGACTTTATATGGCTGCCAAGGTATTTGGGCAAATGTGAAAGAAGACATGCTGAACTTGGTTGTCTGCTTGTAATTCCAAACATGACCAAGCTAATCACAAAACAGACAGTCCTGTGCTGTTCGAGATATTCAACTATCTGAGTAAATCACACAACATGCTGGAATTTATTTTAGGCAGAAAGCATAATTGTGATGAATAGAATAGAATAGAATAGAATAGAATAAAATAAAATAAAATAAAATAAAATAAAATAAAATAAAATAAAATAAAATAAAATAAAATAAAATAAAATAGCATAGCATGCAATATTGGATAACTGAATAAAGTAATAGTAACAATGAATGAATGAATGAATGAACACTTTATTTTAGGGTGTCCTTGCTACATGTTACAAATACTTACTATTATAATAACAATAAATTATGCATAATTACATGTACGTAACCTTAAGCCAAACCCTATTCCTAACCATATTGTAAGTACATGTTATTAATTAATATTACTCACTACTTAAATGTATAATTACACCTTAAAGTGTAACCATATATTTAGCTAATGGTGCATATAAAATATGCCAATAGAAATACTACTTTTCTCTTCTTTTCCCCAGGACTTTCAATCTTTTTTGGTGTCTCAAGGCATCAGTATTTTTCCAATGTAGTGGTCTGATGATTTAGTATTTTTCTCTGTAAAAGTGCATAAAATTGTGCATGCATAAACATTGCATACATAGAAAGACAGAAATCAGCCCGGAGCTGACAGGCTCTTACATCCCTTCTGATCTCTAAATGGGCAGCCCGGCACAGACGGGGACTCGCTGCCTCACTTGTGGCATTGTGTTGTCACACTATTCAACACTGTATAATTTAGAGGCCCCTTTTGTGTCTGTGCAAGTTGTTTTGTGGCCGAGCAGAGGGAGGGAAGAGGGGAGAAAAGAGGAATACAAAAATAGAGTGACGGGAGGAAAGTGTGAGGGAGTAGAAGAAAGACTTTTGCATTGGTAGGCAAGACCATAAATAACTTGTATAAGAGAAAACGATTAAACCAGGTCTATCCACGCAAGCCTGCACACTCTTAAACAGCTATTAGTGTGGCTCTGTGCGTCTTGCATGTATTGCATGAACACTGACAAGCAGAAGATCGGTCTTATAGACACAATCCAGAGATCCATTCACATACACTCTTCACTCAGTAATGCACTCTCCTCATGAAATCTCTCAACATTTTAAGAGGAGTGCTGAACAAGTCGTGGCTTCCTTCCAATGCCTGATGGTTGACATCTATGCTTTTAATATACTTTTATCTCCTCTTTGCATTTAGTTTTATAATATGTTGAATTACAGACCTCACGAAACGGTAGAGATATTTGCTGCAGCAAACCAGTTTAGAAACCTTTGCAATTCCACTTTGAAATCGTCACTAATATCTCTTTCGCCCCAAGAGGCGATTAAAATACTGTGTGAACTGAGTCAAGACCTTACCTGTGCAGTTAATACTTTAAAGTGCCTCCATCACAAGGGTAATTGAATGTAAATTACGCACAGTTACTACTTATTGAAGCCGCAGCCGTTTTTTCACCTCTGACGGCATAATGTGGAACGATCTTTGACCCGCTACTATTAAGCTCTGGTTCAGGTTGCTTTCAGATTGATGAGAGTGAGGCAGGAGGTGAGGGGCTTATATCGCCGTCTTTAGCAATTATACGCAGGCCTTCCTGACAGCCACACCCCTGGTACGAGGTGGAATGTGAGAAGCCTGGACGAGGGCCCAGACAAGGCAAACATGATGCTGGCCAGGGTTCAGATGAACCCCAGAGGGGCACGGGGCGGGGGATGTGAGGGGATGTGGGTGTCACATCGTTTGTGGCCGAAAACCGCTAAACCACAACGCAGACATAATATCCAACCACATGCCGCTTAGGTATGAAGCACACGATTGTTTCTTGTGCCTCCGTAAAAACTTAAGAAAACAGTTATTGAAAATCAGGACATGACGACAAAGTCTCGTCTAATAGAAAACGGCTGCAAACATGCGGCTACTCTGCAAAGGTATATTTTATAGGATTAGTTTCGAAAAAAGATGAAAATTCTGTTATCAGTTAATCACCTTCAAACCTGTATGACTTTCTTTCTTCTGTGGAACACAAAAAGAGTAATGTAAAGAATTCTGCTGGTTGCTTTTTGCACTGAAGCGTTCAAGTTTCAAAAAGGACACAAATGCGCTATTGAAGTATCATGAAAGCGGTAAATAGAATTTATGCTGTTTATTAGTTTTTCTGAAAGCATCTGATATTAGCTCTCATTTATACATTCATTATAGAAATAGCCATAGATTTTTGGATTCTTTGATTTGGGTCAATTTCAGGTCACAAAATGGATTAGTATGATTCATTTATGAATTGGACAGATTCAATTTTCAAGTTCAGCTCAATGAATAAATGATTCAATTACAGTGGTTAACAGCTTACTGGAACAAACATGGCAGGTTTATTGGCGAATTATAGCTTAAATTTCAGTCTTTTTCTCACACAATGCTTTCATATGACATCAGAACAGTTGGAATACAGCAAACAAGTCATATGAATCACTTGAAACTTTACTTTTTAAGCTTGAAAGTATGTTCCCATAACTGCACATAAAATAACTACTAGTTCAATTCTCCTTCACACAGATTTAGAAAATAAGCAAGTAATGACAGAATTTCATTTTTGGATGAACTATGCCTTTTCCCCAAATGTATGAAGGCAGGTTTTCTGCAAATTTTTTGCACCATCACGTGTAATCTGTGACAGTTACAGACCAGTTGAAAACATAGGTTAATCTTACAGACCACTTTATCTTTTTAATGGAGATCACACTGTAAGATTGGCGTCAGTTAACTTAATATGCGCTTTCACCCCATTGTGCAGATCATAAAAAAATATTTAAGAAAAAAAAAAAAAAAAAAAAATGATAAAACAAACTACTCCCTGAATTTTGGCAGGGATGCTTCCAGCAAGAAGCAAGACCTGTGGCGCAGATACAGCAGAAGTGTTACCAAAACCTTAATGTAAGAATGATAAGAGAAAATATAACTCATCCAAATACTCTGTCCCACACAATTACACACACACATTTTTGATTTCCTGTTCTTTCTTGAATCAGTCCTCTTTCTTTTTCCCATAGGGAGGGTTACATTATTGCTCATTACTTATCTGCCTCTCTTTGTTCAACAATTTTGTAGTTTGGCCCAAGAGTCATCCATAGCACTCTTTTATCCACTGATCTGATGTTTGGAATTGATTTCATGGAAAAGTTGATGTGTTTAAACTCTAGATAAGCTGAGATATTGGTCCTGAGACCTCAGAGCTAACTGGGACCAATAAAGACAGTCATTCCTAGAGAAACATCTATAGGACAGCTGCGATGGGACCCCACTCAGAAGTAGCACATAATGGGTCACACAGGAAATCCCATCCTGAGACCTTCTTCTCTCATTTGGGTTTTTCAAGTTGTAATGAACAAGAGAACAGAAGTGGAAATATATAGATATAATTTGTATAAGTGTATATTTAATCAAGCTAAAAATTTCTCATCTGCTTTAGGGATCATAGACATATTATTTACACTTTCTCGTAGCATTCTGAATGATTTAAACTGTTAAATTACATTTCTAAACTAGTTGAGGAGCCAAAATAAAAATAAAAAAACCTGACTGAACAAGGAATATGTAAAAACATCTGACATTCTCTAAAATTAATGGCATGCTTGCACTGATTCAAAATGTTATTACTTACTGAAAAGAAGAAAAAAACTTGACATGAAAAAAGAACAACCTATGTTAAATCACACAAAGTAAAAAAAAACAAGCTCACACATACAGTGGAAAAAAGAAAGCTCAGGTTTGAAAAATGTCCACGTCTATTTCTTGTCCTAAACAATTTGAAAAAAAATTACCATATTTTAATAAAAAAATTAAAGGGATATTTTTAATGCCAACAGTAACACCATTTTCCAAAGAAAATACTCCAGGGCAACACTAATGCCAAAAGATATAACAAAACATTCTCATTTTTACTCAGGACACATTAACTTTTAACCTGAGGCCATTTTTGGAAAACCAAAAGCCCAAAACACCTAACGTAAATAAAATGACAATTAAATTCACATTAATCCTAAAGCGAGCGTGCACCAGAGGGCAATTTATTAAAGTCACAGATGGAAATTTGACCTCATAAATACATTGAGCGGCCTACAATGAGGCGGTAGAGAGTTAGGTCCATTTACAAAATTAGGAAGACATTAAGTGGCCAATTCATTTGGGTTTAGGGTATACATTTCAGGGGGTTTTCTCTGCCCTTTATCAAACAGACATGGCTGAGTTATCCTAACGACCCAGATGAAATACAGTTGAGGAAAATTACTTTGAAAAAGCAGCATAAATATCTTTAAAATATTTTCAATGCAGGCTGCAGTGTTCAAATTGCTTTATTATTTTTCTTTTAAGAAATGGTGAAAGTAGTATATTGTTTTTCTTATTTATTCGCCCCTGTTTTGCTTTCACTTCTCACAAGTATTACATTTGGAGTATAACATCTCTCTGTGGTGCTCAGATAAACGTGGCACTGTTCTGGTGCGTGTAAAAGCTATGAAACAGGAAGGAAGAGATTTTTATTCGGTTAAGTGAACGTTTACTCCGCTTCACCCAGCTTGTTGCTTTTGGCTGCTTCTATCAGCAAAATAAACTCTGATACAAAGGAAGTCACCCTTAAAATAGCTCAGTCCTGCTTTGGCTTTTTAGACATGCTGTGTGGCCGAGCGAGGATCCACAGTCTTCATGAATACCCTCAGTGAAGGAAACCCTCTTGAGCGCTGGGATTAACCTTTCCGTTTTACTCTAGTCACCAATATCCAAACTGAGGGTCGAGCAGAACAATGGGAATTTCACAGGGCCAGGGTTCGAATGTGTGCTTTTAAACCTAAAGTGCTACTTGGCAAGACGCACTATCCTAAGAAACATGAGCTCAGAAAAAGTTCTCTTTGAACACCAAGTGTGAAGATCTATCACTTCCAGTCCCCTGACGGCTCCCACATGTGACACGGCAGAAGCTTGAGCTTTGTCCAAAATGGACCTCAGGCTCTACTGACAGACTGAATTCCATCGGCTTTAGAGATGATCAGACTTTAAGACATAGGCTTTAACTGAACTTTTATGTAACGTTTATGCTTAAGGGAATAGTTCACCCGAAATACCAAATTTGTTGTTGTCGTTTTAAAATTGTATCCTCAAAGTAAATATATATAATTATTAGTGTAATTAATTGCGATTAATTGTATCCAAAATAAAAGTTTTTGGGAACATTATATATATGTGTACTGTGTACTGTGTATATTTATTATGTATAATAACACACACATACAATATATATTTAGAAAATATTTGCATGTGTATATTTATATTCATATAATTTATATATATATATATATATATATATACACACACACACACACATATTTTTCTTAAACATATATATGCATGTGTGTGTATTTATATACAGATAATAAATATACACAGTACACACATATATTATGTACACAAAAACTTAATAATATAAATTCATCTTAATTTATTCCTGTCATGGCAAAACTGAATTTTTAGCAGCAATTACTTCAGTCTTCAAGATGTCACATGATCCTTCAGAAATTATTGCAGTATGTGGATTTAATGCTTAAGAAACATTTCTTATTATTATAAATGTCGAAACCAGTAGTGTTTCTTGATATTTTTGTGAAACCTGCGATACATATCTTCAAGGTTTTTTGATTAACAGAAAATGTTAAAGAGAACAGCATTTATTTGAAATAAGAAGCTTGTTTAACATTAAAGTCTTTTTTATAAATCTAATGCATCTTTGCTTTTAAAAGTACCAATTTGTATTTTTTTTTAAATGGATCCATTTTACTTTGATTATTTGAAAACAAACAGCCAGGACATTAAATCATGGTATTGGAACGACATGAAGTTGAGTAAATGATAAACTATCAACTTAAAATTGTGATTAGATACCCAAGGAACTGGATAATACCTTTCTTTGCCCTACTCTCGTGTTTCAAAGCATCCCTTCATTAAACAGCTGATAGTTTAAGCGTTTGAGATTAGCAGAGGATAGCTAGCTACATCCTCAAGTGGTCCGTTTCCTGTAACAAATAATAAAAGATCACAGTCAATCCACGAAAGTCTCCCTCTTTGGACCATTCCTGCTTCTGGGATAATCCTTGGACAAACAGAAGCCACCTTTGACTGGACAAGAATGTTATCGAGATACTCTTCCCCCAGCACAGCAGAATTCCAAAGTGAACGTATGTCGACCCCACACAGACCCCTCCGCACCTCCAACAACAGACCAGTCACTATCTGCAGTCTTTCATCAGCCTACAGCTTGAGCGGTATTAAGAATTACTCCACAGTCACGGCTCACTTGATTAAGACAGATAGACCAGTGCAGGATACTTCATCTTCTGTCTGATGAAATATGTTAACTGCATCCTCATGTGCCTTAAGCACAATTAGCCCAAATTAGGCCTGCGCCTCATAGCTCATTCTACTAAAACAAGCTTTCTTGTGCTATCTGTCCTGTTACATTTCAAACACAAAAAATATGACTTAATTCAGCTACTGAACAAGACAACCTTTCTATGTCAAGATCTATAAACATCATCTAAGCGAAGGATGAAGGTATGTTTTTTCATGCTTCAGTCTCAGTGAGGAGGAAAAGTGACATTACTAATGTTAGCAGATGTGCTTATACTCCTTTCACTATATTTTATGATAAGCCACTTACTCACTGGTGTAGAATTCAGACTGCACCCACTGCCAAATTGCTCTGATATACTGAAACGTAGCATGTTTTTTGATAGCGTGCATGTCCTGGTAAAAGGCTTTTATTTTCCTTTCTTTCATTCTTTTGTTTTTAACCATTGCACCATAATATTATTTCAGCCGACTACATCTAAAATGGAGCCAAGCGAGATTTTGTTTTCCCTTTAAAAAAGGATCTTAAAAGTGTCTGCGAATACTAATCTGTAGCTGTTTTATATCCATCAGTATAATTAAGTTGGGCGGCATTGCAAAATGAAGACGAGAATGGAAATGCTGAGAAAAGCTCGTGGGATTTGACCATTTGGAAGGAACCCTTTAGATCAATTATGAAAACTTAAAAGCATCATGTTAGATTGTTTTCAAAAATCGGACAAGGGCCACCCATTCCATGATTACGTAACATGTCTATTCAACAAAAATGAACTGAGCATGAAACAGGTTAAACTATGGAACCAAGCGGTTTACATTCAGTGTATATCATACTTGAGAAAATAAAAAAGAAAGAAAGAGAAAATCTAAATGACATTGTTAAGGACAATTAATTCCAAACTCTTCATGCAATCCATCATATGTGTTAAAAGTTCAGATTATGTTCTATGAAAATAAAGAGATAGATCCAAATAATTAATCTCATACTAGATCACAATACTGATAAATAAGAGTGTGTTTTAGATAAATATGCTTTGTTTGTCTTATGAAAGTGATAAAGTCAATGCTAGATGAGTTATCCATGCCAAGAACCCTTCGGTTGTTTCTGTAGGTATTTCTGTTTGAGAAGCAATTATCATTAACTACTTGTGACTGACCAGTGTGGTCCAACTATTATAACTGAACTATAATAATTATAGTGAAATAAAAATTTAAATGACTACATAATTAAATTATCAAGCACTTTTATATAGGAGCGAATAAAATTGCTATGCATGCACCTATTTAAACAAATGACACTTTATTTTTAAATAAATATCTATATACAGTGAAGTCCAAATGTCTGAGAACACTAATGGAAAATGCTTCCATTTCTTGTTTAATCATTTAAAAATAATTGACATATAATTCATATAAATAGTTCTCAGACTTTTCGAAATTTTGTAAATGTTTAAATCAAATAAATCAAACATTTTATGTAAAATATTTTTTGTCTACTGCATGAATTTCATTCATGTCAACTTTACTTAAAGTTTATGAAAAAAAAAAACCTCTTAAGCATCTAGGGCGGATTGTACAGGGAGGAGGAACGAGCTGATGCTTTTAGAAACCATTAGAGAGCCGTGCTGATATCTGCCAGGACAGTTAAAGCTTAGCCCATAATAGAAGGATAGATCCTCCTCGCTCTTCCTTCAAGCACTCCCGGGGGTCTGTCTGACTTCCTGTCATTAAAGAGACAGCGCGCCTGACTACCATCTGGGTGACTGACAACCCGCCATCAGCACAACGTGTGGAGTCCACCTGAACATCTGCAAAATCAGCCAGACGCTGCTTGAGCGAGACACTCCTGCCAGGCGGTTACGTCGTGCGGTGCAAGCAGACAGCGGCTGAACAGAGCGATTTGTGTTGATGTAAATCACATTTCTGACAGCTAAAGTGGCCAACCTAATGCTTTTAATAAGACAGGTCTGTTATTGTAAAGCTCGTACTCTGCCTTGTTGCAAAACTCGTAGTGCAGTGACCATAAAACACGTCCTTACAATCTGGCATCTGAACATCAGCCAAGAACGCAGAAAAAACATCTGAGATGTTTCACTGTTGTCTAAACAGTTTTAGATGACAACCGAATAGTCGAAGTGCTCAGCGTCAAGAACAGTGCTGATCCCTGTCGGCTTTAGTCTCGTAAACACTTCTGACGTGCATATCTTTAGTTTTCACACACCAAACTATGCATTTCAGACTTTAAAAGCACTGTTATCTTTCCTCTCCGCCGCTCTACTGAAGAACAGCTGTTTGCGGCTCCTCTCACCTTACGCAAACTACAACTACCACATAACTGAGTATACAGAAATTGCGATAATTGTACGATCATCCGTTGCGCATCTTAATAGTGCTCACCTTTTGTAACCACTGTGTGTAGTTCTCCATGACGTGCTCCAGCTGCTGGATCTTCTGGTTGGAGAAGTCTGCTTCAGGTTGAGGTGAGTCCCGCTGAAGTGCGTTGGCATTGTACGGCGTGCCCGCTTTAAAGTCTCGACAAGCACCTCCATCACTCTCAGGAAGGATAAAAGTGTAGCTACACTGTCCGTGTTGGATCCGGTGATATTTCCGACCACTGCTGCTGTTGGCTTTCGCTGTGGAACTTCTGAGTCCTTCTTCTGCTCCTCTTCTTTGCTCAGCCCCTCCGCAGTCTGCTACCACCAGCAGCGCTGCCAGGGACAAGCAGCGGCACACGAACCAACCCCACCACATGGCAAGAGCTGGAGGGGAGGGTGAGGTCGCAAATATCAAAGTTCGTTTGAGGGTGCCCTCGGTTTCCTTCAGTCCAATGTCAGGTGGAATCAGTACGAGCAGAGATGTATGGATGGCCTGGGGCATGTGCTGATAATGTCCGGAATGGACCACTGCCTGGAGGTCATTATTGATCCTGTCACCAGCTCACCAGACACTTCCTGACTCTACATCAAGTTGGTCTTCTGGGGAAAAACTGGAGTCTTGAGAAACTGTTGCATGTGAAATGCAGCTGTGCAGTTATGAAGAAAGCAAGACAGCGTCCATGAAGATGTAGTCTGGAGTGTTGTCAGACCTCCCCTGGTGCTCTCTCTCTCTCTTTCTCTCTCTATGTTTCCTCTGTGTGTGACCGTGCGACTGAATGACTTTGCTCTGGGCTTCTAGCATGCTCTGAGCCTGCCCCTCACAGTGACTAGAGAGAGGAATGCATGTGCGTACGTGTGTGTGTGTGTGTGTGTTTGTGTGAGAGAGAGAGAGTGAAAAGGAAAGTGAAGCGTAGCGGGACCCCAGCAAAGAGGATGTTCTCAGTGCTTGAGGATCATTTTACAAGCTTTCTGAACCTATGTTTGTGTTGTAGCCCTGCCTCCAGTACACTGAACCTTCAGTAACATACACTCATACATCTACACATGAACACATCCACCTGATGAACACTGACTGTACAATTGTACATTACTGTACATTTGTTTGCAGTAAAGTTCCGCATTTACTTATTCTCATGTCTTTCCCTTCTTCAAGCTGTAGAATCAAAGGAGAGTCCGTGCTGCACTTATACGTTGCTTTAAAACTAATATGTGGCTTCAGAAAATTTGGAATACAGTGCACAGGTCTCATGGATTGCTTGTTCTCGTGCTTTTATAGTAGTTTTTATAACCTGACATCATCCACTTTTATTATATGGAAAAAGCAGAATGAACATTTTGTAAAACTTACATTTTGTGTTTTTTGTTAGTCAGGTTTTCATGGATGGATGGATAGATGGATCTGTCGCTTTAAAACTTAAGAACAGTTTAAAAGTCTAGTCGCCAAAGAAGAATATTAGTAACAGCTTTTTCAGCTTTCTCAAAAATGTGTGAAACAACACATGGAATGCGACATTGTGAAACTCTGCTCCCATCAAAAACACAAGCCTGCAATTCACAGCATCTCCCTCTTGTTTTCATAAAAACAAAAACTGAAATCCAGCACTGGCCTGATGGAGGAGCTGCATCATCAGAGGAGACAGCACTATGTTGAAAAAGGCATCCTATTTACACTGATCTTGGACCAGCTTTCTCATCCCAGAAACCAACCAACTATTGTGACACAAAAACAAAGAGCTGGTCTCAAACCGAAACCCAACAGTTGGCAGAAAACTGTGTTTGGGGACAGGAGGTCAAAGGTCAAGTTCTAATTAAAGCCCCCAGGCTTTTTTCTCACCCCCTACTATGGCAACCTAGCTGGCAGATGAAGACTGAACGGTTCTTAGTACACTGACTATGAGACAATGAGTCAGTGCAGTAATCCTCATAACAGACCTCCTCCTTGCAGTTTCTAAATTGGATGTAGGCGCCCCAAGATAAAGAGCCCAGAATAACCCTGAGCAGTCTTAACTTTTAAAGCATGAGTAAACATTTCTCTGAAATCTGATGCCACACACCCATATAGGCGTCTGTCTCAACACCATATAAGCAGCAAAATATGTGAATTTCGGACTAGAATGATAACTGCTGAAAAAAAATGTAAAACAAATACTCAAACATAGTAAATTTAGAACAATTTTTCTCTGGTAGGCTGTGGCCCAAAAAGTGAAAAGCAAAATGACTGTCACGGACAACGAGGGAAAACAATGCAAAATGAAACAATCAAGATTGCATGGATGAATAGATGAATGGATAAATAATTGTAAGGAGAAAACATTTCCTTTAGTTGACTACAGAAGCCATGTGTCTAACCAAATGCAAGTTTCTTGGTATAAATGAATCTTTATTTGGTAGAAGCAACTTAGAAATAGGAAAATGCTAACATGTGATGCATGTTATAATATCTGCATATAGTTTGGTCTTTGCCATTGATGTCACTATCAGTATACTTAATGTTACATTGTGACTTTTTTATTACCACTTGATGCCTAATTTAAAATCTTGAATCAAAGCCAGTTGAAAACCACTGATTTAGAAGACAAGCAACAGAAGGTTCAGTTTCCCACTGAATCAGATCCACTACATTATGTTTACAGTGTAGTAGGTCAGAACTTCAAAGAGCAACATGACGAAGACTGTGATTTGGCGTTCACTCAAGTTTTTAGGGAAATGCACAAACCGTGGATATTTACACGTCATAACTGATTTGTGTAATCTACACACCAAAGTCTTCGCTGGAATGTAAACACAGAACATGCTGCGAGAAAACAAACATCTTATTCATGCTCCCGGTTTTAACTGCTTAGACTCCCAACTTATTCATCACAGACCGCAGAGTGCCATCATACTGTACATATGATATTGTTCTTTCAGCTTTTTTGCTAAGAGTGTTTCAAATGGTGAAGGTCATCTACGTTTAAGAAAACAAATGAGTACTTAATGCAGTAAAAGTGCAACTGTGGCAGTTTTACAAAGTAATCTGTAGCTTGTAGACGACTCTAGCACACAGACATAAAGAAGCCGGTACAAAAAATGCCAAAGATAACAATGGCAATTTTAACGTGATGAGCTCTTCATTGTCTCAATTATTCTCCTGCGGCTAGAGTCTGGCAAAACATTTACTCACAGGGGGCTTTTCTGTCGATGACGGAGCTGAAACACTGCCAGCGAACTTATTCATCCATTTCAATGGATAATTACCAAGCACTAATATGTCACACAACCACATTCTTCTGCCTTCAATGGACCAGCTCATCCCATCCATAACTGAGGCCTCTCAGTTCATCGGTTCCCCAAGGGGGAAAACAGCCTCATTCAAATTTGTCACACTAAAGGCTCTCGACATCTCATTTGATAGCATATCAAGCTCGGCCAGCTCCACATATCCAATTGAAAGTGGCATTTCAATGGCTGGTGCAAATTTGAAATGTTTTGTGGTGACTATGCAGCCATCTTCCTTCAGAAATCCAACGAACTTCAAAGAAACACAAGTGGCTTTAAGTGGATGCACTGGGAAAACAAATTGGATTGCTAAAAGGATGAAAGAAAAGACAGAAATAAAAGAGGAGGAGTATAGCACTCATGACATGTCCATGAGTCCGAAAGAGAAAGACAAGTGAAAAGAAAGACATGTTTAGTCTGCATTCTTGCACCTTAGTCTAATTCTTTAGGACAGATGGTTTGATTGATTCTTTAAACAGCCCGGCGTGGCACATGCTGACCGGGATGATGTCATGGATTGTAAACTGTTGGAAGAATGACACCAGCAGCTATTAGTCTCAAACTCCTGCTGTGGACAGCTCATCTCAGACCAGTTCTCTTGGGCAAAACCAACAGAGCATACTGAGGTCTAGGTATGTCAAAGCAACCCTCTGTCTTCCTTACTGATGCTAAAGTTCATGTCAAGTTTATGGAATGTGCACTCTTGTACCTGTCCATCAAAGACTATAGAGCACATCTATGATTCTAGTCCTAATTACAGTGCCCAGATGTGCTCAGGTCACACAGAGGTAGATGCAAGCATTATTGTTGATAGTATTTTATTAATGGAATTATGTCAGATTTTTTTCTCTTTGCCCAGTTGCAATTTTATTATTATTATTTATTGTTGAGAGCTGGTTCAGCCCTTGTAATTTTATTTTCATGAGCATTTCCTACAGTTTCATAGTGTATAGGTTTTATCTGCCCTGATTCTTCAACAACAGCCATCCCATCATGACATACATAAAACAAATGAAGATGAAATGTGTCATATAAACAGCTAAAGTCAGATTAAAATGATCAGAGGCTTTCTCGTAGCTGTAAACTCATAACTCAAAAACTACACACAAACTAATGAGTTATACATACTGGATTGTAAAAATGTTTTCATATTTATTCAGTCAATTAGTCATAATTATTTAATATTGCGCGCATTATATATATATATATATATAATGTAAGCAATATTTAATATATAGCAATATAAAATGTCATTTCTACAAATTTTCTAAATTAAATGTAAAAAATGTTAAAATAGATTTCTACAGTAATAATCATCTCGAAAGTCATTATTTACTCCACTGCACATGACATGAAAAAAAAAGAAAGAAAGAAATTGTGGGTACAAACAGAGGATTTATCAATTTGTTCTCTTATCTCTATCCTTTAATTAAATTAAAATGATGAAACGAAGTCTTACAACATGCCCATGATTTTTAATATATCCAATATATATATTTCACAATATAAAATCACAATATGAAATTATAGAAAAAAAAAAATGTCAACAGATTCTTTTTTCATGTACACAAGTTTTTTATTTTCTCCCCTGCATAAACTGTCCAGAGCTCTGTACTCTCATCTGTCATAAAAAAAAATGATTCAGGTTTTGAATGATATGAGGTTGATTAAATAATATTTTTTTAGTTATTTGGTGAACTGTCCAGTAAATATACATTACGGTAATCAGTAAGATATCAGTAACTTGTCCATGTAATTCTCAGACTGCATATGCAATCCACTGCAATTGATATCAATGGGAATGCCAACAGGTAGTTTACTGACAATGAATAATAAGCTAAGACTAGGATTCCCATCTTTACTGCAGTGATAAAGCTTGACATTTCCTCAAAACAAGAAATCTGTCTTCTTGTGTGCTGCGTGTGCAGGCTTCATCCCAGGTGCTCGATGATGTATGATGTCTGAGATAATTGCACATTCAAAGCCAAAATGTTTAAGTTCTCAGCTCTGTCAGTGCTCGTAATCTCTCTGATCAAGGCTGTTCTAAAACAAGTGCTTGCTGCTGTTGGTTTCTTATCTTTCCAGGCTACGGGAGGAGCTGTACCTCATAAAAGTGTTTACAAAGAATCTGGAACCATACCTCAACTGACTCCCTCCCTTAGGTTAACATGCATTTCCTGTTCTTCAACAGAACCTGCACGCTACAGTGACAAACTGGAAAAGAAAGAAGGGCGAAATGGAGGGAAAATAAGAAAAACTTGGTGATGAATATTCCAGTAAAGTTATTATTAGAGAATTGAAGGCCATTCTGTCATTCTTACATTGCAATTTAAACTATTAAATTAGTAGTTTACCCAAAAATGAAAATTCTGTCATCAATAACTTACCCTCAAGTAGTTCCAAACCTGTTTGAATTTCTCTAAGTAATTTTCTAAGCAGACTGTTTCGGTCACCACTGACCTCCATCGTAGGAAAAAAAAATACTATGGAAGTCAATGGTGACAAAAGCAGCCTGGTTTCAAACTTTCTTCAAAATATTGTCCTTTGTGTTCGGCAGAAGAAAGAAATTCATACAGGTTTGGAACTATTTGAGGGTGAGTAAATGATGAACTATTCCTTTAATATTGTAGCTTCAAAAACTGGTTAAATTTTATTTAATTAACAAAAGTCAGTTTTTGAAAAACAATAGCAAGTGCTAATTTTAGACTAAGATTTTAGACTACAGTACTAATACTTTTAGACTACTTTAATGTAGCTAATCAATACAAAAATGTCAACAGGCCAATATACCCAAAATCAAATTTGCTGTTAATTGGACATACTGTATGTTCTGCTGTTGTAAAAATTCTCATAATTCTAATGATAAAATATGTCAAAAATGCTACAGTAAAAACCTGTTAACTGGTGGAAAACTATAACAAAATTAACCAAACAATTTATGTAATTTTACAGTAAAATACTGTTGAAGGTACAGTTTTTGGTAAAAAAAAAGACACTGTATAATGTACAGTGGAAAAATGTAAATGACACCTAACATTAGATTTTTTTTCTTCAATAAAACAGCTGTTTTTAAGTTTTGTTCTTATCAGTTATGTGGGATTTTTGTTACATAAATGTTATACTAAATGTAAAAAGCAAATGGTGTAAAAAGCAAGACTGAAGGTGATTGGAGCATATGCGCTAACCACTAAACTACAATGGCAAAACTTCATTACAAATCAAGCCTGCAGTGAAAGGTGGTGCCACCTGATGAAACCACCCCACCGTCTCTCTACCCACACCGTCAAGTCACCGTCAAGGAATTTTCACTCTGTAATTAAGGGAACATGCTGCACAGTCCTCTGTGGTTTGAGGCAGTTCCATGCATTGGGTTTTCCTGATTACACGCATTACCCGCTAATGAGAGCACTCAGATCTCTGTGTGTGATACTCTGCTGTTGGGGATGGAGGTCTGTCACTTTTCCACTTCACCCCTATGGTAACTTGATTCTCTGTGAGGACAGATAGGAGAGTAGCAGCACATTTAAGTGGCTCTGTACCACTGGTTGACACACATTTGTCTCCAAGTACACTAATTGAAGACCTTTTCTGTGGTTATCCTGGGTGGAATCAGCTGAGATCATACACAGGTTTGACATCGTATGAATCCTGGCTATCTTCTTACTCAGCTAATTGTTGGCTTGTGTTTGTGCAGTCGGTTTGGTTACTACTCCAAACATGATGCTATTTGTCAAGGTGGATTTTCTGTGCCTGGAGCGCTGCTTGTCATCTTATACAAGGGAGGGTCATGACTTCATGCTGAAATGGTTTTAAATACTTTTTCCTAGTACTTAAAAACTGCATGTACAACATTTTCAATATCAGATCAAACATGAGTGTGTGAGATCACACACATGTGGTTGTTGAGAGCACAATGACTTCAGGTCACACATACTCTGTGGATATTACTCATGCAATATGAAACACCCCAAACCGATACACCCATGCTGTCCGCCATGATTGTGTTATTTAGGATTCAACTTGGAATGAGTTTTAAATTCAATTACTGCACTTAATTCGAAGGTAGCAAACAGACAGATAAAATCTATTTTTTGTTCTTTATGTTGTGCGACTGTATGGATTTTATTTTAATTGCTATCCAGTGCATTTCACCATTCTGTGTGTATGCAGTTGATTCAAAGTTTTGCCCAACTCTGCTGTTTGACTCTAAAATGCATGATGTGCTGATTGTATATTATTTGGAACATCTGCACTGTCATAAAGACAAGCAGTGTGTTTTCTCAGAGTTTGGATAATGTACTGGAACAACTAGTCTCTTTCATACTATAGGATAGGGAGTTGGACTTGTAACCCAAAGGTCGTGGGTTCGAGTCCCAGGTCCGCCAGGGATTGTGGGTGGTGGGAGTGAATTCCCAGCACTCTCTCCACCTTCAATACCATGACTGAGGAGACCCTTGAGCAAGGCACCGTTCCCTCAACTGCTCCCCAGGCGCCGCAGCAATGGCTGCCCACTGCTCCTGGTGTGTGGGTTTGGTTGTTCACTTCTCACTGTTGTGTGTGTGCACGTTGGATGGGTTAAATGCAGAGCACAAATTCCAAGTATGGGTCTTCATACTTCACTTCACTTTTCACTTTAAAACAAGGCAGTTCCTGTCCCTCCATCAGCAGGCCATAAGGGCATCAATATGAATTACAGACCCCACAGAAGACACAACAGGGTTTTGTTAGTTCTGTCAACATCATAATCCTTTAATGGCGAAGCTAGAAGTTTGGACGGACTATGAAGTCCAAAAGATCAGCATTTACCTGAAACACAAATCTGGCAAAAAATAAATAAATAAATAAAAAATATATAGATAGATATGTTTCTTAAAAAAAAAAAATCGTACTAACCTCAATCTTTTGATCGGCAGTGTAAATTTACAAATCTTTGGTCTCTGTTGAGCAGTGTGTTTTTATTGTATATACAATGCATGCTTTTTTATATATACATATATCATGTCATTCAGTCAAGTTTAATTGTTGTAAATTGTGGTCATTATCTGGCAAGGCTTTGAAACTGTGAGGTTAGGTTTCACTGAAACAGGCATACAAAGACTGTGTGTTCACCCAAACATTCATTATAATATAGAATATGAATGGAGCCAAATGAAAAATTGTGTAGTCAATAAACACACTCAAGTTAAACATTATAAAACAAACTTTTTTAAGTATCTCATCTACTCTAAAAATCATTAAGCAAGGATCATTTCAAAGCTAAACACCTGCACTGTCAGAGCTCGAAAACGGTCTAGACAAATTAACTCCAAAACCCTTAAGCTTGCATTACATCTTCATAAAATTTAAATACAAATATTTAGTTTTGAAAACCCACAAACCCTAACGGCCCCATATCTAGAGAGCTTTATGAAAGCTACACAGTGGCTTGATGAAACATTTGTGACACTTAAATTCATTCATATTTCCCCACTAAAGGCCCACATGATACCTTGTTACCCAATGAAAGTGAGGCATTGTGGAAACTGGGAACATAGCGATAGGTCAGAGACTTCATTTAGTTTCTTCAGCCCCCTTTTTTTCTCCATTTTCTTTGATTCCAAATAAGTGCAAAGGTCCCAATATCTGTAGGTGTGACAATATAGAAGATGGAGCAAAGCAACGCTCTAATGGGACTTCTATGTGATTGTAATAAGACAATAAGTCACAACTTGTCATCTTCAAATACTATGCTCTGACATATGCTTTTTATAAAACACACATTAATTTCATATGATCTCAGACTGTTTTACAATAAAATATGTGGCTGAAATATGACCATATTAAAGTATCATTCTTTAATATTTAATTGAACAAAAAAAATTTCATTTGACTCCAGATGAAAAGTCAGATTCTTTGTGATGTGTTTTTTAACTCGATGCCCTGGAATGTGAAGCACTGGACACGTCACACAAATCACTTTCACACAGTCTTTCTGTATTTTGACATGTCCTTGACAAGGTAAGCTCTATTGTGCATTCTTCTAGGAAACTAAGATGATTCAATTGTTTTGTTTTTGGTTTCATTATTATCCCACCCAGATATTGACCCCATTGATAGAATAAGCAGGCTAAAGTTGCTTTAAAGGAATTTGTTTCATTTGCATGTTTTCGCCAATTGCAGTTCACTTTGTTAGTGTTCATTGATTCCCACCAGCAGCAGAAGAAAACATGGGCCCCCTTTACACACTGCATTAATGTGTGTGTGAGTGAGATCAGACACAGATACACACTTAAAGCTCCGTTCAGACTACATGATTTTTGTTGGTTACGACAGTCACTATGTCAGATTATGCGATTTTTACTCATAAAATCTTATCGTGTCGTGAACAAGAAACCTGTCAGGCTATACGATGCTTCCCGAACGTTCATCGCAGGCCGTCGTGCGTGATGTCATCGGGCAAGACAGAAAGTATGAGGGCAAACAAACAATGGCTAGTAAACAGCGTGTTTGGCCCTGACTTGTCATCAGAAAATCCCAAAAAAGAAAGAAAACCTGATGGACACAAATCTGGATGGTATTAAGAGGTAGAGATCTGCATTCACACTGAATCGCGGGACCCGACTAGATTGCGCCGCTTGATTAAATTCCAGAATAAACCGCGGTAGAGGTCGGTAACTCTAATATCAAACAACATATGTGGGCTTTATTCTTTTAACTGACCCACCAGTACAGCATTCACTCTATGCACGTGCATGTCCATAACATGCTCAGAGCAGGCTGTACCAGCCTAATTTTAGACCTAATTTTAAATGACAGATGTCTTATCTATTTATTTATTTATTTATATTTCTCTGCGACATTTTTCCTACTTTAACAGAATTTTTTTTTACGAATTTTGACAAGATTAATACAAATTTGGAGGATATTTTGTACAATCTACACTTATTTTTTCTCTCTCTGGGAGACTTTTTCCTGTTGTGATATGAATGTTAAACGAATTGTATCCTGATAATAAGAAAATTGTCTAAGAAATATTTTTTTCTCTGATAGTGTCATTTAATGTTAAACGAATTTTGTTTCTTACAATTCATATTACATTTAAGTCAAAGTCAATAAATTAAAGACTTTTGACAATTTCCTTTAGACTACACTTATTTGTTAGTCCATATTTATTTCTTCAATCAGCCTAACTAGTTGGCATTTAACTGTGAGATTCTGTGAACGAAATCTATTTATCTGGAACGGTCGGTTGGGGAAGAAAATTATTCTAAGCGGACAGCGGGTGAACAAAGAGTTTATATAGAGAGTGATGTATAAGAGTGTATAAAAGTGAATGTATAAAGAGTTATATAGCAGGAACGGGTGGATGCGGGACATAACCTCGCGGGAGCGGGACTGAAAAAAAGACCTGAGGATGTTATGAACTATGAAAGAGAACTGAAGTAAAATAGTTTTAATTTTACCTTTTTTCACTGTGTCGTGGTAGTCCCTTATCATAAATGCAGGAGTATTGTTGCCTTAACTCCAAACATTTCCTCCATTGTAAAATTACACCTAGCACGACTGATGCCATTGTCTCTCTTTCATTTCTGCTTGTTTGAAAGCTTGTACAAAGGCGCTTCTGTGCTCCTATCCAATCAGATTTGAAGAAACAGTTTACAGTTTTTAGGCCTAAGTTTAGGCTTACAATCAGTGTTTGGTGCTTGTACATCAGTGTCAGTCATCAACCATTTGCTCTGATTTTTGTCATTACTCAAGGGTAAGGTTAAGTTTAGGTGTAGAGATATGGTCAAGACTATATTTTTACATTAAAATGTTGTTCCAGGGTCAACAAAATATGTTGACCTAGGGACACATCAAACTTGGCAAAATTAGGACATGCAAAAGTTTATATGTGATGTTAAAAATATTGCTTCTGTAGATATATACAGATAACAAGAAGAAAAAAAATGAACATAACACTTTACACTTTATTGAAATAATGTTATTTCCATTTCTAAATGGGCTTCTACCACCTAAAGCTCACTGTCTCTGAGTTTTAACTCTTTAATCTATAGGTGAGTGACACCTACAGACCATGGTACTAGCAACACCAATAACATAGGTTTGATTTTCACAGAGTGAAATTACTTATAAATGTATGTTATGATTTTCTCTGGATAAATAATGCATTAATTGTATAAAAGTGTCTAAGTTCTTCAGGTATCAAACATTGCATGTCAAGGCCTCCTGCTCCACATCAATGAGGTTTCAACCTTTACTGTACATCCAGGAATGAACAGACAGAAAAGGGACTAGGCCAAGCGAACACAAAAGCCTGAAATCACAAAGACATTTTATGAAGGAGCAGCCATACATTATGCTTTGCATTATATAGCATTTCATTGCACTACAAGGCATTCTTATGAAAAAATCTGAGCCAAGAAAACATGCTTTGTTTCTGGTCAAAAGGTGAAATCCCCGTAACAAATGCCATGACTAACGTCAGTGGGAAAATAAATAAATTTTTCAGTGAACACTGTGTTGAGAGCCGGTTCATCCCTTGAGCCGTCTTTCTTATTACTGTAGACATTTATAGACCCTTGCAAACTTGATGGAGACGAATGATAATGAAATTGAGCCCAAGTGAATTCTGAGCACCTCTGAACCAAGTCGTGGGGCAGTTCTTCAGAATATGATGACGGTCTAATAAAAGAGTCATTGCGTCAGAGTTGGGGATGCTTTTTATTGCTCAAACACAATAAGGTCAGATAGCTGACACCTCTTTGTGAGGCCCTTATAACACATTGGAGACTTAAAACCATTAACTGCAATGCAAAACATGCATTGCATGACAGATCAACACATCTTTGCTAGGAGGCTACGAATTAGTTTTATGACTTAAACCATATATCAGCCATCACACATCCAAAATATTAATGCTGCTAAAAACCAGAACTGCTTAATGCCCATAGCTTACAGTTTATTTTAGAGCAATTTTTCAGATAATGGACCACTGCTCTTAACAAAATTTCACCATTCATTCCATTGCCACAACATGATTAATTATATAAATAAGCTTAATTTATAGGTCTATTTCTGTTTTTTATTTTCTCAATCAACTTGAACCACTGCTTTCCATTTACAATTATTTTAGACAGACTCCCCCGCCCCCCCATCTAAAAAGAACTGATTAAAGATTTACATATGTTGGTGTGGCACTAAAAACTGTCACCATACATTGTTCATCGTATTTTTTACAAGACAAGTTGTAAATAAACTACTGTAGCACATATTGCCTCCAGGTTAGATGTCCATCTGTGGTTACTCACAAAATATGTTATATACTCTATGTATGCAAGTCTTTTAGCCTGAAAAAATAAATAAAATCTAATTTGCAGGGAAAAAAAGCACAAATGCCCCAACACATGGTGCATAACCCTGTGACCTTGGGTCAGGCAATCAAACAGGCTTGTATTTGTTGATTTTAGTTTTCTGACAGTTTACCGAAGTAGGAGCTTGTTAGAGAGAACATTTCCTAGTTTGCACAGATGGGTAGCTATGTTACTTGTTTAAAAAAAATTCAAATCGACAGGTTCTCAAAACTAGCTGGAGCCCAGATGTTTACTTACAGTCTGTCAAAAAGGAAGTCTTTTATTGCTTTCTTTGTGCCTAAACTAGTTATAGTAGCAAGCACACATTAGTGAATAGCATAAAATACTAAATTACTCAAATGTTTTTGAGAGAAAACCTCTCAGGACAATTTAAAAAAAACCTTTATTTGTATCTCAGTATTATTTGGAATTTTATAGACATTACAAGATCTTAAAAAATAAGAAAAGTGTAGGATTGACAAACAATTTTCATTTAGAAATGGCAACTAATTTCAAAGAAATGGCAAATAACATAAAATGTGAAATTAAGAAGTAAAAGAGTCAAATAATTATGCAAAATAACAAATTGTGAGTTAACCTTTTATTCAACTTTTTAATTTCTAACCTATTTATAAGGTTTTGTAGCCTTGCCTAACAATTCTTTTTTTTTTTTTTTGGACAATTACGTTTGTATACTCTTTCCAAACACTTGTTGGCAATCAGAAAAATTACATATGAACCAAATAATGAATTTGCAAAGACTGAATGAAGGAAAGTGTTTCAAACATCAAAAACTTTCAAAACTTGAAACAGATCATATCCTGCTAGAGGAAATAAAACAAAGAATAGAATATTCACATTTTCCACAGAGACATTTGGATCTGAGCACCAACATTTTAAATACATCAATCTCTAACAGGAAAGAAAAAGGGTGATTGATAGAAACATTTTGGAGAGCGATGAGGGAGATCACGGAGTGAGATGTTGACCCATTCTGAGCAGACTGAATGCCAAGAACCAGGTAAAGAACAGACAAGCAAAGGAAGTACAATCATAATTCCGATATTTCCGAAGCTTTCTCAAAGCCAGCCAAAAGCAAAGTGTGTTACCAATATAGTCCAGATACACTTTATCAATATTCCCCAAAGCACTAATGTTGTATTTGCACAGTCCAACACTTTGCTTCCAATTGTTATGAAGTCAAGCTCAAACGTTCGTTATTCGCTTTCATTGTGAAGCTCACACAGGCCGTATCGCTTGCTGTATAATAATCAAAAGAGTTTAAGAATGAGTCGAATTAAAATATTTTTTATGGAAGTATCATATTAAGATGAATGTCAAACAGCCAATTTATCGCAAGAGCAGAGATCTCAAAATAATGTGTCTGGGGGTCAGAGGGAATCTCTCTCAAAATAACAGGATGAGAGGTCACAACTACTGTCTTTTTCTGTTTATTACTTTGGTCAGCATCAGTTCTGAAAACACTAAGACGTCTTTGATGTGCGGGAAGCACTCGAGTCAGGCTGGAATCTGAAATATGCCAGACAAGACACTCTCTCTGTTTTTCTCACAAAAGCCACAGTCCGCAGTCTGAGGGGGCCGATGGGTCGGGGTGAACACGCTGTTGATGTAAGTTTTGCTTTTGCTTGCCTTGTCTCATGCAAATATTTGTGCACATTGTCAGTGAACAGAACCAGCGATCACTTTATGGGTCCATTAAACGTGAACAAAAATCATGTGAAGGACAAGTGAAAATATGCGAGCCAACAACCTTGAACTCAGTTATGGTAGAGCTTACTAACGAGGTGACCGTGCCAGAGTTTCAGCGAGAGCCCCGCTGAGCATATTCAGATTCTTTCAATGTAAAGAAATCAGGTTATTGCTTAAAAATGATTCTGTAAATGCATCCCAGGCCTTTCAAGGAGAACATAATTGATCTCTTTTGAAAGTTTTCAGACTTATTTTAAATAGATAGTTCACCTAAAAAAGAGAATAATTTACTCATCTTCATGTTGTTCCAAACCTGAAAGACTGACTTTCTTCAAACCAAACAATAAAGGAGATGTTTAGCATAAAATTGATGTTGCTCAACCAAAGCGAATGACCTAGGTCTGTAATTAATGTTTAAATAAAGACACAAAAGCATAAAAGCAAAAAATATTGCTAATATGCTAAATGTGATTCATTTTCCATATTCTGTTTTGTAAGACCATAAATTAGCTTTACGAGAAACTAAAACTTTTCTTTAAAGAAAATGGTCTGTTGAATTTTGCTATACTGATCTTATTAGTATACTCACAGGTATACTCAGGGCTGGATTTATGCACAGACATTCTAGGCACATGCCTATGCTTGCTCATCCAGGGGGGCCCAAACGCAGTGAAGAGATATATACAACAGTAAAAGAACCAAAACCCCTAGAAGATATTGAGTAAATAAATATAACAAACAATAGGGCAAAAATAATAAACTATTTTCATGTCTTCCACATTTTTATGTACGGAAAACAGACCTTCTTTCTCTTTCATAGTCGCACATACAGTACAAAGATGCACTCGCGTGCACGCGGAGATGCGGACAGGAACGTGTTGTCAGTGCTGCGCTGCCCCGCAAATTCAGTAATAAAAAAGTTTTGCAGCTGAAAAGCTACACGACATTTCTCAGTAGCAAGGTTCTTGAAGCAGTTCAACTTGCTGCTGAACTCTGCTGAAAGTCGCACAAACGCAAGTATTCAGACACACAATCGCTCTCTCTAATAACTGCATAAGATTCATACTGCATTAATAACTGCGTTAACCTGCATATCAATGGCTTAAACCTCTTTTATTAGCTCTAAAATGATGTTTTGGAATTTGCAATGGAACGTTTAGGATTAGGTGTGCAAAAAAAAGGTAGAGATTTCACACAAGAGTTCAAAACAGAAACATGTTAAATGTCTTAAAATAAATAATCTGAACCACTGATGTGCGATTGTGACTCCAGGCCATTAAAATTATTAGAGAAATAATGCACTCCCGAAGTGGCAATCTGGCCACTAAGCTGGAGTCTAGACTATTCATATATGAATGGAATGGTCTTTCTCCGTTCTCAAACAAATTAAGAACTACATTCGATTTTTATTGACTGAACACAAGTGCTTAATGCGACAATGTAACGTTTCCAATGATTATTTGTTTGCTTGGAGGGAAATATAATATGTTATATTATATATAATATTATATTATAATATTATATTATATTATATTATATGTTATAATACGGAAGGGGGGCCCAAAAATTTGTTTTGCCTATGTCAAGAAAAGAGGTATATCCGGCCCTGGGTATACTAAAGGTTTACACTTAAATTATCATTAAATAACATTTGCATAAACATACAACATGGGCATACTGACAGTATATATTTAGCTTTAGAAAAGTAATCAAACAATGAATAAATGAATTGGCTCATTATAATAATTTATTAATTAATAATTTAACAGCAAAATTATACAGAACAGTTTGAGTGTAAATTTTAATTATTT
The DNA here is from genome assembly GCA_032359235.1 of Enteromius mattozi. Classification (NCBI taxonomy): domain Eukaryota; kingdom Metazoa; phylum Chordata; class Actinopteri; order Cypriniformes; family Cyprinidae; genus Enteromius; species Enteromius mattozi. The sequence goes on from JAUMHE010000072.1 coordinate 12,523,349, forward strand.
TTGATGGCACTGAAACTTTTAAATGATATAATTTACATAAAACTGGTTTTATTCAAAATATATATATATATATATATTAATTCAACACTCTATAAACCTAAACAATTCCATTTATACTCTTAAACTTAATACATTAAAATGTTTGGTAACACTTTAGAATAACGTCCCGTTGTAAGTCATTTATAAGTGATTAGTTAATGATGAAATGTTCATCTACAAA
>JAUMHE010000072.1:12523668-12541543 GCA_032359235.1 Enteromius mattozi
TCTGCAAAAATGTCAACAATTCTGTGTTTTTCTGTCAATATGGGGTGCTGTGTGTACATTAATGAGAAAAAAATGAAATTAAATGATTTAAGCAAATGGCTGCAATATAACAGAGTGAAAAATTTAAGGGGGTCTGTATACTTTCCGTACCCACTGTATATGTTCTCTATTATATACGTTCACATTCTGCAGGATTTTAACCCAGAAACTCACATATAGCGCAACTCCCTGGAGAATTCAGCCTTCAAAACAACCTCTGAAAGCAGCACCTTTAGAAACCTGGCTTAGTGGCTTGGTTAAACAAACCTGTCATGTACAACAGAACTGTCATTGCACACACACACACACACACACACTTACACAAACACGTACACACAGGTCATTCTGACCCAGACTGTGTGATCAAACGGTAACTTACAGCACTGTTAGATGACACTGCTTGTAGCACATTCAAGGGATAAGACAGAAGCAAGCTGAGAAAGGACAAAAGTATAAAAGAAAAACAAGATAAATAGGGAGGGGGGAAGAAAATGGACAAAATGAACAAAAGAACAAAGGATAGAAAAAATAAAGAAAAAAAGGAAAGGAAGAATGCAGATAAAGGGGGAAAAAGAAATTATTCAAAGATATCCATATAATTGCAATGGTTTCATACATGGTAAAATTAAAAAAGGCCCTTCTGCCTTGAATATACTGTAAAAAAAAGCTGGGAAAATCAAAGCAAAAATGATAAAGCATAATCTGACAAGAGTCTATCTTCACTATCAGAGTACAGAGGAGAGACGGATCCTCACAAAAGACATACTCCGTGGCTGCAGACACAAACAACTCAGCTTCCAAAGGAGTCTGTGGTCACTATGACACTGGCGAGTTTGGGACCATGGCACACCTTCTGTAATACATCTAGAAAAGCAAGAAATTTGTCCCATTTTCCATGCTTTTGAGTTTCAGTGCTTTAGTAGTGGAGGCAAGGAAAATAGATTTGTCTCTCTGGAAGCACTAAGAGAGACACATAGGCTGAAATGCAAAATATCATACTACCATATACTACTTTAAATAGATTTTTCTTTATATAGAGTAAAATGGTACTATACTACTTCAAATTAAGCAAGACACAACCTATGAACTAATATGCCTACTTTCCCACTACGCAGTACGGAAAAAGTAGTAATTAGCAGTGTGGCCTGGAAAATAATTGATCATTTTAGGATGAACAATGTCATTATTAAAGAACATACTTTATTTACAACTTTTGGTGTATTAAATGCAGTACATATTTCAGTAGATATGCAGTAGATATGCTTCATGTACAACTTGTGAAGGGCCACAAACATGCACATGGATCTGCACTCAACAGAACCAATGCTTCAAAACAACCTGTGAACACAATCAAAAGCCTGAATGAGCAAAACCATCTTTAAAAAAAAAAATGGCATGAGAAAAAATCTCCCAGAAAAACATAGTGAACATTCATGAAAACGCTCCCATCAGGAGAGCTCCAAAACAAGCCATCCAATCACATCTCTCCACAAACTGAATGATTGCCCAGAATGATGCTCAGTGACCAAAAAAACCCTTGACATCAAAACCGGCTGAATGGTTCTCCTCATGCAGCTATATTTGATCAACAGCTCTTTTGATCACACTATTATATGAGTAAGGTATCTCTTGAAGCGAGCTGGACCACAGGTGTGAAGAGGCCATTTGCTTTCTGCTCCATTGCTTTGGAGAGTCTGTAGAAGCACCTGGACCTTCTCACCAGAGCTTTCTAAACAATCATTTCTCAAACCACACAGCAATTACCAGCGCAACAGCAAGGTTTAGAAAAAGACAAATATGAGCACATACAGACATGAATGTGTACACACACACACACACACAGCTCTCCAAAAACTGAAAACGAGCAGAGAGAATACAGTAATTGAAGTTTAGTCTTGGCAGGTGGGTATGTTTGGATGACCTTTGTGTGAGTGAGGGTTCTGCTTACCATCCGAGCCAGCTGTGTTGTATTTTATCATCCACGAAGGTGACCGGTTTCTTTCATAACTAACTATGCCACCATAGTCACAACTGTTTGTTTTCCCAAGGCACACCTGCAGGAAAAGGTTTGCTTGTAAGTCAGCAACATTTTCTTGGCTTAAGGCAAACACAAATATTTGGAAAGAATATTATGAACTCCTGTCAATTTTCTGAATTAAAAAAAAAAGTTATATAAATATTTTATATATTTATAGGAAGAGTGGTGTAATGTGGTTGGTTCAGTTTTATGGGTGGAACTGGAAAAAAGGAGACAATTTTTTTTCTCTGAATCCACGCATACACATACACAGAGAGAGCGCTTACCTAATTTTCTATGAATTTTATATCAGTTAACGGTGGGATCTAATTCTATCCATTTTCTTCTGCATTGATTTACTGAAATTCATAATAAAGTTGTCTCTTGAGCTGTGCCAAATCGATAAAACCCTATTAGATTCAGTTGTGATCACTGGAGAAAGAAAATTGTCATTAGTTCCTGATGAAAAAAGACCTTGAAAATTGGATTAGATGTTTCACAAGTTCACAGCGCAAAAGACGGAAGAAAAAAGGGAGACAGCTGTAGATTTCTGTCTGTAATACAGATGATGAAGACAAAAGGTACAAAAGCTGTCACAGAGCAATACCTTCTCATAAAGTATATTTTTGTATACTTTAGGTACAGATACGTATCTAGAATCTAAAGAACATTTTTCCTAAAGTTCCATTGATGTTAAAAGTTTTTTATGGAACCATAGATGCCAATAAAGAACCTTTATTTTTAAGAGTGTAATGATTTTATACATTATCCAACTATCTACTTATGAGTCACCTTAGACACTATAAAAGCAATAAAAGACAAACGTGCATGTCACATATACTGTCTGCTTTTGTGGCATGACTTTGTAATCACTCAGACCTTGAAAGTATAACCCCACAGTGAAAACGGCCATTTGTCTTTACATATTTTAATTGATGTTTTGGGCTTTTTAAATCAGAGGGGTATGCAGAAGCATGTGTTTTTGTGTGATTGAGTTAGGCGGCTGTGTAATTAAGGCTGATTGTGGCTGAAAAGCAGAGATGTGGTTTCATCCCTGTGTTTAGTGTTGATTTGATTATGGAAATGAGGCAGCGTCTTGCACTTGGCGCAGTGTGATGTGGCAAAAAATGAGCTGATAATACGACAAACTTTTTAGAAATTGGTTTCTGTTTCTCAAAGATAACTTGTCAGACATGTTCCTCTGTCACGTATTTGTAAAACTTAATACATGTCATTTCAAGGTCCTATGCTTTAAGAGTTGTACATTGCGTTTTAATAAGGGAGGCTCATTAATATTCATTGAAATATTACTCTATCCCTATACCTACTAAGTGACCTGATTATAATGTTAACATAACTGTGTCCAGAGGTCACAAGCTGCATTCTATGTTAATGTTCGCACCACTAGAAATCATTTTAAATCGCTAATGTTTCCAGTGTGATTTCAGGAGACTTCGGCTCAGAAGGTCACATATTTTGACTAATAGAAAGCAGACAAGGGCAACTTTCCACAAAAATAAATATATTACAAAATACAGCAGCATGGAGGAAGTGAAAGCTATGGAGCTGATGAAAAATATTATACCCTCCACCCCCAACTTACTTCCTCTCAATGGGAAAAGGAAGTTGTTGTAAAGAGATGACTTCCTGTACTTCCCTTTATTCTTTGCAGACCACCTGTACATCCAAAGCTGATAGCATAAACTTAAATGTCACCTTCTGCTGAGGTAAGGCAAATATAACAGTTACGGTGGTTACAAATTACACTACAATCTGCAATGTAATGAATTTTAAAAAATGGTTAATATTGACTTGTGCTGCCTCAACTGTATTAAAATGCTTCTGCTAGTGCTGTAAACTATCAATAAAATTCTGTCTGAAAGTATGTGTGTGAAAAATGACTTGAAAAGACACAAGAACTGTAGTCCCGAAGCCCTAACCTGACAAATCCGTTTTAAAGTAGCAATTCAGAAACTGAAGCCTGTAAAGCTGCATCTTCTCAGTCGAGGTGCAGAGCTTTCAGCACAAAAATGAAATGACATCCAACATGCTGCAAAACACCTGCCAAAACAACACACTGCCGTTTATGAAACAAAGCCACACACCTGTGACTCCACCAGCAGTGGGTTCTTATGATGAAGAGGGTCCAAATCGTACATTCATCATAATTATTCAAGCAAATCATATATAAATATATATTTAAAAACTATTATATATATATAAGTTTTTAAATTTTAAGTTCTAAACTTTATTAAATCAAATAATCTGAATTATTATATATATATATATATATATATATATATATATATATTAAATTGGAGCACTGCAGAAATCCAACTGAATTCATATTTAATTGCGTATATGAGGCTACTACTGATCAAAATGTAAATATTTGATTATCTCGCTCTGTATATTCTCTGAATATTCCCTGTGCTCAATTTATCAGTGCTGAAAAAATGACAATACGAACAAGAAAACCGATATAGGCTCTTCGTGGTTTTATTGCAGGAGTTCTGATGGATGAAATTAGACTTTGCAAAGAGCCTCTGTAGCAATGAAAGAATTTAATGGTGAGTTACTCCTTAACACTAAAACAGACACCCATTTCACCCTCTGTTCAGCACACCGAGCGCATGTGCCTGTCCTCATATGACTGATCGTTCTCTGAATCAATATTGATGTGCCAAATAGAGGTCTTCTCCTCCTGGGAACCCCTCTACAACTGAAGGACATTGAAAATGATCATTAAAGTCTTGCCAAAGACTCATGAATGATCTTGAGATCTTGAGGACACGAGAACTTCCCCCATTTCCCTTACCCACCCACATGCCATTATTACTCAGAACGAGTCATAAATAAATGCTGACAGGGTAATACACATGTGAAATGAGGGGTCAGTGAGCTTGTGGGTGTGGGAGTGTACACCGAGATCAGATATAAAAAGGAGTTCACACGAAATGAAGCTCCTATAAGAGCTATTTTACCATGACGTGCACCAAGGCGAAGGAAATTGGCGACTGCAAGATTTGAATACTTTTCCAATATTATAGTCAACATACTTTGATGTTTTTAAAAGGATACTCTTATGCTCACCAACGCCATGTACATTACTTTTAATTAAAAAATATAGTTAAAACAGTAGAACTGTAATGGATCAGACAGAATTTTCATATTCATAAATATCTTATGCTTTAACGTTTAGATGACATCTGATATGAGTTTTTTTTGTATCTTTATGAGTCATATTCCATGCATTAGTCTTATGGTTATGTGTTATGGAAATATCAATGTATAACCTGTATGCCTGCATACTAGATATCTATATGTCAGCAGGAATTTTAGGAGAACTGGGAAGTTGGGTGCTCTTCTACACAACTTTGGTGTAATATGTTTGACAAATCTGCCTAAAACCAGTTTTAGGGTGATTGGAAGCAGTTGCTAAGAATAAGAAGACTAACACCTCTGGCCATTGGGGGGTTATGGTGAGGAAACAACTGTCTGGTATTGAGAGCTCATGCTGCTCAGACTCTGTACTTGTGAAATAATTTAAATATTCTGCACGCCTAAGCATCACGTAACTTTTAATAAGGTTTTATTCTATTTAGATGGTACTATATATCATTTCAAGTTATTTTATTGAATACGGATTCTGCCTAATTAATAATGAGTGGGTTTATATCAAAACTGTGTTGCCAGTAGAGATGTATTTGCAGGGTTCTGCTAATATGACTAGAAGATAATGTTTCCACTGAAGTTATAATTTTTCTGTTAAATTTGGCATATTTCTTCAACCCAATCATATGCTTATTATTTTTAGGTAAGTTTAGAGTAAGTATGATTTAATAAATAATAAGAATAAATTATTACTTTATTTAGCAATGCATTAAATTGATCAAAAGTGACAGTATATATATATATATATTTAACTATTATTTTGTACAGTAAGTTTAATTTGTAAAATCATATAAGAATGACACTGTGCCATTTAGAGATGTGGATTCTTTCTATTTCGTGACTTTAAAGAGGAACGAGAAGTGTTTAAACAGCTGCATTTTCTCTCACTCCACTAGTGCGTCTGACTCCAAGTTCATATAATTCAGTCACCGCTAACACCTCTGTTGCTGCCGTACAGAATTCAAAAACATTTCTAAGACCCATGTCCCATTTTTGTGACTGCTTTCGTAGGTGAGTGTCACAACCCTGTTGTTGTTCTGTTGTTTTTTTTTCTGCTGTGTTGTGTGTCTGTGTCCTCTGATTGGTCTACAGAAATGTAAAAGTCATGACATCACTTCCTGTGTGTTTGTGCGTGCTTGTGCGAGGGGATTGTGTAGAGAGAATTATGAGCTTTGTTTTTTTTTTGTATTTGGTTGTAAGTGTTTTATCAACGATTTACTGGTTTATTTGACTCATTTGACGCTGATATTTGGATTGCCCTCTAAATTTGGGCTTGCTTGGTTTTGTAGACATGACATCTTTGTAAATATTGTAAATATTAAATTAGGACAGTAGGGAGTCTGATGCCATTTTTGTTTGAGAATTCTTTTGTTCTGTGTTTTTGTGATAGGAAGTTAGGGAAGTGGATTGTATTTAATTTAATTTTTTTTTTATTTTGGGTAGGTAAGGTAGACGTAAAACCAGGACTTTTGTTTGTCATTTTGGCCTTGTCAGCTCCTGAACCTAACCTCCCAATAAACATTTGTTGTAAAAAAAAATCTTGTTGCTCTTGTTAGTCCTTTCATGTTGCGCTTCTTCCCTAGATGGGGCGTAACAGTGAGAAGACAGAAGACAGAGTCAAAATATAGAAAGCTTCAACATGTGACATTTCCTCACTTTTCACTGCAGATTTTGGGGGAAAATATTAAAAATAATAATAAAACTATGGGTTGAGCTGAACTCCAGACTCACATTACTATAGTAGTGGAATGTGGATACTTATTAGAAGGAACAAGCTTAGAAAGCAATAGAACTGTGTTCTGTACATAGTTTCCTTAAGTGGCACATTCATGTGCTTTATTGTTCCTAAAACACCATTTTATGACAGAAGTGCTGTCATAATGTAATCATGATGCTGCTAAGCGGTGAAATTTATTCATAGGCCTATAGAGAAAAGGCTGTGAACAGCAATACTTAATGAGAATGCTCATATCAGCAGTGCCAAGACAGTTCGCATATTCTCACATGCAAAACGGTTAACTACTGTAAATGAGTTCAATGCATTGGTGTGGGAGTATTCGTACTGCATGAAGACAATCGATGTGGTAAGAAAAAAAAAGAAAAAAGAGCAAAACATTTAGCAGTTTGTTTAGTTTACAACCAGAACTAAGGACAGTCCAACTCATACAAATTCACAACGGTGACAGTTCATAAATAGACCCTTGGAGGGGATTCAGGTTTAAATCTGCAAGTACTGCAAATATATATACATTTAGGGCAGTATTTTTATAACAGTAGTTTACACTACTGTACCAGTATTTTTTTCTTTTATGAAAGAAATATATTTTGTTCAGCATTAACGTTGGCTTAAAACTGAAGTAGCAATTGTCTTTCTTCCCTAAACTGTGAAATCAGCCTCCTGGGTGAGAAAAAAAATGCAGGTTTGGGATGTAATTTTGTCAAATGGGAATCAATTGGATCATTATCACTGATGCAATCTCATGTGAGTGATAATTTGTGGAGTGGAGGTTATTTTGATTAACGATTATCAATGATTTTAACATTAATTTTAAAAATGTACAAGTGATGTGCACGGATAAATCAATTACGACCAACACATCAATATTCCATTAACATTAAATAATTAATTTACAGGAATAAATTGTAATATATTTTACAATATCCTTGGTTTTACAGTATGAATTTAAACAGTTTTTAAATAAATTCAGCCTTGTTGAGCATAAGTGGAAAAAAAAAAGTCCTGTGCATTTGCTTTTAGCTCAAATAATGTAAGCAACTAATTTACAGTCACTCTAGGTTTCTTCGTTGCTAACCATAAAAGCCTCTATAAGGACTATTTAATATTAGTTTTTAAGACACAGCAGGAGCTCTGATGGTAGGGTAATGACTGCTGGAAATGCAATCAGATTAATAACAAAACACTCAACACACTGGATCTACTATCAGGGCCTGATGGCCCACAGTACTATATATCATAATTTGTGAGGTCTCAAGCATTGTACAATCCAGCTGTTTGTGCAATGACAGCTGAAGTCATATGAAATGTCTTCCAAAACAGAAAGCACATGATTTTTCTTTCCTTCCAAGAGACTAAATACATTAACATGGATTTGGCTTTGTGAACAGAGTCTAGGAACCCTTGCTTTCCCTTAATGCCATCTTATAAAAAATACATCTGCCTCTAATTACCTACTGACTTGTGTGGTCTTGAACTTTAAATGTTGGGATGGTCAACTTGCTTTTAGTCTAATTCTCAGTCTACCTTTGTATGTAAATATAGTACAGGTAAATTAAAGGCAGCAGCTATTTGTACTAAGTGTAAATAGCGCTAGAGGCATCTACACTAAATGTAAAGTAGCAATTTATTTTATTTAGCCTACACTAAATGAAAATAGCAGCATTTTTTAGTGATATGCTATTTATACTAAGTGCAAATAGCTATACATTATATTGACAATATGTTAAAACTTCTGCTATTTATACTCTATACTGCTTATTGCAAATAGTGGCAATTATTTGCACCTAAGTATTGTTATAAAACAGTATGCAATAACTTATTGAGTGAAAATGTCATTTGAATTCAAATTACTAAAAGGATGCCACAATGGTTAAAATAAATGTTTTTTGAAATTTGAAAAGGGAGAAAAAAAGTTTGCCAATCACGTCAAAATGGGTGTAACACACAATTTACCAGCTGTGCCAATGGAGCTAATGTTAGTCAACTGTCTTTTGTAATGTTGACTATACCAAATTATATGTTACTGGACAGAGTTAGTGTAAACAGCCTCTGCCAACAAGGCGGGCTATTTGCACTTAGTGTAAATAGATACTCACTAAATGGGCAAATGTTATAAGAAGTGAGTACGAAAAACTAATACTAAATGTTAGTACCAAACACATCGCACTTCTGCTTGTTTTTTACCTCAGTCTCAGGTTAGAGAATATAGCCAAAAGTCAAAGAACTCAGACATTATTTCTCACTTTATTTCTTTAGACGTCAGGAGCTTTTTTAATTAAATAATCTACAAAATGTTAAAAGAATAGTTCACCCAAAAATTTAAATTTTAGGGTTGAGTATCCCTTTGATGGCACACTTGTTGCTTCTTTCTTTAATGCAAGTTTGTTTCTCTTGTTGGTTTCATCGTGATTTATGCCACTTTTGTTCTTTTTTCTAAAGTGCTAGCTCAAATGTCTCTGTGACATTATTTGTTGGCATCATACTCAAACTCCAAATGTTATTTATCATGAGCTAAAACTCTAGCAGTTTGCAGCTTTTATTAGAAACATGCGATAAAGCCACAGACCACCTGGACTCCTTTGCAATGTTTTTAAAAGACACTGTTAGTGAAAAAACTTCTACAGAATAAAAACAACTGCATTGTACTGCTTTATCTACAAAGTCAAAATCTATAAACATGTTTTACACTCCACTTGCTATTGTGTCTGTACACCTTCTATTGCACCAAACCTGGCCATGTGGAGCACTAAGAATTAATTGTCCACCATTTTTATCTGTGTCCAATCTCAACGGGTTTCCTTTTGTTGTCATCACAAACAACAGAAGTGGTAAAATATAGTCAATAAAACCCCAGCAGGCTGATGTGGGAACAGTTCAGACAGATTTATAGACTGACACATCACACAAACTAACCGATAGATTTACGGTTTTGTTCCTCGTCTTTTAGCATGGGACACCCACAAGGCCTATGGCTATTTCTATTAGGCTTAGTAGAAGCTACATTTATGGGCCTAAATGAGTCCGTCAGGTGCCCTAAGCGCACAAAGCCAAAACATACCGCAGGAATGTTAAATGCTGATTCAGAGAGTTCAGGGTGGGTTTTGCTGGGGTGGAAAGAGAGAGGCGCACTGTTTGACTGACTGTCTGTCGGCATGCGCTCACAAATGTTCCAAATTCCTTGTGGGCAGTTAATGACCAACAACATAAACTCCGCTGGAGTTGCTCTGTAGCTCCAAAAATGTCTCAGTTGCGTCTTCGCTGCAGGAGACAATTCATGGGTTGCTGCTGCCCTTTATTCGCTGTGTAAACTCAAACTGAGACCTGCAACTCTCCACAGAAACCTTCTCACAAACTAAGCCTATAATGATGACCATTTTAACTTTAACCACGGTGATCCAGACGTCCTTAACTATACTTAGTTGTGTCGAAAAATTAGGCCTTACTTAATACAGGGATGACTGGGTAGTCCATATGTTTTTACACGTGCCTCACTGTAAATAGTGCCTTGTTCGCATAAAGTCATCAGCCTCACCGCTTGTGGCCTTCCGATTGTAGCTTTTATACAGTATGGTAATGGCTAAATAGACAAATGACAGTGATTATCTGGGGCTAGGCTGGGGCCTTGGCTCCCCACTGTATAATTAGACCTTAGCTTAACTTGTTTTTTGACATTCTACTGGAACTAGATGGTAGACGGGTACATGGCGGCCAAAGAAAACGTCCACTGTCTAATTTAGGGGCAATCCGAGCCGCTAATGTCAGCTTCTATGCTGGGACTTTTCAGAGAACAATTTTTCATGACGTTTCAAGTGTATATGTCTATGTATTTTCCTCTTTTGTCCTTAAAAAGCTGAGCATACGTGGTGAGGCCCAGTAACCTCAACCGCAATGACATGGCTGGCCTAAAGGAAGCTGAAGTCATTGCACTGAGGTAATTGTGAAAGATTGGATACCTGTCTCATTACTCACTCTGGAAAGAAAGAGAACTTAAACACGGCTGTGGAAAAAAAAAAACATAAGGAAAGAAGTGCATAAAGATCTGTTTACATAGTAAAAGGATATTTGCACAGCACAATTTGTACACCTGTTGAAATGGAATGTGTGCCTGAATATACACTTTTCATCAAGCTTTCAGCAGCATAAATAAAGACTCCATAATCCACCTCCCCTCCTATAATCATAGCCCTGGCCCTTCTACTACTGAGTGCACTAAGTAGTGTTGACAAGGTATGATGACGCCTAAAGTAAGAGGCCAGCAGCCCCTCATTACACTCTTTAAGTACACTTTGACCTCTTTATATATACACCTTCATTTGTAAAATAAAAAGACATTTATACAAGCTTCAAATAGAAGCCTAAACTAAAACATCTAACCATAAAACCAATTCTGCAATTCTGATGAGCCCCAGGAAATTTTCACGGATAAATCCTCACTGACAAGGGAAATTATAACAATCATCTTATAACAATAATGAATGAAGATGAAAAACATTTACACTTACGATATTTCAGCAACCAAATCACGTGTCCCGTGTTTTCTTTTGTGTTCAATCAGAACTGATTGAACTCAAAGGAAGCGCCTAAGTAGCGGCAAAATGACAGAGTTAGTGTCACTGGTCTAAGTCGTAACTCTCAGAATGCTCCGAGTTCACAGGTTGTAATTATGAATCAGAACTGATTGAACTGATGCCTGAAACGTTGAATCACACTCTTTGATTCTTTTCATTGAATCAGTGAAACGGATTAGCAAAATGGTTGGAATACCGGTCGTCGTGATTTTGCCAAGTAAATCTGCCTTCACGTCATGTCGTAATTCCGATATGACAACACGTGACATTCTACTCTATCTAAATTATGTGTTTCTATATGGCAACAATTTCTACGCCAAAGCCCTCACGTGCTCCTGAATTCATAATTACAGCCTGTGAACTCGGAGCGTTCTGAGAGATATGACTTGGACCAGTGACAGATGTACCACGTGACTTCCGCCAGGTTCATTTTAGCGCTACTTAGGCGCTTCCTTTGAGTCCGACAATATGGAAAGCTATGAGTAAAATGTCACGTGTTGTCATCTCGGAATTACAATAATTACGAGACAAGATCCTGGATCAACATTCACCTTGGAATACCGTATGCAATTCAGTCAAATTTATTTGGGAAGATTTAAAGCTACTAAATTAATCTCATTTTTTATTCAGAGAATAAAAAGGCATCTTTACAAGGAAGGCCTATTCGAAGTATGGTCAGACTTCTGTTCTTCAGATTTTTTTGTCTGTTCTGAAAAATTAAAAAAACGTAAGTAAAGAAAAACTATTATAAACTATAATAACAAACATTTATTATGGAGAATTTTAATTATACTTCTTTTAAAAGCCATGCCTTTTCAATACAATCTCTTGAAAATAATGACAAAAATTCCTCAAGGTTTAATAGCTCTGTTCTTATATACTTTAAGTATATCAAGTCTATCAATTCTATCAAGTCTATATCAAGTCTATCAAGTTTATCAGTGCATTTTTTACTACTTATATGAAGAACCATTTTGAGGACATTTGAATGCATGTTGAATGCATGTCCACTTTGACTTCTACTTTCCACCCTACAGGAAGTCAATGGGAACCAGCAACCAAAAATTAGTTATAATTCATCAGAATATCTTACATATACAGATTTGGAACAACTTGAGGTTGAGTAAATGATGACTAATTTAATTTTTGAATGAACCATTCCTTCAATACAGTAAGCAGCTCTAACTATACTTTGACCTGAGTTTCAGGCCTACTCGGACCCCACATAATTCTCTTTCCCAGGAGTGAACAGATCCACACAAATATGATTTAGCCACATATGAAGTATTTCATAGCCATAACTACCTATTTGTGCAGTTCTTTCCATTTGTTTCCATTTATTTACCCATTTTGAAATCATATATTGATTACCTATGCTCTAATATTAAACTGGTAAACTGAATTATTTAATGCTGGCATCTGTATCACCATTTAAAACTGCTATTTTTCCACAAAACAATGCAAAAAATGCTAAACAGCTGCAATTCCATCTCTGTCTGCCCATGGTTTAAGATTCCCCCTTTTGCAGAAATGGAAAAAGTAACACGTAATAAAAATACAATTAAAGTGAAACAAAATGATTAATCATTTCAAAGAGTGAGAGTGGCATTTTCAGCCAGTTTTCTGCTTGAGCAAGAAAGGGCTATGATTCACCGCTTCAGCAGAATCCTGTCTGGATCTTCTGTCCAAAATACAGCCAAATACACCGAGGGTTGAATTGATTTGTTTGTTGCTAGTTTTTGACCCATTACGTCTGGTGCTTTGTCTCTTCAAACACCTGCTTCTTACGGGACATTAGTCTTGTTCGGGGGGGATTTGCTCACTTTTCTGACTGATCTAGCACATCTCATCCATCTTTTGTTGCAAGAAATTATCTGGCAAAACACATAGAATGGCCCCTGGAATAGAAAAAGATACAACTGACAAAAGAATGATGCAGTTTAGTTTCAGTTAACGGCGTTGTGACTTTATTTTGAGCGTCTAGAGATTAGATGTTTTGCAGTTATTTGCCAGTCACTACAATGAGGTAACTTGAGGTCAGGTCTGATATTCAAATGATATTGCTTTCAAACAGCAGGGTTAGGAAAAACATGCGTTTAGCTGTTTGTGAACAGTTGTTTGGATTCCTTTTAAAATGTGTTTGAAAAGCATTGGCCTTGCGAAATATACCTCCTACCTTGCTCTAAAAGCAAGTCTGCAGTTTAGTCTTTGTTGACCTTCAGTACAGTTAACACGAATCTTTGGGTAAAAGACTTTTGTAAGTACATTAACAAAAGATCGGTCCTTGAGTTTTAAGGTAGCCCAATTTTGTTTTGTGTAAATTCAGTTAGCTCAGAGTAATGTGCAGAAGAGCTTCTTGGCCGCTGTGGTCCTTAGAGGTACATTTGTGCAATTTAGAGTAATGATTTCACTTGCTACATTAAAAATGGAAGAATAAGCTTTTTAATAGTGCTTGTCAGTAATCACGAAGTGGCCTCCACGGTGTGCTGCGTGTAATATAGCCACTAAGCGGAAGTCTTCTGTAATAGTCTAAGGTAGTTTAATCTCTCCTGCGACTTCATAGGTTTTAAATTACTTTGGTACTTCAATTAGTCTTTTTCAGAGTGAGTCACTTTCAAACTTTGTTGCACTTAAAAGCCATAGGAATGAGCAAACCCCAAACAACATCCCTCAGCTTTTGGTAGCAAGAACAAACAACATTCTCAACTTTCATAACACTGGATTACTTTAAAGTATAGCTACTTTCCAAACCCAAAATGAATGGAAACCTTTTAAGTGGAGCAGCCTTTCATGGTAATGTATTTCAATAAAAGGAGAGAAAATAGAAAGCTAATGAACCCTCTAGAAGGTATTGTTCCTCACTCCACACAGACTAACTTTGGGAGCAGGGAACATGATGCTACTGTATACACAAGAGACGTTTCCAAGATGTTATTTCAATATAGTCTGTTCGTGTTGTATAATTGGTGTGAAAAGCAACTCACCTTTGGAAGGTACTTTTGATCCCCCGCAGAAAAAGAATGTTACTTGACACCAGAAGAGGTTCTCCTATTCAATATTTCATGTGCCATATTCTTGTTTTGAGATCCAAATATATATGCATTCCTGTACTGGTATAAAAAGGAAAGATATAGGGTTCCCACAACCACTTACCAATTAATTTTTATGACATTTTCATATTTCGGTAAATTAATCATGCTTTGTTATCAGACATTTATAATATTATCTGATAAGGAGAACTTCTAACTAATTAAGAAAATAATAATACAATATATTAGTGCTGTCAACCGATTAATCAAATTCAAAAGAAAAAAATGTGTTTACGTAATATGCATGTATACTGTGTATATCTGTTATATATATATATATATATATATAAATATATAAATACGAACACATGCATGTATATATTTAAGAAAATGTTACGTTTTTATATATAAATATACATACACACACGTAAATTTATTTTTAATTATATATACGGTGTGCATGTTTATGTGGTTTATGAGGACACAAATTTGTATAATGACATGGGTATGACATAGGTATTACAATATGAAGGTAATTTATGAGGACATTTTCAGTGTCCCCGTAATTCAAAAGGCTTAAAAAAAACATACTAAATGGTGTTTTTTTGAAAATCTAAAAATGTACATAGTTTCCTGTAAGTGGTAGGTTTAGGTGTAGGGTCAGTGTAGGACAATACCTCATACAGTTTGTACAGTATTAAAACCAATACGCCTATGGAGAGAGCCCATAAAACACAAAAACCAACATGTGTGTGTGTATTTATATATACATAATAAAATGCACAGTACACATGCACGTGTGAACAAAAACTTTTATTTTGGAAACAATTAATTGCAGTTAATCATTTGACAGCACTAAAATATAGCAATTTTTAGAGATTTTATTGGTTTCCATGACTCTTCCAGGTATGTTAACATTCACTGATAATGTACTGTGCTTTACCCACATACTGTTATACTGGAGCTGAAATTTTTAACATGTCCTTTGAGAATGTAAATAATTAGCATTTTAATAGATTACTAGTATAATTAACAAATTATTACAAAAAATGTTGTATCTGAAAGTTCAAACAGAGTTTTGGAAGTAAAAGCAAGTAAAAAAAAAAAAACTGACCACATCACAGCAACTGAACTAAGAGTCTGAAATGCAAAACGCAAATCCCGTGGTGATTTTTCACATGCCTTCAATTATGCTTCAAATTGCAGAAAGGAAACAGTTGATTAGGAGTATTACTCCAGAATGACTGCAGTTAGCAAACAGCATGTTAACTTTGTGTTTCTACAGCAATGACAGCCGACAACTGTGGAGCATGTGAATGTGACTTTGAGTCAGTCCTCCACCATCTAATTTAAAAGGCAAATTAAAAGTGCTGATATTATCTGATGCAGTAAATGTCAGAATTCTGGCTGTGACTCAGTAAATTCATTTTTGGAGGACAGGCGACTTAAATATTTCATGAATAAACATTAGCAAATTTGCAATGAGAGAGAGTCTCAATTGCTCATCTTTAAATTGGCTGGCATACATGACAGACTGAACGGATATGAACTTTGAAATAATGCGCTTTGAGGTTTTACGTAATGAAGCTCAGATGTGCTCACACAAAAATGACAAAAATAAACATATGCTGTCACCAATAATGTGTACAGATTCATTTACAAAATGTAAAAAGGCCCACATGGAATCTGTGCTCTCCAGAAGTGCCACAGATTTCCAGAAAATTGCAACGCCTGCCATTTACAATGTTACAATTCTTTACACGTTTGCCTATGTTACATAATTTGCATAACAATGCTTTCAACCATTAATAATATCCTCGGCTCTCTTTATCTCATGTTTAAATCCAATTCCGATGCATTCCATGGATTTTTCTCCCCAAATCAGCGAATGTAAAAGTCCATCTGGGCCTAGCTATAATCTAATTCTCAATTACATAATTATACTTGTAAAAATACTTGCCAAATAAGATGATAGAAGTCTGGTACTGAAGTAAAACGTTTTTGAAATATAGTTTTTACAGCCTTTTCATTCTGCAAGGCTTGTTGCTGCTTAACGTCACTCATATTTGTGATTTGAGCACCACAATGAAGCAATTAAAAAGGCCTGACAGCTTGATTAATTCATTGATCTGACTATCAAGAGTCTCTGGGAAACTGTGAGAGAGGAGGTGTGTGTGTGTGTGTGAAAGAGAGAGAGAGAGAGAGAGAGAGAGAGGGAAAAGTGGGGTTGTGTAATGTGGACAGTGGATGTCATGTTGTCCCTATGGGAATGCGCTGTCTTTTGCCCTGTGTGAGAACTCGACGAGAACAGCTAGTTAATGAGTGTCACAATGTTAAAATGTCATCTGTGTGCTATCTGATAATGAGGCCTGTCACATTGTTGGTGTTTGTATCCGGTCTGCCTGTGTGTATATGTGTTGGAAAGGGATTGACTGCAACAACGGGGACACATGCATGGCACATTGTGTCTTTATTTGATCTCACATGCACCAATGACTTTATAATAACCTCCATCTTTCATTTCTCCACATAAATGATGTCAGGGGTTTAGGTCCCATATCACCATATTGCAGATAGACAGACCATTTTGTTAAAGAGAAAGTGAGAGAGAAACAAAAAAAAAAGAATTCTTTCAAAACCAATAGGAACAGGAGGGTTTTGCTTAAAGGGGCAGTACTAAGCAATTTCTTTTCTAAATCATAAAAGCAAGCACACTGAGCATGTTTATCAGTCATGAAACTTCAGTGTGCGTTCAATTTTGTTTTCTGGCAGTTATCACTGCTAGCCACATGCTTTCGTCAATAACTACATCCATTTAATTTGGATGACCTTTTAAAGAGATAGTGCTGCTCAGGAAAACTGGAACTGGAGGAAAACTGCTCGGGAATGTATTCCCTAAAAGAACAAATTTCCTGTAATCTGATATGCTGGTCTTTTTTTGAGCTGAAGAGGTAGTGCTAATGTAAGAAAAAATTATGAAACATAAGCTATCAAGCTCCTATAATCATCCAATATATATATATATATATATATAATAATTTATATATTATATACATGTATACACACACACACACGTATATATGTATATATATATATGCTACCCGATCTCATGAATGTGCATATAAATAGTACGCTGAATAAAAACATACTATAATAAAATAAACTTGTGGTACATATACACAAAAATGGACTTTGGCGTGTTTATGCCACGAACGGGTAGGATTAGGTTTGTGGGTGTCACGATTTAGTTTTGTTCAGTTCTGTTATTCTCTGTGTTGTATTCTTGGTTTTGTTTATGTTTCATTGTGTG